>WNWK01000605.1:249928-317428 GCA_009830355.1 Cherax destructor | reverse complement strand
AAGACTGGAATATGAGGATGACAAAGCAGTGGTTGAAAGTACAACAAATACCCCACACACAGGTGAGAGGAGCTCACGACGACGTTTCAGTCCGACCTAGACCTTATACAAAGCCGCACTAAAACTAAAGATAGAGGGAGCCAGTATATATACGAAGGATGGAAAGGGACGGGATGAAGAGAGTAAGAAAAATGAAGTAATGCTAGTGGTAAGGCTGGTAGTAGAAATAACTGAAGGTATAACAAGAACAGCAAGGAGTGCATACAGGGCTCAGGCGATGCTAGTTATCATGCGTGATTTCTAACACACAAAAATAGATTGAGATAATTGGGACCCACCTGGAGGGACCAAAAATGTGAAGGATTTGAGTCAACATGTTCAGATGACAAGAGAAAGAGATAAGTCAGACTGAACCTAGCATTTACCTCAAGTATATATTATTATAGGAGAAATAAAATCTAAAAGTCCCCTGGTCGTTAGTACCAATTCAGTGGTGAACTTGGAACATCTTGTGGAAGAAAACATTGAGGGAACAACAGCAGGTGGAGGGTGTGAGAAGCCAGGTTTTAGAAGAAACAACTTGGAAGACAGGAGGGAATTTTTTAATTCAGTGCAGTGAGAAAGGGAGGTGGAAGAGATAATGGAGTACCTAGGTGAAAAGTGCCAGGAGACAGAAAATTCCATGATGAGAAGGAGGAGCAAAAATAGCAAAGGAAGAACCAGCAGCATATGCATGCATAACAAACCTCAGAATAGCATTCCAGAGCTTGAATAACGAATCCTGCAGAGCCTTAAATATGGCACATACGCCATTGAGTATGCACCCCCCTTGTGCTGTCTTGCATGGAGTATTGATCAGTGCTGATGTTCAATTCAGAGTTGAACAAATATCAGAGCTGGAACAGACACGGAGATCACTTATGGCTCGCATAGAACCAATAAATCATTTAAATTACTGGGATTGCTTCTAAGTCCTAAATATGTACTTTCTAGAACAGAGGAGAGAGAAAGATACATAATAATATCGTATGTGAAAACCCCTTCAGGTCTTAGTCCTAAATCTGCACACTGCTATATTGTACTGGAGTGAGAGATATGGGAGAATGAAATGACTTGGATGAGACATTGGTGGAAACAAACTCAATACACAGCTTCAAGAGTAGAAACAATAAAGTCTGAGAAGTCACGAATAAGTAGTGCCTAGGAGGCAGGGCCAGGAGCTGAGTCTTCACCCTTACAGACACATCTTAGCGAGTACTAAAACACTGGAAAAGGAAGGTGGCAGCCTGGAAGGTGACAACGTCTCTAGTAGTTTCCATGAGTCTGGAACCTAGTTCGTTCAGGAAATTTGTGGGACTTTTCCAGAATCTGAGTGAGAGAGGAGTCCGTTGAAGAGAGCAGATCTTCAAGAGGTTATAAATCAAGTCTTCCAGTATTCCAGGGATAACAAGAGGATTTCAGTGAGGACAAGTTTCAGTTGCTCTGGAAGAATGAAGGAAATATTGAGTAAAACAGAGTACGAGACAAACCTCAGTCATTCAGTAGAGCGGAAGTTCTTTGTGTGAGACTTGTGAGTGATGATGTCAGAAGATCTCACACTTGTGAGTGATGATGTCAGAAGATCTCACACTTGTGAGTGATGATGTCAGAAGATCTTACACTTGTGAGTGATGATGTCAGAAGATCTCACACTCAATGATCACAACACTGTTGCCATAGCTACCACAAGGAAACTAACATGCTGAATAACTAGAACTTTCAAGACGAAGGATGCTGAGGCAGTGTTAGTATACTGTTGAATACTAACAGCTTCCAGCAAGGCAGGCGAGATTGCTGAGGTAGAAAACGTACAGAGAACTTTCATTGCTCGTGTACACTCAGTAAAAATCTAAACTACTGGAAAGCCTGAAGTCCTTTCGGCTGTATTCCTGAAACATATGCGAGAAAGGTACATCATAATTTACACATGTAAAATCCTGAGGGACTGGTCCCAAACCTACACACAGGAATTACTCCATCTGAAACAAGAAACTTGGCAGACAGAACAAAGTACCTCCAATAAAAAGCAGCGACGAGTACACTAAGAGAGAACTCGCTGAGTGTCAGAGGTCCACGACTCTTCAACACCCTCCCTCTGTGCATAAGAAGAGGAATTGCCAACAAACCTCTGGCTGTCTTCAAGAGAGAGCTGAACAAGTTCCTCAGATCAGTTCCTGACCAGCAATACTGTGATCCATATGTTGAACTACATGCGGCCAGCAGTAACAGCTGAGTGATGAGGCCTGATCCACCAGGAGGCCTGGCCTGGGACTGACCCCCGAAAGCATCCTTCAGGTGCCATGGGTCTGCTGGAAACAGTACTGATGGGCCAAATTGTGTTCTTCCCTATGACCAGCAGCACCGCCCAGCTGACCAACAAATGTAGCTGTCGGCTAGAGTAGATATGCCTCTGATGTACCTTTGACGGGTTTTGAGAGTTTGCCTACTACTGCAGCTTGGCCCTGAGCCAGACTTGTCTGGTCAATCAGACTGTTGCTGCTAGTGGCCCGCTGGCTACTCATATCCATCACAGCTGTCTGCTCTTCTTCCAAAAATAGATGTGATCCCACCAGGTGAACACAGGTGGTGGAACCACCCAGGTGAACACAGGTGGTGGAGCCACCCAGGTGAACACAGGTGGTCGAACCACCCAGGGGAACACAGGTGGTCGAACCACCTTAAATGAACACATGTGGTGGAACCATCCAGGTGGACACAGGTGGTGCAACAGGTAACTCACCAGCTGGACCTAGCGGAGTGGAATGATTCTAGTAATCTAGGTAATGACAGTGAGCTTGACTTATGGGTGATTACTCATTGTCTCTCATCACTGCACTGTACCAGCACAGTGACTCATTACCATGCTCACTGCACAAGCCTGGTCACACAGTCACAGCTCCAGGCGGGGCCAGGACCTGTGACCCGACCCCTGCAACCACAACTAGGTGAGTACACACACACATACATAGCTTTAAGAAGAGGTACGATCAGGTGTAAGTCACCTCCAGGTACAGTGTAGGTCACCGCTAGATACGTAGTGTAGGTCACCTCCAGGAACACCATCAACAACAACCACCACCACCACCAACAACAATCACCACCACAACCACCAACAACAACAACAACACCACCATCACTCCCACAATGCTTCTCACCATCAGAGTTACCACTACCACCCTTCCTACCAGCACCACATTGTCCCCCCCCCCCCCTTCCTGCCTCCTAACAGCCAGCAGGTTGAGGGAAACACTGGTGACCTCTGACCCCAGCAGGAACTACCTGACTCCCACACAACTTTGAGAAGTGTGCTGGGGGTCAGTGATCCCACTAACATATCAACACCTCTCACTCTTCCCCTCCCACTTGACAAGCGTCGCTACCAGTCCCACCTGACAAGTGACAATCTCACTTGTCAAACTCAGCTGTCAGGTGTAAATGCTGGCTCCCATTTCCACCCTCTGTCAACCCCCAGCTGTCAGCCCCACGTGACAAGTCAGCTGTCACCTCCAAATGACAGCTTGAAGACATGGGTACTAGAATCACTCTTACGTTAATACTGCGTACAGTACCCGCTCATATGTGCACACCCATGTATACACATTCATGTGTACTCACCTATGTGTACACACCCATGTGTACTCGCCTATGTGTACACATCCATGTGTACACACTTATGTGTACACACATATGTGTACACACCTATGTGTACTCACCTGTGTTCACACCTATGTGTACTCACCTGTGTTCACACCTATGTGTACTCACCTGTGTTCACACCTATGTGTACTCACCTGTGTTCACACCTATGTGTACTCACCTGTGTTCACACCTATGTGTACTCACCTATGTGTACACACCTATGTGTACTTACCTGTGAGTACTCACCTGTGTATGCTCACCTATATGTACTCACCTATGTGTATTCACCTACATGTGGTTGCCAGGGTCGAGTCTCGGCTCCTGGCCCCACCTCTCCTCTTGCCGCCTGGAATCACATATATCGTACGCTCCATGCTTAGCTGGAAGTGATCTGGAAACGATTTCCGGGGTCAGTGCCTCCGTGCCAGGTCCCTGACCAGGCCTCCTTAAAGCAGTTAGGTCACAGACCATAATATGACTTTCAGTTATAGTGGTCCCGATGATGAGGTCTCGTTTACTGGTTGGTCAAAACTGCAGATAGTAGTCTTACAGGGGTCTCAGACCTACCTAGGCTCTTGAGGACCAATTCCTGAATCACTGTATGTGTGTGTGTGTGAGAGAGAGAGAGAGAGATAGAGATAGAGATAGATAGATAGATAGAGAGAGAGAGAGAGTAGTAGATAGATAGATAGAGAGAGAGAGAGAGAGAGAGAGAGAGAGAGAGAGAGAGTCATACTGAGACTTCAGTATTTCAATCATCATTTCATTGCTGTTATCAGTGTTTAAGCAAGGACTGGATACTCCAGTTTATCTTTGTATAACTACAGTAGATCTCCTTTACTTCGGTATACCTTTAGTTTATCTCAGTATACCTCCAGTTTATCTCAGTATAGTTGGTATATACTACCTGTAGACTGGATTACTTTGAGTGCTTCAGTATCCTTCATCCCATCTCCGGTCTGGTGTCAAACATGGCTGCCAAGGTAGAACCCTCGAGACTGGTTAGAGGTATGTCACAGGTTTTCAGTATTCCTCGGTATACCTCCAAGTATCTCCTGTATTATCTCTTCAGTGTAAGCTAGTTGTATCTACAGTGTTGTGGTAATCTTATCAGCTGTATATTGCTGCTCTACGCTCTATGATAATATTATTAAAGGTGCAAAATCTTATATCACATAGGTGAGGACATAGCCACATGTGCAACACCTGGGTATCTTCATATGAAACGTTTGGCCAACCAGGAACTGATTGCCTCAACTTCTACTGTTTTCTGAGTGCGAGGGGCTTGGACTTCCAGCAAGCGTGTGTGAGCGTGTTAGATAGGAGTGAATGGAGACAAATGGTTTTTAGGACTTGACGTGCTGTTGGAGTGTAGGCAAGGTAACATTTATGAAGGGTTTCAGGGAAACCGGCAGGGCGGACTTGAGTCCTGGAGATGAGAAGTACAGTGCCGGCACTCTGAAGGAGGGGTGTTAATGTTGCAGTTTTATAACTGTAGTGTAATTACGCCTCTGGCAAGACAGTGATGGAGTGAATGATGATGAGAGTTTTTCTTTTTCGGGCCACCCTGCCTTGGTGGGAAACGGCCGATGTGTTAATAAAAAAAATCATTCTACTACAAGTCTGATGGACTACCTGATCTTCCAGTGTCTTGTGTGTATAGTTCTAGAAGTCTGAGGGACTGATTACCTTATCTTCCACTGTCTTGTGTGTATAGTTCTGCAAGTCTGAGGGACTGATTACCTTTCACTGTTTTCTATGTATACCTCATCTTTCAGTGTCTTCTGTGTATACTTGTGCAAGTTTGAGGAATAAGAAAGTCGTGGAAGTCTTCCCTGGAGGCAGAGATGAAGACTGCCGTGGAGTACGTGAAACCTTCTTTCTCTTTGAGACAACGAAATTCTCGTTATTTAAAGTAGAACTTGACAACGGAGACTGATTACCTCATCTTTCAGTGTCTTGTGTATACTTCTACAAGTGTGAGGGACTGATTACCTTACCTTCCACTGTCTTCTACACGTTTTGCAAGTCTGAGGGCCTGATTACCCCCACCTAATATTGGTTATTATACACCATTATTGATATTGTCAGAGAGGATGAGCTTCTAACAGAGGTTAGTGAAATACACAGTGGTGGTGAGGGAGGGAAGTACTACACATTTTTTATTATTTTTTAACAGAATCCGTCATCAATGTACTGCTACTCTATTATATATGAGAGCAGTGCTGGGAGCAAGCCTGGTTGACCAGACAAGCAGTAGATGAGCCTGGCCCAACGCCGGGCTCTGGAAGCAGAAGAACTCTTGGAACTCATCAATGGTATATCAAAGGTGATCACCTGCTGCAGTAGATGATTATGACACTTGTGCAACACATGGGTGTCTATTGCCGAAACGTTTCGCCTGCGCAGGAGTCTTCTGGCGAATATGAATTTGGCGACAACATTACAAGTAATTTTAACATAGGAACATAAGATAGAAGGAGCACTGCAGTAAGCCTACTGGCCCACGCGAGGCAGGTCCAAGTCACCTACCAGACCAAGCCACTGTCGTGGAGTTTGTCAGGGATATTTGGAGTAAATGATACGCACGTTGGATGTCTTGGAGGCGTATATTATAGCCTTGAGAGGAGGAGCCCAGGCCGCCTGTCTACCATTCTATGTCTAGCGAGGAAGTGAGAGCTTACATGTGAGGGGTCTCGTGACGTCACGGCAAGCGGCTAGCAAGGGACCCTTATTTATAATGTGGTTTGAAATATCTAACTGTATAAGAGTACTACACAACACTACTGACAGCTTGGCGATGCTAATGTATGGTGTCCCCGACATACAGCTAACTCATTCAAAGGATAGACGGTAGGCATTTCTGCTCTGGGCTGATTCTGTACAATGAAAATATACACAACAATTGAACATAAGCAACTATACGTAAGAATTATAATTGATTGTAATGCATTACAAATTATGTTAAATCACAAATCATGGTGAATGATAGAATCAATAATTGTACAATTTAACAAAAAAAAAAGATCGAGAAAGAGATCAATCGATCTGTATTCATGTGATCTACAGATTCTGAGGAAGTATATTTACACAGAAGAAAGTATTTAACAGAAAAGGTAGACTTAGTGCACACAAGTCTTCTACTGTTAAATCTTAGAATTCTTGAGAGGAGGAGCCCAGGCCGCCTGTCTACCTTTCTATGTCTATCAAGGACAAACGCTGTGGCCTACGGCTCACATGTGAGGGGTCACGGCTAGCAAGGGACCCTTACTATAATGTGGTTTGAAATATCTGTGTAAGTGTACTACACAAGTAACATTGCTGGCACCACTGGCCCAGGCTAGAGCCAGTGATTGATATTTTTTTTAATTACCATTAGGCACACTAATACCTCTTACACTGATACCTGATCCACCGGGAGGCCTGGTCGAGGACCGTGTAGCGGGGGCGTTGACCCCCGGAACACCCTCTAGGTAAGTACCCAATGAAAATAAGTAGCTATGCCGTCTAGAGAATTTACACTATGTATGATAATTGTACTTATGTGTACCTGTGCCTAAATTAACTTACTAAAGCAGGTACTGGAGTTACTTACACAGAATGAGACGTTCCAGTAGCAATGAAAAGTTGTCTGACATGTTTGCCCTGGATGCGACCCACGTCAGTGTGTTACGACAGCAGTAGTACTGGGTAGATAGGGACAGAATCTGTAGTGATGGGTGGGTAGGGGCAGCATCTGTAGTGCTGGGTAGGCAGGGCAGCATCTGTAGTTCTGGGTAGGCAGGGGCAGCATCTGTAGTGCTGGGTAGGCAGGGGCATCATCTGTAGTGCTGGGTAGGCAGGGGCAGCATCTGTAGTTCTGGTAGGCAGGGCAGCATCTGTAGTGCTGGGTAGGCAGGGCAGCATCTGTAGTGCTGGGTTGGCAGGGGCAGCACCTGTAGTCCTGGGTAGGCAGGGCAGCATCTGTAGTGCTGGGTAGGCAGGGGCAGCATCTGTAGTGCCGGGTAGGCAGGGGCAGCATCTGTAGTGCTGGGTAGGCAGGGGCAGCATCTGTAGTGCTGGGTAGGCAGGGGCAGCATCTGTAGTGCTGGGTAGGCAGGGGCAGCATCTGTAGTGCTGGGTAGGCAGGGGCAGCATCTGTAGTGCTAGGTAGGCAGGGGCAGTATTTGTAGTGCTGGGTAGGCAGGGGCAGCATCTGTAGTGCTGGGTTGGCAGGGGCAGCACCTGTAGTCCTGGGTAGGCAGGGGTAGCATCTGTAGTGCTGGGTAGGCAGGGGCAGCATCTGTAGTGCTGGGTTGGCAGGGCAGCATCTGTAGTTCTGGTAGGCAGGGGCAGCATCTGTAGTGCTGGGTAGGCAGGGGCAGCATCTGTAGTGCTGGGTTGGCAGGGGCAGCATCTGTAGTTCTGGGTAGGCAGGGGCAGCATCTGTAGTGCTGGGTAGGCAGGGGCAGCATCTGTAGTCCTGGGTAGGCAGGGCAGCATCTGTAGTGCTGGGTTGGCAGGGGCAGCATCTGTAGTTCTGGGTAGGCAGGGGCAGCATCTGTAGTGCTGGGTAGGCAGGGGCAGCATCTGTAGTGCTGAGTTGGCAGGGGCAGCATCTGTAGTTCTGGGTAGGCAGGGGCAGCATCTGTAGTTCTGGGTAGGCAGGGGCAGCACCTGTAGTCCTGGGTAGGCAGGGGCAGCATCTGTAGTGCTGGGTAGGCAGGGGCAGCATCTGTAGTGCTGGGTAGGCAGGGGCAGCATCTGTAGTGCTGGGTAGGCAGGGACAGCATCTGTAGTGCTGGGTAGGCAGGGGCAGCATCTGTAGTCCTGGGTAGGCAGGGGCAGCATCTGTAGTGCTGGGTAGGCAGGGGCAGCATCTGTAGTCCTGGGTAGGCAGGGGCAGCATCTGTAGTCCTGGGTAGGCAGGGGCAGCATCTGTAGTCCTGGGTAGGCAGGGGCAGCATCTGTAGTGCTGGGTAGGCAGGGCAGCATCTGTAGTGCTGGGTAGGCAGGGCAGCATCTGTAGTGCTGGGTAGGCAGGGCAGCATCTGTAGTGCTGGGTAGGCAGGGGCAGCATCTGTAGTGCTGGGTAGGCAGGGGCAGCATCTGTAGTGCTGGGTAGGCAGGGGCAGCATCTGTAGTCCTGGGTAGGCAGGGGCAGCATCTGTAGTGCTGGGTAGGCAGGGGCAGCATCTGTAGTGCTGGGTAGGCAGGGGCAGCATCTGTAGTGCTGGGTAGGCAGGGGCAGCATCTGTAGTGCTGGGTAGGCAGGGGCAGCATCTGTAGTGCTGGGTAGGCAGGGGCAGCATCTGTAGTGCTTGGTAGGCAGGGGCAGCATCTGTAGTGCTGGGTAGGCAGGGGCAGCATCTGTAGTCCTGGGTAGGCAGGGGCAGCATCTGTAGTCCTGGGTAGGCAGGGGCAGCATCTGTAGTCCTGGGTAGGCAGGGGCAGCATCTGTAGTCCTGGGTAGGCAGGGGCAGCATCTGTAGTCCTGGGTAGGCAGGGGCAGCATCTGTAGTGCTGGGTAGGCAGGGGCAGCAAGGGTGCAGGGAATTTTGTCATCATCTCTCCCTGGCAGGGGATGGAACGCGGGATATTTAGATTTGAGTAAAATCTTCTCACCAGCGTGAGTGAGTAAGGGAGTGAGTGAGTGAGTGAGTGAGTGAGTGAGTGAGTGGGTGAGTGAGGGAGACAGCGGGAGAGGGAGAGAGAGACTAGACATTCATCACAGGACCTTGAAGACGACGCCTCACCTTCCCCTCCTCCTCCTCCCCCTCCCCCTTTTCTACTACAACTACCAGCGTGTAGCCGTAGTAAACCCCCCAGGCCCCTCCATAACCCACAAACATCCCTCCTCTGACCCTCCCCCACCTTCTTCACAAACCGCCGCAGGGTGTGATAAATGGTGTGAGGGGGAGGGAGGTGGAGGGGAGAGGGAGGAATGGAGAGAGGGGGGAGGTGGAGGGGAGAGGGAGGAATGGAGAGAGGGGAGGGAGGTGGAGGGAGAGGGAGGATGGAGAGAGGGGAGGGAGGTGGAGGAGAAGGAGGTATGGAGAGAGATGGGAGGGAGGTGGAGGGAGAGGGAGGTATGGAGAGAAGGGGAGGGAGGTGGAGGGAGAGGGAGGTATGGAGAGAAGGGGAGGGAGGTGGAGGGAGAGGGAGGTATGGAGAGAGGGGAGGGAGGTGGAGGGGAGAGGGAGGTATGGAGAGAGAGGAGGGAGGTGGAGGGAGAGAGGGGGTATGGGAGAGGGGAGGGGGTGGAGGAGAGGGAGGATGGAGAGAGGGGGAGGTGGAGGGAGAGGGAGGATGGAGAGAGGGGAGGGAGGTGGAGGGGATAGGGAGGTAGGGAGAGAGGGGGAGGGGCAGCACACCACCACCCCACAATCCTTGACTCTCTCTCTAACATCTAACTTATAATCATAAGTTTTAAATTTCAAGGCAAAAAAAGGACGGTGTTTACATACAGTATTTAATATAAAGAACCAAAGTACATATAGTTTGTGGGATGATTTAATCCATAGAAAGATATGAGAGGGGAAGTTACTGGTACAGTGGTAGCTGAAGCAGCTTCAAGTTGCCTCACTGAAGCAAATAACTTGAATAACTTTCAGTATATGTTGAGCAGGAACATGAGTGGAGGTGAGTTAGACCACCTGCCTAGCACAGGCCAGTAGGCCTACTGCAATGTGTCTTCAGTCTTGTGTTGGGGAGAGTTATCGAACATCTGGCTGGCTGTGTTACCTGTGGCTGGGCTTCCTGTACTCCGTTTTCTGTTGTCTGTCTCACCATCACTACTGCCTGGCTCACCATCACTACTGCCTGGCTCACCATCACTACTGCCTGGCTCACCATCACTACTGCCTGGCTCACCATCACTACTGCCTGGATCACCATCACTACTGCCTGGCTCACCATCACTACTGCCTGGCTCACTATCACTACTGCCTGGCTCACCATCACTACTGCCTGGCTCACCATCACTACTGCCTGGCTCACCATCACTACTGCCTGGCTCACCATCACTACTGCCTGGCTCACTATCACTACTGACCTGGTCACATCACTCTGCCTGGCTCACCATCACTACTGCCTGGCTCACCATCACTACTGCCTGGCTCACCATCACACTGCCTGGCTCACCATCACTACTGCCTGGCTCACCATCACTACTGCCTGGCTCACCATCACTACTGCCTGGCTCACCATCACTACTGCCTGGCTCACCATCACTACTGCCTGGCTCACCATCACTACTGCCTGGCTCACCATCACTACTGCCTGGCTCACCATCACTACTGCCTGGCTCACCATCACTACCTGGCTCACCATCACTACTGCCTGGCTCACCATCACTACTGCCTGGCTCACCATCACTACTCCTGGCTCACCATCACCTGCCTGGCTCACCATCACTACTGCCTGGCTCACCATCACTACTACCTGGCTCACCATCACTACTGCCTGGCTCACCATCACTACTGCCTGGCTCACCATCACTGCCTGGCTCACCATCACTACTGCCTGGCTCACCATCACTACTACCTGGCTCACCATCACTACTGCCTGGCTCACCATCACTACTGCCTGGCTCACCATCACTACTGCCTGGCTCACCATCACTACTGCCTGGCTCACCATCACTACTGCCTGGCTCACCATCACTCGCCTGGCTCACCATCACTACTGCCTGGCTCACTCACTCAACCTAGCCTGGCTCACCATCACTACTGCCTGGCTCACCATCACTACTGCCTGGCTCACCATCACTACTGCCTGGCTCACCATCACTACTGCCTGGCTCACCATCACTACTGCCTGGCTCACCATCACTACTGCCTGGCTCACCATCACTACTGCCTGGCTCACCATCACTACTGCCTGGCTCACATCACTACTACCTGGCTCACCATCACTACTGCCTGGCTCACCATCACTACTGCCTGGCTCACCATCACTACTGCCTGGCTCACCATCACTACTACCTGGCTCACCATCACTACTACCTGGCTCACCATCACTACTGCCTGGTCACCATCACTATGCCTGGCTCACCATCACTACTGCCTGGCTCACCATCACTACTGCCTGGCTCACCATCACTACTGCCTGGCTCACCATCACTACTGCCTGGCTCACCATCACCTGCCTGGCTCACCATCACTCCCTGGCTCACCATCACTACTCCTGGCTCACCATCACTCCTGGTCACCATCACTACTGCCTGGCTCACCATCACTACTGCTTGGCGCACCATCACTACTGTCTGGCTCACTATCACTACTGTCTGGCTCACCATCACCACTACCTGGGTCACCATCACTACTGTCTGGCTCACCATCTACTGCCTGGCTCACCATCACTACTGCCTGGCTCACCATCACTACCTGGCTCACCATCACTACTGCCTGGCTCACCATCACTACTGCCTGGCTCACCATCACTACTGCCTGGCTCACCATCACTACTGCCTGGCTCACCATCACTACTGCCTGGTCACCATCACTACTCCTGGCTCACCATCACTACTGCCTGGTCACCATCACTACTGCCTGGCTCACCATCACTACTGCCTGGCTCACCATCACTACTCCTGGCTCACCATCACTACTCCTGGCTCACCATCACTACTGCCTGGCTCACCATCACTACTGCCTGGTCACCATCACTACTGCCTGGCTCACCATCACTACTGCCTGGCTCACCATCACTACTGCCTGGCTCACCATCACTACTCCTGGCTCACCATCACTACTGCCTGGTCACCATCACTACTGCCTGGCTCACCATCACTACTGCCTGGCTCACCATCACTAGCCTGGCTCACCATCACTACCTGGTCACCATCACATGCCTGGCTCACCATCACTACTGCCTGGCTCACCATCACTACTCTGGCTCACCATCACTACTCCTGGCTCACCATCACTACTGCCTGGTCACCATCACTACCGGCTCACCATCACTACTGCCTGGCTCACCATCACTACTGACTGGTCCCATCACTACTGCCTGGTCACCATCACTACCTGGCTCACATCACTACTCTGGCTCACCATCACTACTCTGGCTCACATCACTACTCTGGGTCACATCACTACTCCTGGGTCACAATCACTACTACGGTCACCATACTACTCCTCACTCATACCTGGGCACATCCTACTGCCTGCTCACTATACTACTACTGCTATCTACTACTGGCTTCATGAAATGGGCATTCTGTATTAACATCTACTTCACTCCATAAAGTTTAATATCTTTATTATTTATTTTACTATTAGCTTAGTGACGTAAGTGGTATATGTTATTAATCTACTTATTATTATTTTTTATATTTTATTATTATTCTTTATTTCACAGTGGCACCGAGGCAGGGTGGCCCACCGAGGCAGGGTGGCCCACCGAGGCAGGGTGGCCACCGAGGCAGGGTGGCCCAAAAGGAAAAAGAAAAGTTTCTGCTTTTACATTTAGTAATGTATACAGGAGAAGGGGTTACTAGCCCCTTGCTCCCGGCATCTTAGTCGCCTCTTACGACACGCATGGCTTACGGAGGAAGAATTCTGTTCCACTTTCCCATGGAGATATTATTATTATTATTATTAGTTTGTGTGTACTCACCTGTATGTACTCACCCAATTGTGGTTGCAGAGGTCGAGACTCAGCTCCTGGCCCCGCCTCTTCACTGTCCGCTACTGGATCTCTTCTCTCCTTGCTCCATGAGCTTTATCATACCTTGTCTTGCATGTGTGTATGTGTCTGTGCGAATATACGCATTCAGTCAGCATACACACACTTAAGGGGTGAGGGTCGAGGGTGGGGTAAGGGGTGCAGGAGAGAGAACTAGGTACAGGAGAAACCTAGGTGCAGGAGAGAGATCTAGGTACAGGAGAAACCTAGGTGCAGGAGAGAGAACTAGGTACAGGAGAAACCTAGGTGCAGGAGAGAGAACTAGGTACAGAAGAAACCTAGGTGCAGGAGAGAGAACTAGGTACAGGAGAAACCTAGGTGCAGGAGAGAGATCTAGGTACAGGAGAAACCTAGGTGCAAGAGAGAGAACTAGGTACAGGAGAAACCTAGGTGCAGGAGAGAGAACTATGTACAGGAGAAACCTAGGTGCAGGAGAGAGAACTAGGTACAGGAGAAACCTAGGTGCAGGAGAGAGAACTAGGTACAGGAGAAATCTAGGTGCAGGAGAGAGAACTAGGTACAGGAGAAACCTAGGTGCAGGAAAGAGATCTAGGTACAGGAGAAACCTAGGTGCAAGAGATAGATCTAGGTACAGAAGAAACCTAGGTGCAGGAGAGAGATCTAGGTACAGGAGAAACCTAGGTGCAGGAGAGAGATCTAGGTACAGGAGAAACTTAGGTGCAGGAGAGAGACCTAGGTGCAGGAGATACCTAGGTGCAGGAGAGAGACCTATTTGCAGGAGAGACCTAGATGCAGGGAGAGAGACCTAGGTGCAGGAAGACGAGTGTTGGTGAAGGGAGACGGGTGTTGGTGAAGGGAGACGGGTGCTGGTGAAGGGAGACGGGTGCTGGTGAAGGGAGACGGGTGCTGGTGAAGGGAGACGGGTGCTGGTGAAGGGAGACGGGTGC
The DNA here is from genome assembly GCA_009830355.1 of Cherax destructor. Taxonomy (NCBI): domain Eukaryota; kingdom Metazoa; phylum Arthropoda; class Malacostraca; order Decapoda; family Parastacidae; genus Cherax; species Cherax destructor. The sequence continues at coordinate 303,173 of WNWK01000605.1, read as the reverse complement.
TGGTGAAGGGAGACGGGTGTTGGTGAAGGGAGACGGGTGTTGGTGAAGGGAGACGGGTGCTGGTGAAGGGAGACGGGTGCTGGTGAAGGGAGACGGGTGTTGGTGAAGGGAGACGGGTGTTGGTGAAGGGAGACGGGTGCTGGTGAAGGGAGACGGGTGAGTTTACTCGTCCAGTTGGTCAACATAATATTGTTGATAAAGGAACAAGAGTGACAGTAACATAGTCTGATGTGTATTCACTAAATCTTCAAGTATTCACCAGTGCAGAGGTCCAGTGGGCCAGGAAGAACCTGATTGATGGGGAGAGTAACAGTGATGGGTGAAGCATGGGAATGGGGAGAGTAACAGTAATGGGTGAAGCATGGGAATGGGGAGAGTAACAGTAATGGGTGAAGCATGAGAATGGGGAGAGTAACAGTAATGGGTGAAGCATGGGAATGGGGAGAGTAACAGTAATGGGTGAAGCATGGGAATGGGGAGAGTAACAGTAATGGGTGAAGCATGGGAATGGGGAGAGTAACAGTAATGGGTGAAGCATGAGAATGGGGAGAGTAACAGTAATGGGTGAAGCATGGGAATGGGGAGAGTAACAGTAATGGGTGAAGCATGGGAATGGGGAGAGTAACAGTAATGGGTGAAGCATGGGAATGGGGAGAGTAACGAGTGCATACACAAGGGTCAATACAAGTACCTCTACTGTTAACACACATGTGCAACAGTCGGGTATCTTTATTTATAAAACGTTTCGCCCACACAGTTGGCTTTTCAGTCGAGTACAGAAGAGTGAGTGGAAGCAGTAGAGACGTGAAGACCATGTGATCAGTCTACCAGCCTTGAAGACGTAGTTTTGAGGTGGTCAGTCCCTCATCCTGGAGAAGAGTTTAACTCATGGAGGTGAAGTCTTCCAGGCTGAGGGACTGACCACCTCAAATACTCTTCCTCCAAGGTTGATGGACTGATTTCATCATCTTTATTTCACTACTACTGCTGCCTTTGTATTTGACTGAAGAAGTCAACTGTGTAGGCGAAACGTTTTATCAATAAAGATACCCAACTTTGCACATGTGTCTTAATTTCCATAATATTAAGAAGAATGAGATGGCAGACAGAGACAGCTGAGTCACTGATGAGTCTCGTCAAGTTAGTTGTTTTCTCTAAGCTGGAACATTGTACTGACGGTCCTTTTCAAGGTAAGAGAAACTACAGAGCTGGAAAACCTACATAGAACCTTCGATACACGTATAAAATCGGTCAAGTATCTGGACTACTGGAAGCGCCTCAAGTCCCTTGAACTGCGCTGCCTGGAACTCAGACGAGAAAGATGTACCATAATTTACACCTGGAAAATTTTGGAGGACTGGTTCCAAACCTGCTCACTGAAATCACTCCGTATGAAAGCAAGAGATTTGCCAGAAGTGCAAAATATCTCTAGTGAAAAGCAGGTGCGCGAGTACACTAAGAGAGACCAATGAGTGTAAGGGGGCCTAGACTTTACAACACCCTCCCTCCATGCATAAGGAAAATTACCAACAAATCAGTGCTTGACCGGCTAGGCTGTAATGGATACATTGGGCTTCGTGCGGCGGCCACCAACAACCTGGTTGAACAAGCTACCAACCAGGAGACCTGGTCTGGGACCGGGCTGCGGGGGTGGTTAACCCGGAAACGACTACAGGTCGTTTTTAACTCCTTTTCGCCAGTTGAACTGGAGTGTTATGCGGGTGTTGTATTCTGGGGGAGAGAGAGAGAGAGAGAGGGGGATGATAGATGAATGGAGAGAGTGAGAAAGCGGATTAGCTAGACAAGTTACCGTGGGAACTTGGGGCAGATGACGGGGGGGGGGTGAGGAAATACAATACAATAACAAGGTTATGGAATTGAGGTGAAATCGACGTCATGGTGAATAGGAGGAAACAGTGGAGGAGACAGGTGAGATATGGAGGGGAGGGGAAGTACCTCTGTGGTGGACGGGGAGAGAGAGAGAGATTGGGGGAGATCTTAGCCTTCCTGTCACACGGAAAGGAAAACTTTCTGAGATTTTGTTAGTGTTTGAAGGTCAACGTAATTCTATATATGACCGTAATGGAAGAGTGACGGACATGTTGACGAAAGCTGGGTTCACACACACACACACACACACACACACACACACACACACACACACACACACACACACCTTTAAGAAGAGGTACAGGTAGAGAGTAGACCTAGTAGCGATCAGAGAAGAGGTGGGGCCAGGAGCTATGAATCAACCCCTGCAACCACAAATAGGTGAGTACACTCTCTCCCTCTCTTAAATATATTAGATGAAAGAGTTGTTTATGGTAGTGAGCATTAGTTTATGTTAGGTTAGTTTAGGTTAGGTTAGGTGTGCATGTGGCAGGTTAAGTTAGGTTAGGTGTGCATGTGACAGGTTAGGTTAGGTTAGGTGTGCATGTGGCAGGTTAAGTTAGGTTAGGTGTGCATGTGACAGGTTAGGTTAGGTTAGGTGTGCATGTGGCAGGTTAAGTTAGGTTAGGTGCCTGATAGAGTGACAGGTTAGAGTTAGGTCTCAAATAGGTTAGGTGTGCATGTGACAGGTTAAGTTAGGTTAGGTGTGCATGTGACAGGTTGGTGTAGTAACTCCGAGATAAGAGACATAAGATAAAGTGCCTGAAGAGAGGATAGATTCTCTCAAATAATAGAAGTCAGGTTGGTGTAGCAAGTCTAAGAGTGGAAGGAGTGTGAAGTGCGTCGAGGAAGATCAACACACTCTTCGGCGCTACATCATAACATACAACGCAACACATTTTCTAATTAATATCACAACTTTGTACGCATAATATAAGCATTATTTGATGCATTTGGATCATTGATGGATTTGATGCATTTGGATCACTAATTTTGTAGCCTCAGTGATACGTAAATATTGAAAGAGTCGGTGATGGGACTGATGTCTGCAGTGTAAGTCAGGTATTTTGGCTTTAATGTACCGTAAGTTCACTCACATGTTTAGAAATCTATAGTAAGGAAAATTTTCGCCAGCTAGTGACTTCATGAGTCTAATACAAAGAACGGTTGTCTGGCACTTGCTGCCTGGGCAGCAAGTGCCAGACAACACTAAGATGAACCCTTGTTTCCTGAGCTGGACGTCAGTGCCAGACCTCGAGAGTCCAAGAGGACGTGGCGACACTTTTTCCACGGGTAGCCACTGTCGGGTCAGCCCATGGAAAGACCCGAGCCAGAACCCACCCAACGAACCTATCTGAACTTGAACCTGAACCTGGCAAGCATGAGTGTGCACAACTCCCTGGCACTCAGTACATGATAGTGAACATTCCACAACATGTTTTTTGTAGGTACATGGTGTCATATTACAGTCAGTCTTGCAGTTACATGTGACCACCTTCAGCAGAGCTTCTGGAGTCGGTGGTAAAATGTTTTGTCCACAGTTTAAGTCTCCCATTGACCAATATATATCCATAATCTTCAGGATGCAAAAGCATGCCAAACTACTGTTGAGGTACACACAACCGCTCTGATATCGTTCTTCTGCTGCTACTGTTGCTGCTGTAGCTGTTGGTTGCAGTGTCAACCTTCACAGAAGTACAGTGCTTCACCTGCAGTACCACTGTGTAGGCATACAGGCGCCTCTTCTTCAGTGGTTGCTGCTCCCTACAATACTTGTGTCTGCCTCAGGAAACTAGTATTGCTCTTCAGCTTTATCAAAGCAACTTTTTCCCAGTGGTAAACATGCATTTAGCCATACATAAGCATGTTATGAACTGGGCCACCTCGTCTGGCCACTCAGTGGCCCAGGAGAAAACACACAACGTTGAATCCTGAACTTGAACCCCTTACTTCCTTTTCTCTGCCCGCTCTTTTCCTCTCTCCCTTCCTTATTTTCCTGTGTCCTCTCTCCCTTCCTTCTTTTCCTTTGTCCTCTCTTCCCCTCTGCTCTCTTCATTCTGCCCTCTGTCCTCCATTTCCATGTCGTCGTCCCCATCTGTCCTCTTTCTTCCTCTGTGTGTCCTCTCCCTCCCTCTGTCCTCTTCTCCCTCGGTGTGTCCTCTCCCTCCCTCTGTCCTCTTTCTCCCTCGGTGTGTCCTCTCCCTCCCTCTGTCCTCTTTCTCCCTCGGTGTGCTTCCCCTCTGTCTTTCTCTCGTGTGTCCTCCTCCCAGTCCTTTTCTGTGTCCTCTCCTTCCCTTCTTGTCCTTCCCCTCTAGTCCTCATCTCCCTCAGAGTCCATCCCATCTGTCCTCTTCTCCTGTGTCCTCTCCTCCCTCGTCCCTCTCCCTCGTGTGTCCTGTCTTCCTGCCTCCGTGTGAAGAGAGGTTACCACCGAATAAGACAACTATACTCTGTGTCATCGTCAACTGTAAGGGACTGATACATCAGTAATACAAACCGACGTGAGAGAATCACGACGTTTCGGTCCCTTGACATTTACAAAGTCACTTTGTAAATGGTCCGAGTCGGACCGAAACGTCGTAAGTTTCTCTCTCTCTCATGTGCGGGTTATTGCTGTATTGTATCAGTCACGGTATTGTACCTTTCTGTTCTTTACCATCAGTAGTGTGATACCGCAGGTGTACGTACCGGCTAACATCTGACAGTGCCAGGGTCGAACCCTCGGCAAGACGGCACTTCTAATACCTGCTGCCCTAGTTATCCAGAGGTGGATAAGACTTTCCTTACCTTCCCAATTCTTCTATCCTCTGCCTTGTCTTACCTTCCCAATTCTTCTATCCCTTGCCTTGCCCTGCCTTTCCTATCCTCTCATCCCTCCCTTGTCTCCATTCATTGTCTCATATTACTGACCCCAAAAGACGTACAGATTTACTAAATACGTACACAAACATACATGATAAAATCCCATACTTGCAAAGCAGGCACGTACACTATAATGTAGATACAGACACTACGAGGTTCACACGGACACCACGTACACGCTAGCTACATACATTACTGTACAGTGATACCAACGTACACAACAGGCCTACATGCTGAGGTCTATGGTGCCTTGGGTGGTGGTACGAAAATCCACAAAATGTGTATTTTGAGCGAACTGCACGTATAACCGAACTGCACGTATAACCGAACTGCACGTATAACCGAACTGCACGTATAACCGAACCAGGGATGTGACCTGCACGTAGAACTAAACCAGGTATGTGGGATTGAACCAGGGATGTGGGACTGAACCAGGGATGTGGGATTGAACCAGGGATGTGGGATTGAACCAGGGATGTGGGATTGAACCAGGGATGTGGGATTGAACCAGGGATGTGGGATTGAACCAGGGATGTGGGATTGAACCAGGGATGTGGGATTGAACCAGGGATGTGGGACTGAACCAGGGATGTGGGATTGAACCAGGGATGTGGGACTGAGCCAGGGATGTGGGATTGAACCAGGGATGTGGGATTGAACCAGGGATGTGGGATTGAACCAGGGATGTGGGATTGAACCAGGGATGTGGGATTGAACCAGGGATGTGGGATTGAACCAGGGATGTGGGACTGAGCCAGGATGTGGGACTGAACCAGGGATGTGGGACTGAGCCAGGGATGTGGGATTGAACCAGGGATGTGACCTGCACGTAGAACTAAACCAGGGATGTGGAACTGAACCAGGGATGTGGGATTGAACCAGGGATGTGGGACTGAGCCAGGGATGTGGGATTGAACCAGGGATGTGGGACTGAGCCAGGGATGTGGGATTGAACCAGGGATGTGGGACTGAGCCAGGTATGTGGGATTGAACCAGGGATGTGGGACTGAGCCAGGGATGTGGGACTGAGCCAGGGATGGGAGACTGAACCAGGGATGTGGGAGTGAACCAAGGATGTGGGAGTGAACCAGGGATGTGGGACTGAACCAGGGATGTGGGACTGAACCAGGGATGTGGGAGTGAACCAGGGATGGGAGACTGAACCAGGGATGTGGGAGTGAACCAGGGATGTGGGACTGAACCAGGATGGGAGACTGAACCAGGGATGTGGGACTGAACCAGAGATGTGGGACTGAACCAGAGATGTGGAACTGAACCAGGGATGTGGAACTGAACCAGAGATGTGGAACTGAACCAGAGATGTGGAACTGAACCAGAGATGTGGAACTGAACCAGAGATGTGGGACTGAACCAGAGATGTGGAACTGAACCAGAGATGTGGAACTGAACCAGAGATGTGGAACTGAACCAGAGATGTGGAACTGAACCAGAGATGTGGAACTGAACCAGAGATGTGGGACTGAGCCAGGGATGGGAGACTGAACCAGGATGGGGACTGAACCAGGATGTGGAACTGAACCAGGGATGTGGGACTGAACCAGAGATGTGATGAACCAGGGATGTGGAACTGAACCAGAGATGTGGAACTGAACCAGGGATGTGGAACTGAACCAGAGATGTGGAACTGAACCAGGGATGTGGGACTGAACCAGAGATGTGCAACTGAACCAGGGATGTGGAACTGAACCAGAGATGTGGGACTGAACCATCCGATCCTCGCCACAATGACCACTTTCCTCACTCCATAAGTCACCATCTTATTTGTATTTCACTTAACCTTCCTCTACCAACGGTATACTGGCGCCATCTATTGTTTCCCTCAGAATTCCTGCCTTTCATTTTTCTAAAGATAACAATAATAATTACTTATAGAAGGACTAACTTCTGTTAAGACTCGTGAGTTTTGGCTTCATATATAGAAAAGGAAAGGAGGTTACTTAAAGTTTTTTCTAAGTTATCTAAGTTGAAACTAGCAGAGGTAAAGTTAAAAATGTTGTTAGATAAAGCTAGGAGACACTTTCTTGGTGAAGACATTGGTTAAATGTTAAGTGTTGAAATGTTGTGTGTTTAGTCTAAGACAATTGTGTCGTAATGACGAGGCAGAGGTGAGTACGACTGTGGTGGTGATGGTGGTGGTGGTGGTGGTGGTGGTGGTGGTGGTGGTGGTGTGGTGGTGGTGGTGGTGTGGTGGTGGTGTGGTGGTGGTGGGGGTGGTGGTGGTGGTGGTGGTGGGGTTGGTGGTGATGAGTGGTGTGTGGTGGTGTGGTGTGGTGGTAGGAGCTAGGTAGGTAGATGTAGGTAGGTAGATGTAAGTAGGTAGATGTAGGTGGTAGTAGTGGTGATGGTGGTAGGTAGATGGTGGTGGTAGGTAGGTAGATGGTGGTGGTAATTGGAGGTGGTAGGTAGGTAGGTAGGTAGGTGGAGGTGGTAGATAGTGGCAGGTAGGTGGGTGATGGTGGTAGGTAAGTGGTGGTGGTAGTAGGGATGATGGTAGGTAGTAGTGATGGTGGTAGGTAAGTGGATGGTGGTAGTAGGTAGGTAGGTAGGTGAGTGGTAGTAAGTGGAGAGTGGTGATGGTCATACCCATGTGAGTCAGCATCCACCCTGGCTCCTCCATCCCACCCATGGCATCCCACCAGGTCCCCATCCCACCTGGCATGCTACCATCCCACCCTGGCATCCACCATCCCACCCCTGGCATCCACCATCCCACCCTGGCATCCACCATCCCACCCTGGCATCCACCATCCCACCCACTGGCATCCACCATCCCACCCATGGCATCCACCATCCCACCCTGGCATCCCCATCCCACCCCTGGCATCCACCATCCCACCCCTGGTCCATCCCACCTATCCCCATCACCACACCTGGCATCCACCATCCCACCCTGGCTCCACCATCCACCCTGGCATCCACCATCCCCCTGGCATCCACCATCCCACCCTGGCATCCACCATCCCACCCCTGGCATCCACCATCCCACCCTGGCATCCACCATCCCACCCCTGGCATCCACCATCCCACCCTGGCATCCACCATCCCACCCTGGCATCCACCATCCCACCCTGGCATCCCCATCCCACCCTGGCATCCCACCTCCCACCCCTGGCATCCCCTCCACCATCCCATCCCACCCCTGGCATCCACCATCCCACCCTGGCATCCACCATCCCACCCCTGGCATCCACCATCCCACCCTGGCATCCACCATCCCACCCCTGGCATCCACCATCCCACCCCTGGCATCCACCATCCCACCCCTGGCATCCCCATCCCACCCTGGCATCCACCATCCCACCCCTGGCATCCACCATCCCACCCCTGGCATCCACCATCCCACCCCTGGCATCCACCATCCCACCCCTGGCATCCACCATCCCACCCTGGCATCCACCATCCCACCCCTGGCATCCACCATCCCACCCTGGCATCCACCATCCCACCCTGGTCCCCCATCCTACCTCATCCACCATCCCCCCTGGCATCCACCATCCCACCCCTGGCATCCACCATCCCACCCCTGGCATCCACCATCCCACCCCTGGCATCCACCATCCCACCCCTGGCATCCACCATCCCACCCCTGGCATCCACCATCCCACCCCTGGCATCCACCATCCCACCCTGGCCTCCACCATCCCACCCATGGCATCCACCATCCCACCCATGGCATCCACCATCCCACCCCTGGCATCCACCATCCCACCCCTGGCCTCCTCAATGCCACTTATGGCATCCACCATCCCACCCCTGGCCTCCACCATCCCACCTCTGGCCTCCTCCATCCCACCCCTGGCCTCCACCATCCCACCCCTGGCATCCACCATCCCACCCATGGCATCCACCATCCCACCCATGGCATCCACCATCCCACCCATGGCATCCACCATCCCACTAATGGCATCCACCATCCCACCCCTGGCCTCCACCATCCCACCCATGGCATCCACCATCCCACCCATGGCATCCACCATCCCACCCTGGCATCCACCATCCCACCCCTGGCCTCCTCAATGCCACCCATGGCATCTACCATCCCACCCTGGCCTCCATTATCCCACCCCTGGCCTCCTCCATCCCACCCCTGGCTCCACCATCCCACCCCTGGCATCCACCATCCCACCCCTGGCATTCACCATCCCACCCATGGCATCCACCATCCCACCCATGGCATCCACCATCCCACCCCTGGCATCCACCATCCCACCCTTGGCCTCCTCCATACTATCCCTGGCCTCCTCCATCCCACCCCTGGCCTCCACCATCCCACCCCTGGCCTCCACCATCCCACCCCTGGCCTCCACCATCCCACCCCTGGCATCCACCATCCCACCCATGGCATCCACCATCCCACCCATGGCATCCACCATCCCACCCATGGCATCCACCATTCCACCCATGGCATCCACCATCCCACCCCTGGCCTCCTCAATGCCACCCATGGCATCCTCCATCCCACCCCTGGACTCCTCCATCCCACCAATGGCATCCACCATCCCACCCCTGGCCTCCTCAATGCCACCCATGGCATCCACCATCCCACCCCTGGCCTCCTCCATCCCACCCATGGTCTCCTACATACTATCCCTGGCTCCCTCTATCCTTTCCCTGCCCCCCCTTCCCCCATCTCCGTGTACGTAGTGGTTCGTTCATGTGCGTAGTAGTGCGTTCGTGCGCCTAGTGAGTTCCTCTGCGTAGTAGTGCGTTCGTGTGCATCGATCGTCGTGCGTTCCTGTGCATAGAGTGCGTCCATATGCTTCATGGTGCGTCGGTGTGCGTAGCGTAGTTATGTTAGGTATAAGAGGCAGCCGTGGCGAAGCTAGTGACGTGCGTAGTACCAATGTGTCCGTGTGCGTAGCACAGTGCTGTTAAAGGTATGAGCAGCAGCGTAGCGAAGAAAGAGACGTGCGTAGTAGCAGCGCGTCCGTGTGCGTAGCGTAGCTCTTGTACAGGTAAGACTGACGCCTCATCAACAGGTAACGCGGAAAATACCTTCGCGACGAGTGTCCACAAACGTCAGATAACGAACTAAGACGCCTTTCCAGACGTCTGTGTTGCCTAGAGTCTCTAGTTAACCCCAGGTTAACGTAAACACGTTAAAAACATCAATATCTGCGATCATCACTCTCTCAGCGCGAAATATAAAGGAGAGTTAAACTTGAAGGTTGTGTGCGAGAGCTAACCCACCTACCTGGCGGACACGGAAAGCTGGGATGCAGTTATAGATTTTTTTGTCTAAATACTATTTATTCTTCATCGAATCGGCCGCATCCCACCGAGGCAGGGCGACCTAAAAAGAAAAACGAAAGCTTCTCTTTTTAACTTGAGTAATGTATACAGGAGAAGGGGTTAGTAGCCCCTTGCTCCCGGCATTTTAGTCGCCTCTTACGATACGTATGGCTTACGGAGGAAGAATTCTGTTCCACTTCCCCATGGAGATAAGAGGAAATAAACAAGAACAAGAACTAGTAAGAAAATAGAAGAAAACCCAGAGGATATATATATATATATATATATATATATATATATATATATATATATATATATATATATATATGTCGTGCCGATTAGGTAAAACTTTCGATTTTGGCTTAAATAGCAAGGCTCTTCTTGCCATATAAGACAAGCGAAAATTTGTGTATGCAATAATTTCGCCAAAATCATTCTGAACCTAACGAAAAATATATTTAATTGTGTTTGTTTATCATTAAATTAATGTTAACGTATCTAAAATATATTTAGTTGGTTAGGCTAAATTAAATTGCGCTTGTTATAATAAGGTTAGGTAAGTTTTCAAAGTTTATCTTGGTACAAAATTATAAATTTTTACATTAACATAAATTAAAAAAATATATCTTTAAACGTATAAAAGAAAATTTTAGAAAGGACTTAATTTTAAATGAGTTATTGCTAATTGACCAGTTTTACCTATTAGGCAAACACACACACACACACACACACACACACACATATATATATATATATATATATATATATATATATATATATATATATATGCAATAAGGTCACAGTAAGCAGGTGATATCACACTATGCAAAAATAACCATGAAAAAATAAGGAAATTCCAAGCACTTTCGTGACTTACATTCTCAAGGAACTATAGTTCCTTGATAGAGTCGTGTATTGCTGAGACTATACACACGACGCATCTAATGGAGGACAGAGGGATAATACAAAATAACCCACACATAGCAGAGAGCAGATTACGACGTTTGGTACACTTGGACCATTTACAATGTGACTTTGTAAATGGTCCAAGTCGGACCGAAACGTCTTTGTAAGTTTCTCTCTATGTATGCGGGTTATTTGTGTAGTGAGGCTTCTAATGTAGTAGTAGTAGTAATAGTAATAGTGATAGTAGTAGTGGTGTAGTAGTAGTAGTGGTGGTAGTAGTAGTAGTGGTGGTGGTAGTAGTAGTAGTAGAGTAGCAGTAGTGGTGGTAGTAGTAGTAAAGTAGAGAGTAATAGTAGTAGCAGTAGTGGTGGTAATGGCAGTAGAGAGTAATAGAGAGCAGTAGAATAGCAGCAGAGTAGCAGTGGCGGAGCAGAGCAATAGGGGGCAGTAGTCAGCGGCGGCAGCAGTAGTCAGCGGTGGCAGAGCAGCAGTAGCAGTGGCAGAGCAGCAGGTGGCAGAGCAGCAGAACAGCAGCAGCAGCAGCAGCAGCAGCAGCAGTGATAGAGCAGCGGGGCAGCAGTAGAGTGGCAATTAGCAGCAGCAGCGGCGGCAGCAGGTGGCAGCAGCAATAGCAGCAGCAGCAGCAATACAGGCGGGGCAGCAGCAGTAGCAACAGCAGCAGAGCGGCGGCAGAGCAGCAGCAGCAACAGCAGCAGAGCGGGCAGGAGTGCAGTGCAGTAGCAATACAGCAGCAGTGGTGGCAGAGCAGCAGCAGTGGTGGCAGTAGCAGAGTGGCGTAGGGAGTGGTGGCAGTAGCAGTAGCAAAACAATAGCAGGGGCAGTAGGCAGCAGTGGCAGTAGCAGCAGTGGTGGCAGTAGAGGGCGGCAGTAGCAGCAGTACAGCAGCAGTGGCAGCAGCAGCGGGCGGGGGCAGTAGTAGCAGTGGAGCAGCGGCAGTAGCAGCAGCAGTAATAGCAGAGCAGCAGCAGAGGGTGACAGGCAGTAGCAGTAAGTAGAAACAGCAGGTGCAGCAGCAATAGCAGCAGCAGCAGTGGTGAACAGCAGTAGCAGCAGCAAGGGCAGACACAATAGCAGGGCGAGAGCAGTAGCATGGCAGTAGCAAAACAAAACAGCAGCAGTAAAAACAGTAGGGAGTAGTGGAGCAGTGGTAGTAGCAGTGGAGCAGGAGCAGTAGCTAATGAGAGTAGAGCAATGAGCAGGTGCAGAGTAATAGTAGTGGAGAGTGAGCAATGCGCAGAGCAGTAGCAGCAGTAGGGCAGCAGCAGAGTAGGCAGTGGCAGTAGCAAGTAGCAGTGGCAGAGTGGCAGTAGTGGTAGTAGTAGTGTGAGTAGTAAGTAGCAGTAGTAGTGGCAGTAGTAGGGGTAGTGAGTAATAGTAGAGTGGTAGTAGAAGTAGTGGCATGAAAATAGAGCAGTAGGGTGGTAGTAGTAGAGTGGCAGTAGCAGTAGTAGTAATAGTAGCAGTGGCAGTAGCAGTAGCAGTGGCAGGTGGCAGTAGAATAGAGTGGTAGTAGAATTAGTGGTATGAATAATAGTAGCAGTAGTAGTGGTGGGCAGTGGTAGTGGTAGTAGTAGTAGTATTAATAGTAGTAGTGGTAGTAGTAGTAGTAGTGGCAGTAGTGGTGGTAGTAGTAGTAATAGTAGTAGTGGTAGTAGAAGTAGTGGTATGAATAATAGTAGCAGTAGTAGTGGTGGTGGTAGTAGCAATAGCAGTAGCAGTAGCAGTAGCAGTAGAGGTAGCAGTGCAGCAAGTAGCAGTAGCAGTATATAGGCAGTAGCATAGAGAGGCAGCAGAGCAGCAGGCAGTGGGGCAGAGCAGTAACAGCAGCAGATACAGCAGCAGCAGAGGGCAGCGGCAGTAGCAGCAATAGAGCAGTGGCATGAACAAGCAGCAGCAGTAGTGGTGCAGGCAGCAGCAGCAGTAGCAGCAGGGGCAGCGCAGCAGAGCAGGCAGCAGCAGCAGCAGCAACAGCAGGGCAGCAGCGGCAGCAGCAGCAGCAACAGCAGCAGCGCAGCAGCAGCAGCAGTAGCAGCAGACAGCAGGGCAGTAGGGCAGCAGGCGCAGTGTGCAGCAGAAGCAGCAGCAGGGCAGCAGCGGCAGCAGCAGAGCAGCAGCAGCAGCAGCAGCAGCGGCAGCAGGGCAGCAGCGGCAGTGCAGCAGCAACAGCAGCAGGCAGCAGCAGCAGCAGCAGCGGAGCAGCAGCAGCAGCAGCGGCAGGGCAGCAGGGCAAGCAGCAGCAGAGCAGCAGCAGCAGCAGGCAGCAGCAGCAACAGCAGCAGTGCGCAGCAGCAGAAGCAGCAGCAGGGCAGCAGCGGCAGTACAGGGCAGCAGCAGCAGCAGCAGCGGCAGCAGCAGCAGCAGAAACAGGCAGCAGCAGCAGCAGCAGCAGCGCAGCAGCAGCAGCAGCAGCAGCAGCAGCAGCAGCAGCAGCAGCAGCGGCAGCAGCAGCAGCAGCAGCGGCAGCAGCGGCAGCAGCAGCAGGGCAGCAGCAGCAGCAGCGGCAGCAGCAGCAGCGGCAGCAGCAGCAGCAGCAGCAGCAGCGGAGCAGCAGCAGCAGCAGTAGCAGTAGCAGAGAGTGGTAGTAGTAGTGGTAGTAGTAGTGGTAGTAGTAGTAATAGTAGTAGTAATAGTAGTAGTAGTAGTAGTAGTAGTAGTAGTAGTAGTAGTAGACATTACTCAGTAAACCTTCATTAGCATCAGGTGTTGAATTATTCAACATTGTGGATGGCATCAAACGTAAGAGAACCCGAGATCAAAACATTGCAGTGTTTGTTTACAAAACATCAGTGTTGATGTTAGAGGCGAGGTGTGGCAACCCAGGTGCCTGAGCTGAGACTTGCGCCACCCTCACCTAGTCAGTTCACCTTAGACTTTACCTGTGGTCGGAGCCTCTCTTGCCAGACTTTATGAGTTACGCTCGTACTGCAGCTATGGATTTGTGTTTGTGTATGGTGTGATCACCTGCTGACCGTCCTCATCACCTGCTGACCGCCCACATCACCTGCTGACCGTCCTAATGAAGACTGATAAAGTTGGGAAGCGTGCAGCGGTATTCCAGGTGTCGCGGGTGAGTGTTGCAGTGGTGTTATTGTGCTGCTGTTGTGGTTTTTAGTGTTGTGCTAGTGTTAATGGTGCTGGTGTGGGTTGTGTTGTGCTGGTGCTGCTTGTGTTGTGGTGTTAGTATTGTGGTGTTGTGCTGGTGGTGCTAGTGGTGTGGTGGTGCTGGTAGTGGTTCAGGCGTGTTCATGTGAATCTTTTCCTCACCAGTGAAAAGCAACGGTGCCCTGAGTACACAAAGAGATAACACAATAAGTTTCGGGGGCCCAAGACTGTTCAACTGCATCCCAGCATACATAAGCGGGATTTCCAATAGACATCTGGCTGTCTTCAAGAGGGAGTTGGACAGGCACCTAAAGTCAGTACCTGATTAGCACGGCTGTGGTTCGTACGCTGGACTACGTGCAGCCAGCAGTAACAGTCTGGTTGATCAGGCCCTGATCCACCACAAAGCCTAGTCATGGACCCCTGGAACACCCTCCAGGTAGATTCCAGGTAATCCCTGTACCACCTTCCCAGGTACTCCCCTGTACCACCTCAGGTATTCCCCAGTGCCACTTTCCCAGGTACTCCTCTGTACCACCTTCCCAGGTACTCCCCTGTACCACCTTCCCAGGTACTCCCCTGTACCACCTTCAAAGGTACTCCCCTGTACCACCTTCCCAGGTACTCCCTGTACCACCTTCCCAGGTACTCCCCTGTACCACCTTCCCAGGTACTTCCCTGTACAACCTTTACAGGAACTTCCTGCACCACTTTCCCAGGTACTGCCTGGGAATAGTTCCTGTACCTCCTTCCCAGGTACTTCGTGCACCACCACTTCCCAGGTACTGCCTGGGAATAGTTCCTGTACCTCCTTCCCAGGTACTTCGTGCACCACCACTTCCCAGGAACTTCCTGCACCACCTTCCCAAGTATCTCCTACACCACCTTCCCAGGTACTCCATGTACCGTCTTCAAAGGTACTCCCCGGCACCACCTTCACAGGTACTCCCTGTACCACCTTCCCAGGTAATTCCTGCACCACCTTCCCTGGTACTTCCTGCACCACATTCCCAGGTAATCTTCTGTATCACCTTCCCAGGTACTCTCCTGTACCACCTTCCCAGGTACTCCCTGTACCATCTTCCCAGGTACTCCCTGTACCATCTTCTCAGGTACCCCTGCACTAATATATATATATATATATATATATATATATATATATATATATATATATATATATATATATATATATATATATATATATATATATATTAGTATATTCAAAATAATCGCAGAGAGGCGATCTTAAGAATGCAAGACAAGCCACGGGGGTTGGAAATCTTTAACTCAAGTACTTTCACACATCTCAGTGCGTCATCAGGAGCTGTGCAATGTTGCAAGGGCAGCAACAAGAGAAATAGGGTAAGTTTTTTCAGAGTATGTTAGCGAGGTGGCCAGCCATCGTTTCGGTCCTGGGACCTTGATCACTTCTAATATATATTAGAAGTGATTAAGGTCCTAGCATCGAAACGTTTTCTAATAAATATGTCGTAGTGTTTGCTCACTTGTCTTTCTGAACCAATTTGTGGGTATCTATTACCAATGTTTATACCAGGTATCTTCATTCCGAAACTTTCTTCCTGTACTGTCATCTCCAGCCTCCCTCCTCACCCCTTGCTGAGGGACTGACCACCTCAAACTACTTCTTTAAAGGTTGATGGACTGATGACATCCTCTTACCCTCTCCACTGCTGCTCTTGCTGTCTCCATGTTCATCACCTCTCTACTCGACTGATGAATTTGTATAAATGGTTTAGGAAAACAGACAAGTTGATAAATAAGAGAGAGAGAGAGAGAGATACAGAGAGACAGACAGAGAGAGAGACAGATACAGACAGAGATACACAGAGACAGAGAGAAAGACAGAGGGAGAGACTGATGGAGAGGGGATAGACTTGCTACAATAACACCTGCACAGTGCCTGACTCATCCTGGTGACGTCACGCCTCAACACCTGCCCCCCCCCCGAGCCAATCGTTACCCGTGACGTCACGTTACACCTGTCACCCAGACGTTGGTGAGGCTGCCTGGTCTCACCAGCATGGTAACTCTTACCTCTCTGTCGCAACACCACCTGCCTTCACATGGATAAATGATTTACAAAACTGACAACTCATGGGCCAGTAGGCCTGCTGCAGTGCTCCTTTTTATGTTCTCATAACAGGTTCATGAGGCAGTGGTGGAGGCAAACTCAATGCACAGCTTCAAGAGTACCTATGACAAGGCCCAAGAAGCCAGAAGTCAAGTGTTGCCGACGATCAAGGTGGTCTAAGTAGCGGGGCCAGGAGCTGAGACTTGACCACCACAAAAACAACTCGGTGAATATCACACACACACACACACACACACACACACACACACACACACACACACACACACACACACACACACACACACACACACACACACACACACACACACACACACACACACACACACACACACACACACACACAGTTGGTGAGTACATAGATTACTGCCCCTTGCAGGGTTTCTAATACAGTTCCTAATAGAGGAGTATTAACATGCACTTGAAGGGTGTGGAACACACCGTGGTGGGTGGAGGATAGCACTGCTAGCAGGGGACAGTAGCTAGGACAGGTGGAGGATAGCACTGCTAGCAGGGGACAGTAGCTAGGATAGGTGGAGGATAGCACTGCTAGCAGGGGACAGTAGCTAGGATAGGTGGAGGATAGCACTGCTAGCAGGGGACAGTAGCTAGGATAGGTGGAGGATAGCACTGCTAGCAGGAGACAGTAGCTAGGATAGGTGGAGGGAAGATAGCACTGCTAGCAGGGGACAGTAGCTAGGATATGTGGAGGATAGCATGCTAGCAGGGACAGTAGCTAGGATAGGTGGAGGATAGCACTGCTACCAGGGACAGTAGCTAGGATAGGTGGAGGATAGCACTGCTAGCAGGGACAGTAGCTAGGATAGGTGGAGGATAGCACTGCTAGCAGGGGACAGTAGCTAGGATAGGTGGAGGATAGCACTGCTAGCAGGGACAGTAGCTAGGATAGGTGGAGGATAGCACTGCTAGCAGGGACAGTAGCCAGGATAGGTGGAGGATAGCACTGCTAGCAGGGACAGTAGCTAGGACAGGTGGAGGATAGCACTGCTAGCAGGGACAGTAGCTAGGACAGGTGGAGGATAGCACTGCTAGCAGGGGACAGTAGCTAGGATAGGTGGAGGATAGCACTGCTAGCAGGGACAGTAGCTAGGATAGGTGGAGGATAGCACTGCTAGCAGGGACAGTAGCAGGATAGGTGGAGGATAGCATGCTAGCAGGGGACAGTAGCTAGATAGGTGGAGGATAGCACTGCTAGAGGACAGTAGCTAGGATAGGTGGAGGATAGCACTGCAGGGGACAGCCAGGATAGGTGGAGGATAGCACTGCAGCAGGACAGTAGCTAGGATAGGTGGAGGGTAGCAACTGCAGGGGACAGTAGCTAGGATAGGTGGAGGATAGCACTGCTAGCAGGGACAGTAGCAGGATAGGTGGAGGAAGCACTGCCGGGACAGTAGCCAGGATAGGTGGAGGAAGCACTGCAGCAGGGGACAGTAGCTGGATAGGTGGAGTGATAGCACGCTAGCGGGGACAGTAGCTAGGATAGGTGGAGGATAGCACTGCTAGCAGGGGACAGTAGCCAGGATAGGTGGAGGATAGCACTGCTAGCAGGGACAGAGCTAGGATAGGTGGAGGATAGCACTGCTAGCAGGGACAGTAGTCAGGATAGGTGAGGATACACTGTAGCAGGACGTGCCAGATAGGTGAGGTAACTGTAGGGACAGCAGGGATAGGTGGAGGATAGCACTGCTGCAGGACAGTAGCCAGGATAGGTGGAGGATAGCACTGCTAGCAGGACAGAGTAGGATAGGTGAGGATAGCACTGCAGCAGGAGACAGTAGCCAGGATAGGTGGAGGATAGCACTGTAGCAGGACAGAGCCGGATAGGTGGAGGATAGCACTGCAGCGGGACAGTAGCAGGATAGGTGGAGGATAGCACCGCTAGCAGGGACAGAGCAGGATAGTGGAGGATACACTGCAGCAGGACAAGTAGGATAGGTGAGGATAGACTGCTAGCAGGACAGTAGCTAGGATAGGTGGAGGATAGCACTGCTGCAGGGACAGTACAGGATAGGTGGAGGATAGCACTGCTAGCAGGGGACAGTAGCTAGGATAGGTGGAGGATAGCACTGCTAGCAGGGACAGTAGCTAGGATAGGTGGAGGATAGCACTGCTAGCAGGGGACAGTAGCCAGGATAGGTGGAGGATAGCACTGCTAGCAGGGGACAGTAGCTAGGATAGGTGGAGGATAGCACTGCTGCAGGAGACAGAGTTAGGATAGGTGGAGGAAGATAGCACTGCTGGGGACAGTAGCCAGGATAGGTGGAGGATAGCACTGCTAGCAGGGGACAGTAGCAGGATAGGTGGAGATAGCACTGCTAGCAGGGACAGTAGCCAGGATAGGTGGAGGATAGCACTGCACAGGGGCAGGCCAGGATAGGTGAATAGCACGCTAGCAGGGACAATGCGGATAGGTGGAGGATAGCACTGCTAGCAGGGGACAGTCCGGATAGGTGGAGGATAGCACTGCTAGAGGACAGTAGTTAAGATAGGTGGAGGATAGCACTGCTAGCAGGTGACAGTAGCTAGGATACTTAGAGGATAGCACTGCTAGCAGGGGACAGTAGTTAGGATAGGTGGAGGGAAGATAGCACTGCTAGCAGGGGACAGTAGCTAGGATAGGTGGAGGGAGGATAGAAGCACTGCTAGCAGGGGACAGTAGCTAGGATAGGTGGAGGGAGGATAGAAGCACTGCTAGCAGGGGACAGTAGCTAGGATAGGTGGAGGGAGGATAGAAGCAATGCTAGCAGGGGACAGAACGCTACTTAGCTGACCGAAGGAATAGGTGGACTTCTAGCAGCAGTTGGAAGGTAAGGCAGGCAGGCAGGCAGGCAGGCAGGCAGGCAGGCAGGCAGAGGGAAGCGATATCTGAAGGATATCTGAAGGATGCTTTCGGGGTCAGTGCCCCCGCGGCCAGGTCCTACACGGGAGTTATTGGTGAGGAAGAGGAAATGGTGGTAGTAGTATTGTGTGATGGTGGTAGTGATGTGTGGTGGTTGTGTGATAGGGGTAGTGGTTGTCGAGGTGGTGGTTGTGTGATAGAGGTAGTGGTTGTCAAGGTGGTGGTTGTGTGATAGGGGTAGTGGTTGTCAAGGTGGTGGTTGTGTGATAGAGGTAGTGGTTGTCGAGGTGGTGGTTGTGTGATAGGGGTAGTGGTTGTCGAGGTGGTGGTTGTGTGATAGGGGTAGTGGTTGTCAAGGTGGTGGTTGTGTGATAGGGGTAGTGGTTGTCAAGGTGGTGGTTGTGTGATAGGGTAGTGGTTGTCGAGGTGGTGGTTGTGTGATAGGGGTAGTGGTTGTCAAGGTGGTGGTTGTGTGATAGGGGTAGTGGTTGTCGAGGTGGTGGTTGTGTGATAGGGTAGTGGTTGTCGAGGTGGTGGTTGTGTGATAGGGTAGTGGTTGTCAAGGTGGTGGTTGTGTGATAGGGGTAGTGGTTGTCAAGGTGGTGGTTGTGTGATAGGGGTAGTGGTTGTCGAGGTGGTGGTTGTGTGATAGGGGTAGTGGTTGTCAAGGTGGTGGTTGTGTGATAGAGGTAGTGGTTGTCGAGGTGGTGGTTGTGTGATAGAGGTAGTGGTTGTCAAGGTGGTGGTTGTGTGATAGGGGTAGTGGTTGTCAAGGTGGTGGTTGTGTGATAGGGGTAGTGGTTGTCAAGGTGGTGGTTGTGTGATAGGGGTAGTGGTTGTCAAGGTGGTGGTTGTGTGATAGGGGTAGTGGTTGTCAAGGTGGTGGTTGTGTGATAGGGTAGTGGTTGTCAAGGTGGTGGTTGTGTGATAGGGGTAGTGGTTGTCAAGGTGGTGGTTGTGTGATAGGGGTAGTGGTTGTCGAGGTGGTGGTTGTGTGATAGGGGTAGTGGTTGTCGAGGTGGTGGTTGTGTGATAGGGGTAGTGGTTGTCAAGGTGGTGGTTGTGTGATAGGGTAGTGATTGTCAAGGTGGTGGTTGTGTGATAGGGGTAGTGGTTGTCAAGGTGGTGGTTGTGTGATAGGGGTAGTGGTTGTCAAGGTGGTGGTTGTGTGATAGGGTAGTGGTTGTCAAGGTGGTGGTTGTGTGATAGGGGTAGTGGTTGTCGAGGTGGTGGTTGTGTGATAGGGGTAGTGGTTGTCGAGGTGGTGGTTGTGTGATAGGGGTAGTGGTTGTCGAGGTGGTGGTCGTATGATAAGGGTATTGGTTGTAGAGATGGTAGTTGTGTGGTAAGGGTAGTAGTTGTAGAGGTGGTGGTTGTGTGGTAAGGGTAGTAGCTGTAGAAGTAGTGTTGTATGGTAATGGTAGTGGTTGCGAAGATGGTCGTGTGATAGGGGTAGTGGTGTGTGGAGGGGATGGTGGTAACACATGTGCTTGAAGAGAGTCTACCAGCATTAACAACACCCATCTACCAGCACTAACAACACCCGTCTACCAGCCCTAACACTGATCACTCACCCATCTTTGTTACATTAAATCATCCAGCATTATAAACAGAGGGAAGGTGTAGCAGCATATCTGCTGCTTACACCTTGCTGTTGTCACTGCTGCTGCCACTGCTGACGCTGTTGTCACTGCTGCTGCTGTTGACGCTGTTGTCACTGCTACTGTTGACGCTGTTGTCACTGCTACTGCTGACGCTGTTGGCACTGCTGCTGTTGACGCTGCTCTTACTGCTGCCGTGGCTTACTGGTATTTACTTCGTCAGGGGAAAATATTGCCTGACGCAGTTTTGGGTAATGAGTGCAATGGTTCGTCAACAAGCACTAGTGTACCCTGCCTGGGTGACCACCTCGTTTAAAAAATCATATCAGTTTCTCATTATCAAGATATATACAAGTGTATATATACAAGTGTATATATACATGCATATACACGGAGATGTGTCTCAGTGTATGTACACTTAGTTTAAACTTTTTTTTTTATAAGGGATTAAAATATTATTGAGTAGCGGTGAACAGGTTACCTTCAAGCTTAATGACTCTGGTGTAGTAGATAGGGTTTAAACCCCACTGATAAACTTTCTCACGTCTTGTTAGTGTGATCTGCACCGCTGGTTTGTCTCTGATGTGTAGTGAAAAGGTGTGTCCCTCAACACTCTACACCATGTGTAACACCTGTGCGAGGTGTTGGAGTAGCGTGAAGTTCAGTGTTCTGACTTTCTGAAGTGTTGCGGCTGAGGCTGACACTTTCTGAAGTGTTGCGGCTGAGGCTGACACTTTCTGAAGTGTTGCGGCTGAGGCTGACACTTTCTGAAGTGTTGCGGCTGAGGCTGACACTTTCTGAAGTGTTGCGGCTGAGGCTGACACTTTCTGAAGTGTTGCAGCTGAGGCTGACACTTTCTGAAGTGTTGCAGCTGAGGCTGACACGACACTTTCATGACTTGGTGTGTCAACAACCCCGTCAGACTGATAGTACGGCTCTTGACAAAAACAACGGGTGAGTTAACATGGATTTTTAAATTCATGTTAACCCATCAGTTCCAGGTCAGAATCCTTTAGGATTCTGACCTGGAACTGATGGGTCAGTATCTTGCTAATTTTCAAGACTTTAAACTCTCTCTCACATCGTATGATTAGTTAAACAGACCGTATAATTAAAAATACCTGGAAATTATAATGGATAAACAATCAGAAGGATCATGATAACTGACCCACATTAACACATTAATTATAATGAGTTCTGACTAACTTTACAGTTCAAGTGTACAGGTCACAGGTAAGACACAGGTACTTGTTTTAATTGCCACACTGTCACTACCATATAGAACTAAATAAGACATTAATGGCTGTTGAGGCTCAACTCACTGGTGATACATAGGCAAGGGTGGCACCCTTATGTGTGTCCAGAGAGCTTGTGTCAGCACTAACCATCAGGTCCAACACATAGACACATTACTCCCAGACTACCTGCCATCCAGTCCTTTCAAACGGGTTTTTAAGATTTGACCCAGAGAAGCGAGGTTACTGGACAGTGCCACTCAACCTGTGAGTGAACATTACCACCATAAAGACAGTAGTGGGCAGTGCCACTCCTCCAGTGAGGACATACCACCATAAAGACAATATTTGGCAGTGTCACTCATCCTGTGAGTGAACATTACCACCATAAAGACAGTAGTGGGCAGTGCCACTCCTCCAGTGAGGACATACCACCATAAAGACAATATTTGGCAGTGTCACTCATCCTGTGAGTGAACATTACCACCATAAAGACAGTAGTGGGCAGTGCCACTCCTCCAGTGAGGACATACCACCATAAAGACAATATTTGGCAGTGTCACTCATCCTGTGAGTGAACATTACCACCATAAAAGACAGTAGTGGGCAGTGCCACTCCTCCAGTGAGGACATACCACCATAAAGACAATATTTGGCAGTGTCACTCATCCTGTGAGTGAACATTACCACCATAAAGACAGTAGTGGCAGTGCCACTCCTCCAGTGAGGACATACCACCATAAAGACAATATTTGGCAGTGTCACTCATCCTGTGAGTGAACATTACCACCATAAAGACAGTAGTGGGCAGTGCCACTCTCCAGTGAGGACATACCACCATAAAGACAATATTTGGCAGTGTCACTCATCCTGTGAGTGAACATTACCACCATAAAGACAGTAGTGGGCAGTGCCACTCCTCCAGTGAGGACATACCACCATAAAGACAATATTTGGCAGTGTCACTCATCCTGTGAGTGAACATTACCACCATAAAGACAGTAGTGGGCAGTGCCACTCCTCCAGTGAGGACATACCACCATAAAGACAATATTTGGCAGTGTCACTCATCCTGTGAGTGAACATTACCACCATAAAGACAGTAGTGGGCAGTGCCACTCCTCCAGTGAGGACATACCACCATAAAGACAATATTTGGCAGTGTCACTCATCCTGTGAGTGAACATTACCACCATAAAGACAGTAGTGGGCAGTGCCACTCCTCCAGTGAGGACACTACCACCATAAAGACAATATTTGGCAGTGTCACTCATCCTGTGAGTGAACATTACCACCATAAAGACAGTAGTGGGCAGTGCCACTCCTCCAGTGAGGACATACCACCATAAAGACAATATTTGGCAGTGTCACTCATCCTGTGAGTGAACATTACCACCATAAAGACAGTAGTGGGCAGTGCCACTCCTCCAGTGAGGACACATACCACCATAAAGACAATATTTGGCAGTGTCACTCATCCTGTGAGTGAACATTACCACCATAAAGACAGTAGTGGGCAGTGCCACTCCTCCAGTGAGGACACATACCACCATAAAGACAATATTTGGCAGTGTCACTCATCCTGTGAGTGAACATGCCATGTTGGAAATGCTCCTCACAGACTAGCTAGACACCTAACTCAAGGTTTATCCAACATAAATATCATAATCCCTGCTTATATTAAGCACTCTGGAGACCTTAGTTGCATCAAAAACATTAACATTAAGAATAAATATATATCATCATTTGATGTCACCTCACTATCGTTCCCGCTGAAGCTGTGGCTGACAACTTTGTGGAAGATTAAGACACTGTGCAACAGTTGAGTATCTTTATTGATGAAACGTTTCGCCTACACAGTTGGCTTCTTCAGTCAAATACAAAGGCAGCAGTAGTAGTGAAATAAAGATGATGTAATCAGTCCATCAATCTTGGAGAAAAAGTATTTGAGGTGGTCAGTCCCTCAGCCTGGAGAAGAGTTCAGCTCCATGAATCTGAACTCTTCTCCAGGCTGAGGGACTGACCTCCTCAAATATTTTTTCTAAGGTTGGACTGATTACATCATCTTTATTTTATTACTACTGCTGCCTTTGTATCTGACTGAAGAAGCCTACTGTGTAGGCGAAACGTTTCATCAGTAAAGATACCCAACTGTCTTAACCTTCAATGAGTCTGTATTTTATACCAACAATATTATGGAAAACCTAGACTGAAGGTTTTTGCAACATTATTGCTAATATAATCATATGACTCAGACATGGCGATGACATTCTGGTCATAAATTCCCAAAAGACTTAATATTCAAGACCGTCTTCATAAAATCAACAACGTTGAACCTATTAAAAACTGAGCTTAAACTAGAAACCGAAGGTTTGTTACCACTGCTGGATCCATGCAGACAACCTCCAAACAAAGACACCCTTTCACGCCACAGAAAACCAGCAAATAAAGATGACCTTACTCATTTCTACTCACCAAGACACTCACCCAAGACACTCACACCAAGACACTCACACCAAGACACTCACACCAAGACACTCCTTTTAGTTATCCGTGTCTCCAGTCCAAATTCTTAGAATTCCAGTATATCCTCATGCCTTAAGACGCTGATACTTTCCTCTGTACAGGATTTGCAAAAGCAGAACTGTGAAACTCCTCATCTCTATCAACAATACCAGCACCGATAAACAAAGATTCCTAACTCTACCTGGAGGAGTAGTAGCCAACATCAGACATACTTTTCAACAAGCAACATCCGCTGAGGTACCATGACCACGTCTTCCGTCAGTGACCTCACCAGAAAGGTCCCAGTGACAAAGCCAACAGTGACGCTGACGTGCACAAGATACCATGCTGAGATGGCAGAGATCTTGCTACACTAGTCCGAAAACACAAAAATGCATGCACCAACAATGATTGTCATGCGCCACAGATCTAAAGATGAACATCTCATGAACTGCAAAAAAAGCAGAGTTGATCTACAGAGAATCCTACATTGTTAGGCGTCACTGTAGTGAGGAATCATCAGTTGTAACTAGCAACACCATGGAATAAAGAGCTGCCAAGTACACCATCTCAGCTGACACCACTCCACGCTGACACCTTGCTGCCACGAGACACAGATGACCTGATCACCTGATCTTCACCAGTGACCTGCTTTCTCTGCAGTATATGCTGTGTTCTCTCATTCTCTTGTATCATTTGGAGTGACCAAGGCCTCAGGACTGACACGTAACCATTAAAGATGTCCTTCCATCTATACCAACATAATAACATTATTGGGCCGTGCCACCCATATACAGTATTAGGCACTGCCACTCATCTTGTGTGCGAGAATACCACCATGAAGAAAGTATTGGACAGTGCCACTCATCCAGTGAGTGAGAATACCACCATGAAGAAAGTATTGGACAGTGCCACTCATCCAGTGAGTGAGAATACCACCATGAAGAAAGTATTGGACAGTGCCACCTCTGGTGAGAAACCAAGGTATGACAGTGTCACCATCGATGAGAAAATAGAAAAATACCACCATGAAGAAAAAAGTATTGACAGTGCCACTCTATCATGTGAGTGCACCACATGCCACCATATATAGACAACTCATATTTCCGCTGGAAGTTACTGGTAGACTCCAGGGGTAGACGTTGAGGTGTTAGGAAGTAACTAGTGAAGGAGTCACGCTCATCTCCCGTCATTATTCACCCTCCTGACTCACACCTTACTCACCAGCATGACGACCATACCACAACACTCATGTTACCGCGCGTCTTGGTGACGCCAGGACATGCTACAACTTCACATGCTCCCTGGTGCGTCGTAATTGCGAGAGGCACCACCTGAAGCCATGACCTCTCGCATAGAAATGTTGCTGGGAATTACTGTGGCAGTAACGGAGTCTCAGGCGGGGCCAGTGCTGAGGAGGGGCGGGGCCAGTGCTGAGGAGGGCGGGGCATCCTCGTTCCCATGGGGCCAAAGGGGTGGCCCCCTCACCCTCCTTCCAAAGGTGCCAAGGGGGTGGCCCCTCACTCCCAGGAGGAACCAAGGGGTAGGGAACAAAGGCGATATATGTATTTTGACACACATACAGTGTGTCCCGTGTTTCTGGTCCAATAGAGTGATCTTTACATAAATGGTGTACAATACTGCCGTTGTGGGGGAGAGGACAGGTGAGTGTTGGAGAAACTTACAACAACCACGGTGAGGGAGAGGACAGGTGAGTGTTGGAGAAACTTACAACAACCACGGTGAGGGAGAGGACAGGCGAGTGTTGGAGAAACTTACAACAACCACGGTGAGGGAGAGGACAGGTGAGTGTTGGAGAAGCTCTTACAACCGTCAGTGTTCGTGAGTGCGTGACGACGCACTAGTGTACAGCAATGTCAACGCCACAACCTCTCCATCGCAACACTTCCCCTTCCTCCACGCAAACTCCTCTTCCTCCACGCAACACTTTCCTTCCTCCACCAAACTCTTCTTCTCACGCAACACTTCCTCCTCTCCACGCAACACTTTCCTAAACCTTCTTCTCCACGCAATCACTTCCTCCTTCTCACGCAACACTCCTTCCTCTCACTTTCCTCCACGCAACACTCCTCTCCATTTCCTCCACGCAACACTCCTTCCTACTCTCTCACGCAACACTCTTTCCCCTTCCTCCACGCAACACTCTCCCTTCCTACAACCTCCTCCCCTTCCTCCACGCAACACTCCTCCCTTCCTCCATAACTTCCCCTCCACGCAACACTCCTTCCTCTTCCTTCTCACGCAACACTCCTCCCTTCCTCCACGCAACACTCTCCTTCCTCCAACTCTTCCTTCTCCACGCAACATCTTCCCCTTCCTCCACCTTTCTCCTCCCCAACACTCCTTCCCCTTCCTCCACGCAACACTCTCCTCCTCCACGCAACTACTCCTCCTCCTTCCTTCTCCACGCAACACTCCTCCCTTCCTCCACGCAACATCTCCTTCCTCTCCTTCCTCCTACGCAACACTCCTTCCCCTTCCTCCACCAACACTCCTTCCCCTTCCTTCTTCTCACCAACACTCTTTCCACTCCTTCCCCTTTCCTCCTCAAACACTCCTTCCCTTTCCACCCTCCCTTCTCACGCAACACTCCTTCCCTTCCTCCACCAACACTCCTTCCCTTCCTCCCTTCCTCCACCAACACCTTCCTCTCTACTCTTCCCTTCCCATACATCTTCCTTCTCACTACTCTTCCCTTCCTCCACCAACACTCTCCCTTCCTCCACCTAACCTTCCTTTCCCTCCTTCCTTCCTACAACACTCCTTCTCCTCTCCTTTCCTTCTCATCAACACTCTTCACTCTTCCTCCACGCAACACTCCTCCCCTTCCTCCACTCCTTCCTTCTCCATCAACACTTCCTTTCCCCTCTCACTAACCTTTCCCTTCCTCCACAACCTCCTTCTCCTCCTTCTACAACTCTTCCTTCCTCCAACACTCCTTCCCTTCCTCCACCAACACTCCTTCCCTTCCACGCAACACTCTTCCCTTCCTCCATCAACCTCCTTTCCCTTCTCCACAACACTCCTTCCTTCTCACCAACTTCCTTCCCTTCCTCCATCAAACCTCCTTCCCTTCCTTCCATCTTCAACATCTTCCTTCTCCACCAACCTCTTTCCTTCCTCACGCAATACCCTCTTCCTTCCTCCAACACTTCCTTCCTCCATTTCCTCTCCATTCTAACACTCCTTTTCCACTCTTCCTTCTCCACCAACACTCCTCCCTTCCTCCACGCAACACTCCTTCCCCCTTCCTCCATCAACACTCCTTTCCCTTCCTCCACGCAACACTCCTCTTCTTCCACCCTTCCTCCACGCAACACTCCTTCCCCCTTCCTCCACGCAACACTCCTTCCTTCCTCCACGCAACACTCCCCCTCGTAATTTTTGCACTATGCACACACACACAACGGAGAGGTGGGGCCAGGAGCTTTGAATCGACCCCTGCAACCACAATTAGGTGAGTACACACACCTCCCTCGAAGCCCGGTCACGGACCAGGCCGCGGGAGTGTTGACCCTCGAACCCCCCTCCAGGTATACTCTAGGTAAGCCAGAACCACAGAACCACCAGCACCTGTCAATGTAGTTTATTTGTAACGCTTTCATATACCTACTTACTTAACCCTTTAGTGATCCTTCGAACTGAGGGACTGATTACCTCGTCTTGTGTATATACCTCTACAGTCTTAACATCCACAGGGGTCAGTATTGGGCCCCTTGTTGTTCACAATCTACATAAACGACATAGATGAGGGAATAAATAGCGACATAAGCAAGTTTGCCGATGACACCAAAATAGGCCGTCCAATTCATTCAAATGAGGACATTAAAGCACTCCAGGAAGATTTGAATAGACTGATACAGTGGTCGGAGAAGTGGCAGATGCAGTTTAATATAGATAAATGCAAAGTTCTAAATATTGGACAGGACAATAACCATGCCACATATAAACTAAATAATGTAGATCTTAATACTACTGATTGCGAAAAGGATTTAGGAGTTCTGGTTAGCAGTAATCTAAAACCAAGACAGCAGTGCATAAGTGTTCGCAATAAAGCGAACAGAATCCTTGGCTTCATATCAAGAAGCATAAATAATAGGAGTCCTCAGGTTGTTCTTCAACTCTATATATCCTTGGTTAGGCCTCATCTAGATTATGCTGCACAGTTTTGGTCACCGTATTACAGAATGGATATAAATGCTCTGGAAAACGTACAAAGGAGGATGACTAAGTTGATTCCATGTATCAGAAATCTTCCCTATGAGGATAGACTTAGGGCCCTGGTCAGTGTGGTGCTGGTAGAGGT
This sequence comes from Cherax destructor, assembly GCA_009830355.1. Lineage (NCBI taxonomy): Eukaryota > Metazoa > Arthropoda > Malacostraca > Decapoda > Parastacidae > Cherax > Cherax destructor. The sequence goes on along the minus strand of WNWK01000605.1, from coordinate 274,501 downwards.
GTGGTGCTGGTCAGTATGGTGCTGATAGAGGTGTGGTGCTGGTAGAGGTGTGGTGCTGGTCAGTATGGTGCTGACTACATCCACCTGTATCCGCTTCCTATTTCATTTCTTCCCCTCCGTCTACTTCTTTTCCATGTTTCCTCCTTCTACCAACACTCTTCTTCTCTCTTATGTTTTCTGTCAAGTCTCTGTCTTCCATTTCTGCTGTTCTTCTCTAGGTTGGTACTCTCCATTTCTTATCTCCCCATCTTTATTATCATTTATCTCCATCTCTTCCACTGTCTTCTTGTTCTATCTTGGTGTATCAGACTATTTCTTTATTTATCTAAGTTCTTTATCCATTCTCCACTCTCTCCTGCCTTCCTTGTCCTGGACCAAAAAAAAAAAAAAAAAAAAAAAAAAAAAAAAAAAAAAAAAAAAAAAAAAAAAAAAAAAAAATCAGACTTAACTTTCTTATTATTTATTCTTAAAGTTCATTTATCCATTCTCCACTCTCTCTCTCCTTCCCTTCTCTTCTTCCCCCTCGGACCTCCTCCCCTGGTCCTCTTCGCCCCCTCCCTCTGGCTCCCCCCTTCCCTCCCTTGTTCCCAACGGTTGGAACCAACTACTTACCTTTCTCTTGTCTCTCCCTCTTGCCTTTCCCGGACCCTTCTTGCGTCTCTCTCTCTCTCTCTCTCTCTCTCTCTCAACATCTTTAAGATATTCACGCTCTCCTAAGATACTCCCAGCAGGGCCACACCTCTCTCCTCCCCACCCTGAACTTCGCATATACTTGTATGTGAAGCGCCAAACCCGTGTGGAGTCATTCAACACAAGTAGTGGAGGCTCGGTACTCCGTCCTTTTCTGTGAGATAGACTACAGCTGCTTTTAGAGCTTGACTCTCCTCTCAACCTCTCAGTAACATCCGCTAGTTCTCTCTCTCTCTCTCCCTCCCCCTCTCCATCTCTCTCTCCCCTCACCTGCCTCCCCCCTCTTTCTAAACCACCACTTCCATCTCCTACTGCCACCCTCCTTCCATCCAGCTTCCATCTCCTACCCGCCTTGGCATCTTCCATCACGTATCTCCTCTGCTCAGCATCCTCTCTCCTCCATTCACAGCTTCTCATCTCCTACCTGCCTTGCATCTCTCATCCGCTCCATCTCCTACTGCCTTACAGCTCCTTCCATACCTTCCACTTACCTAGACTCTCTTATCAAGCATCTTCCTCTCCAGATTCACAGCTTCCATCTTGCACTACCTGCCTTGCAGCATCCTCTCTCCATCACAGCTTCCATCTCCCTACCTGCCTTACAGCTCCTCCTTCATAATAACCCCTATATTCTCCTTAACAGTTTTTACACATCTTTGCTCTCAGATTACATCTCATCTTCGCTCACAGCTTCCCTCTCTATTCACTCATAACCTTCATCTTTATTTCACTCTTTTTGCTTCACCTTTCCCTCCCCTTGTCTGCCTCCCCTTCACCATTTTTCTCTTTCTTCATCCTTCCTCCTTTGCATGTGCGGTGGGCACGCTGCTGATGCCTTTGTCAACAAGACGCTGCTGCTCTTGTGACATCTCCTCGTGTCCGTGACTGACGGCCAGGGGGAGGGGCAAGGGAACAAGTAGGAGCAGGAGTTGCAGGGGCCGGTGCAGGAGTTGCAGGGGCCGGTGCAGGAGTTGCAGGGGCCGGTGCAGGAGTTGCAGGGGCCGGTGCAGGAGTTGCAGGGGCTGGTGCAGGAGTTGCAGGGGCCGGTGCAGGAGTTGCAGGGGCCGGTGCAGGAGTTGCAGGGGCCGGTGCAGGAGTTGTAGGGGCCGGTGCAGGAGTTGCAGGGGCCGGTGCAGGAGTTGCAGGGGCCGGTGCAGGGTCCAAGAGCAGCAAAGTATGGACCAACAAGCCTACTGCAGTGTTCCTCCTTTCTTATGTTCTTATGTTTAAAAAATGAGGAGTTTGTGGGGTGCAGCAGTAGAGAGGAGCAGTATACCTGGAGGGAGCTTGGGGGGTCAACGCCCCCGCGGCCCAGTCATTGACCACTCCTCCCGGTAGATCAGTGCCTGATCAACCAGACTGTTACCGCTGGTGGCACGTAGTCGGCAGTAACAGCGTGGTTGATCAGGCCCTGATCCACCTAGAGGCCTGGTCAGTGAGTCAGTTGTGTGAGTGAACATCTATATCAACACAGCTTCTGCCACTGAGTCAGCATCTCCTCGTTGATGTATTTAGTCAGTTGTATCTACATCTACATTGTTGCACATGTCTAATCTGGCTTCAGGTCTGCTAAAGGACTCTGGGAACAGGTCACAGGTAGTGTTATCAACTATAAACAAATGCTGCTCTACGTCTGGTAAGGAGGTGGGTGAGCTTAGCCAGGAGAAACATGAACATAAATGAGGAACACTGCAGCAGGCCTACTGGCCCATTCTAGGCAGGTCCTTCTCAAACCGAAACTAACAAAAATAGTTGCCCATCCCATTTTCAATGCTACCCAAGGAATTAGCTTTAATACCCTTATTACCTCATGTGCAAGTACCACTTAAATCCAACCCCTCTCACTCATGTATTTATCTAACATAAACTTGAGGCTAGACAAGGTTTTAGCTTCAATGACTTACTAGGCAAACTGTTCCACTCATCTACTGTTCTGTTTCCCAACCAATACGCAGAACGTTGTGCAGGAAATGCCAGAACAGCCAGGCTGTGCTGGCTGTGTAAGTCTTCAACAGCAATAGTTTGGCTGATCAAGTGATTAACACGGAAGCCTGGCCTCGGGTCATGCTGCCAACGTAGAGAAATACTTCCCTCAGCCTACTTCCCTCAGCCTACTTCCCTCCTTAACCTCCTGTCCTAAATCCCGCTCCCTCGTCCTCCCTCCCTCCCCCATCTTGCACAACAATGGGACCAATCAGGCGAGTTTCCATCCCCAGCAGTGTTGTGGTACGTTGGTGAAGCTGTCTGGTGTACTGTACCTCTGACAGTCTCAGTGGTGAAGCTGCCTGGTGTACTGTACCTCTGACAGTCTCACTGGTGAAGCTGCCTGGTGTACTGTACCTCTGACAGTCTCACTGGTGAAGCTGCCTGGTGTACTGTACCTCTGACAGTCTCACTGGTGAAGCTGCCTGGTGTACTGTACCTCTGACAGTCTCACTGGTGAAGCTGCCTGGTATACTGTACCTCTGACAGTCTCACTGGTGAAGCTGCCTGGTGTACTGTACCTCTGACAGTCTCAGTGGTGAAGCTGCCTGGTGTACTGTACCTCTGACAGTCTCACTGGTGAAGCTGCCTGGTGTACTGTACCTCTGACAGTCTCACTGGTGAAGCTGCCTGGTGTACTGTACCTCTGACAGTCTCACTGGTGAAGCTGCCTGGTGTACTGTACCTCTGACAGTCTCACTGGTGAAGCTGCCTGGTATACTGTACCTCTGACAGTCTCACTGGTGAAGCTGCCTGGTGTACTGTACCTCTGACAGTCTCAGTGGTGAAGCTGCCTGGTATACTGTACCTCTGACAGTCTCACTGGTGAAGCTGCCTGGTATACTGTACCTCTGACAGTCTCACTGGTGAAGCTGCCTGGTATACTGTACCTCTGACAGTCTCACTGGTGAAGCTGCCTGGTGTACTGTACCTCTGACAGTCTCAGTGGTGAAGCTGCCTGGTATACTGTACCTCTGACAGTCTCACTGGTGAAGCTGCCTGGTGTACTGTACCTCTGACAGTCTCAGTGGTGAAGCTGCTTGGTGTACTGTACCTCTGACAGTCTCACTGGTGAAGCTGCCTGGTATACTGTACCTCTGACAGTCTCACTGGTGAAGCTGCCTGGTATATTGTACCTCTGACAGTCTCACTGGTGAAGCTGCCTGGTGTACTGTACCTCTGACAGTCTCACTGGTGAAGCTGCCTGGTGTACTGTACCTCTGACAGTCTCACTGGTGAAGCTGCCTGGTGTACTGTACCTCTGACAGTCTCACTGGGGGAAGCTGCCTGGTATACTGTACCTCTGACAGTCTCACTGGTGAAGCTGCCTGGTGTACTGTACCTCTGACAGTCTCAGTGGTGAAGCTGCCTGGTATACTGTACTCTCTGACAGTCTCACTGGTGAAGCTGCCTGGTGTACTGTACCTTGACAGTCTCAGTGGTGAAGCTGCTTGGTGTACTGTACCTCTGACAGTCTCACTGGTGAAGCTGCCTGGTATACTGTACCTCTGACAGTCTCACTGGTGAAGCTGCCTGGTATATTGTACCTCTGACAGTCTCACTGGTGAAGCTGCCTGGTGTACTGTACCTCTGACAGTCTCACTGGTGAAGCTGCCTGGTGTACTGTACCTCTGACAGTCTCACTGGTGAAGCTGCCTGGTGTACTGTACCTCTGACAGTCTCACTGGTGAAGCTGCCTGGTGTACTGTACCTCTGACAGTCTCACTGGTGAAGCTGCCTGGTATACTGTACCTCTGACAGTCTCACTGGTGAAGCTGCCTGGTGTACTGTACCTCTCTGACAGTCTCACTGGTGAAGCTGCCTGGTATACTGTACCTCTGACAGTCTCACTGGTGAAGCTGCCTGGTGTACTGTACCTCTGACAGTCTCACTGGTGAAGCTGCCTGGTATACTGTACCTCTGACAGTCTCAGTGGTGAAGCTGCCTGGTGTACTGTACCTCTGACAGTCTCACTGGTGAAGCTGCCTGGTATACTGTACCTCTGACAGTCTCACTGGTGAAGCTGCCTGGTGTACTGTACCTCTGACAGTCTCACTGGTGAAGCTGCCTGGTGTACTGTACCTCTGACAGTCTCACTGGTGAAGCTGTCTGGTGTACTGTACCTCTGACAGTCTCAGTGGTGAAGCTGCCTGGTGTACTGTACCTCTGACAGTCTCAGTGGTGAAGCTGCCTGGTGTACTGTACCTCTGACAGTCTCAGTGGTGAAGCTGCCTGGTGTACTGTACCTCTGACAGTCTCAGTGGTGAAGCTGCCTGGTGTACTGTACCTCTGACAGTCTCAGTGGTGAAGCTGCCTGGTGTACTGTACCACTGACAGTCTCAGTGGTGAAGCTGCCTGGTGTACTGTACCTCTGACAGTGCTTACCCAAGATTGCTCTTGCACTTTTCTGTAGGTTCCTTGTAGATCTGGTCAGTGCTCTATTGTACTCTCGCGAGTTCTTTCTAGACGTCAGCTTTATAGATGTGTACCTGGAGTGTACCTGGAGGGTACCTGGAGTGTACCTGGAGGGTGTTCCGGGGGTCAACGCCCCCCCCACGGCCCGGTCCTTGACCAGGCCTCGCGGTGGATCAGGGCCTGATCAACCACAACTCTATATCTTTTCTATTGGACTGTTTTTTAAAGGGGTGGAGGGGTAAGCCAGGGAAGGCCTCAGTCAAATGACCAAAAGCTCCAGCTGCGGGTCATCATATGACTAAGACCCGCGTCAGGAAACACTTGTCCTGTTTCCTGACAAACCTTACCTAACCTATGAGACTATAGCAAGTAAACTGCGTATTATTATTATTATTATTATTATTATTATTATTATTATTATTATTATTATAAATATCTACGACTATAACTTCTGCTGCTCATGCGTAGGATGGTTGACGCGCACACATGCGTCGGGTGACTGACGCACACACATGCGTCGGGTGACTGACGCGCACACATGCGTCGGGTGACTGACGCACACACATGCGTCGGGTGACTGACGCACACACATGCGTCGGGTGACTGACGCGCACATGTCGGGTGACTGACGCGCACACATGCGTCGGGTGACTGACGCACACACATGCGTCGGGTGACTGACGCACACACATGCGTCGGGTGACTGACGCACACATTCTCCGCCTAATTCCGGTGTGACCGGTAAAATTGGTCAAGTTTCCCCACTAACTTGAGCCTCTAAAATTTCCTCAACGTTTGCCACCTCCTTCCCCTGCTCCATCCCTCTTTCCCCCTTCCCTCCCCCACTCCGCTACCCCCGCCCCACGCGCATAGAGCTTGTCCTCCGTGAAAGGAAGGCGTCTGGGGGCAGGGTGCTGGGGTTTAGGATAGGGTGCTGGGGTTTGGAATAGGGTGGTGAGGATTGGGATAGGGTGGTGGGTTTTGGGATAGGGTGCTGGGTTTGGAATAGGGTGGTGGGGTTTGGGATAGGGTGGTGAGGTTTGGAATAGGGTACTGGGGTTTGGGATAGGGTGCTGGGGTTTGGGGTAAGGAGGGGAGGGGATCATGGAGGTCTCAGGGGTCCCCCCAGGTAAGCCAGCATTATTTCCAGATTTATTACTTGTTTCTATGTTTCATTGTTTATGTTTTATTGCCAGTTTAAGTTTTATTAGTTTCAGTTTTACTGTTTGCTTTATTGTTTGTTTTTATTGTTAGTTTCTATGTTTTTATTTTTTTCGTGTCTTATTACTACTTTGCCTTGAGTTCGAACCCCACCCGTTCCGTGGTTTGTTTGTAGACTTGTTATGAGTTCGTGAGTCAAAACTTATTTGTTTGCTACCGATTGACGTACCTTTGACATACCTTTGAAGTGTCAAGAGTGCTGCTAGTGTGTCATGCCTACCCTGGGCCAGGCTAGTAGTGCTGTCTAGTGCACTTATCTAGGTTCTAGCCTCTTAAGTGGTAAGGCTTCAGCACTTCAAAGTACCGTGTCGGGTATTGTGAAGTGAAGAAGTGAGCTTTACGCCCCATTTATCCGAGTGTTATGTGGGAGTGGAGGAGGAATGGGAAGGGGAGGAGGGGGAGTTAAAGGTAGGGATAGGCTGGGTATGTCAGGAAGGGGAGCGAAGGGTGAGGTATCTCGGGAATTGTTGTTGGTGGGGTGGGGCCAGGTAGACCAGGTGAGACTAGGGTCCCCGCTTACCTGTGTCCCGCCAGTCCCTTATGTCCACAGCCAGATCAACTAGGCTGTGACGGATGTGTGGGCCAGCGGGTCGCTAGCAGCAATAGCCTGGTCGACCAGGTAAGCATAAGATAAATCTGGGCCCAGGGCCGGGCTCCGGGGGTAGGTAAACTAGCACCATCAAAACTGTATCATAGGTATAAACACAACACGCCTCCCACACTAAGCTCCGTGCCTCACACTAAGCTCCGTGCCTCCCACACTAAGCTCCGTGCCTCCCACACTAAGCTCCGTGCCTCCCACACTAAGCTCCGTGCCTCCCACAGTTCCGTGCCTCCCACACTAAGCTCCGTGCCTCCCACAGTTCCGTGCTTTCTACAGTTCACTGTCTACCACAGTTAAGTGCCTCCTACAACCACGCACTCTCATCATCTCTGCCTCTCACAACCACGCACTCTCATCATCTCTGCCTCTCTTACCTAGGCTCTGCACCTCCCACAGTCGGGGAAGCTGTACCCAACGCTCTGGTCCAGTCCCTTGTGTTACCTCCACCCTCCCTCCCGTTACCAGTTGTACACCTCAGCAGCAGCAGCCAATCACCATTCTCAACCTCTTACCTTGCTTGTCTTGGGGTTGGCAGAAGAGGGCGTGTGTTGTTTCTGACGTAGGCGCTGCAGGAGACCAGTTGGAGGTAGCCTCAGGTGTTTAGTCTGTGCATACTAACAGTCACTGCATTTAAGTACGTATTGTTGATTCTAGATCATGTGAGGCCTTGTCATATCTACTCTGGAAACTGTGTATTGAGTTTGCCTCGACCACATGTTATCTAACTAACACCATTTGCTTACCATCCTGAGGGAGGAAAAGTATTTTCTTACGCCGAGCTGTGTTGTGTCTGGGGAGCTTTGAGTTACGTTAGTTCCGACCCTCTCTGAAGTTGAATCCTGAGTTGTAGTGGATCATAAGTCAGGCTAGGTCCTGGCTGTAGGAAGACTGAGTCAGGCTAGGTCCTGGCTGTAGGAAGACTGAGTCAGGCTAGGTCCTGGCTGTAGGAAGACTGAGTCAGGCTAGGTCCTGGCTGTAGGAAGACTGAGTCAGGCTAGGTCCTAGCTGTAGGAAGACTGAGTCAGGCTAGGTCCTGGCTGTAGGAAGACTGAGTCAGGCTAGGTCCTGGCTGTAGGAAGACTGAGTCAGGCTAGGTCCTGGCTGTAGGAAGACTGAGTCAGGCTAGGTTCTGGCTGTAGGAAGACTGAGTCAGGCTAGGTCCTAGCTGTAGGAAGACTGAGTCAGGCTAGGTCCTGGCTGTAGGAAGACTGAGTCAGGCTAGGTCCTAGCTGTAGGAAGACTGAGTCAGGCTAGGTCCTGGCTGTAGGAAGACTGAGTCAGGCTAGGTCCTAGCTGTAGGAAGACTGAGTCAGGCTAGGTCCTGGCTGTAGGAAGACTGAGTCAGGCTAGTCCATCAACATTTTGAAACGTTTCTCTTACGCGGTAGGCTTCTTCAGTCAGATACAGAGGAGAATAAATTGACGGCAGCATTAGTGGCGAGGTAAAGATGATGCAATCAGTCCATCAACCTTGGGGAAATAGTTTTTGAGGTAGTCAGTCCCTCAGCCTGGAGAAGAGTTCAGCTCCATGGTCTGGAACGATATGAAGGTGAAGCATGAGAACGGAGTCTTGAATACTGACGAAGGTGAGGCGTAACCACTAGCAGAAGAAAGCAAAAATTTAAAGATGGGACTGTAGTTATCTTGGAGGGTCGTGAAGAATGAGTCAGAGACTGTAGTTATCTTGGAGGGTCGTGAAGAATGAGTCAGGGACTGTAGTTACCTTGGAGGGTCGTGAAGAGTGAGTCAGGGACTGTAGTTACCTTGGAGGGTCGTGAAGAATGAGTCAGGGACTGTAGTTACCTTGGAGGGTCGTGAAGAGTGAGTCAGGGACTGTAGTTATCTTGGAGGGTCGTGAAGAATGAGTCAGGGACTGTAGTTACCTTGGAGTGTCGTGAAGAGTGAGTCAGGGACTGTAGTTACCTTGGAGGGTCGTGAAGAGTGAGTCAGGGACTGTAGTTACCTTGGAGGGTCGTGAAGAGTGAGTCAGGGACTGTAGGTATCATGGAGGGTCGTGAAGAGTGAGTCAGGGACTGTAGTTACCTTGGAGGGTCGTGAAGAGTGAGTCAGGGACTGTAGGTATCATGGAGGGTCGTGAAGAGTGAGTCAGGGACTGTAGTTACCTTGGAGGGTCGTGAAGAATGAGTCAGGGACTGTAGTTACCTTAGAGGGTCGTGAAGAGTGAGTCAGGGACTGTAGTTACCTTGGAGGGTCGTGAAGAATGAGTCAGGGACTGTAGTTACCTTGGAGGGTCGTGAAGAGTGAGTCAGGGACTGTAGTTACCTTGGAGGGTCGTGAAGAGTGAGTCAGGGACTGTAGTTACCTTGGAGGGTCGTGAAGAGTGAGTCAGGGACTGTAGTTACCTTGGAGGGTCGTGAAGAGTGAGTCAGGGACTGTAGTTACCTTGGAGGGTCGTGAAGAGTGAGTCAGGGACTGTAGTTACCTTGGAGGGTCGTGAAGAGTGAGTCAGGGACTGTAGTTCCTTGGAGGGTCGTGAAGAGTGAGTCAGGGACTGTAGTTACCTTGGAGGGTCGTGAAGAGTGAGTCAGGGACTGTAGTTACCTTGGAGGGTCGTGAAGAGTGAATCAGGGACTGTAGTTACCTTGGAGGGTCGTGAAGAGTGAGTCAGGGACTGTAGGTATCATGCAGGAACTTGAAGAATGAGTCAGGGACTGTAGGTTAGGGGGGATAAGGTCTGGCCGACTCTGATACAAAGACCAATTGTTAGAGACCGTCTTGGACCAGAGACCTTAAGAAAGAGCTTTGTTGGCTTTTCTTGTTCTTTTTTTTCCTTACCTGAAGAAGAATGCTTACTATGTTGAGCCAGGAATGTTGGCGAGGGAGAGAATGTTGGCGAGGGAGAGGCTGGGGATGTTGGAGAAACACACACTGTAAATGTGTACTCACCTATTTATGGTTGCAGGGATCGATTCACAGCTCCTGGCCCCCACCTCTTCGTTGGTCGCTACCAGGTTCACTTGTCAGTAGTGTTACTGTGTACTTGTGTAGTATACTTAGATAATCCCAGCCACTTTATAGAGGCTCCTTGGCTAGCTATGACGTCACGAGTCACGCACATATGTACCGCCTGCCCCAGACCTCCTCAGTTCCCGCTACACCTTGACTGGACGGAAGCCAGGCTCCTGGGTCTCCCCTCGACTCTCATTAATTATCCAGGCATCCAACATGTGTGTTTCTTACTCCATATCTCCTCACGAACCCCCCACGACACACACTCCCTACTCCAAGAGCTTTATCGTATCTGTGTGTGTGTGTGTGTATGTATGTGTGTGTGTGTGTATGTTAGTTACCATTTTGTCCTAGGCACATGTCGATTAGACACTAGGCCTGTTGTATGTGTGTGTGTGTGTGTGTGTGTGTGTGTGTGTGTGTGTGTGTGTGTGTGTAAGGAAACACTTGAAATGTTTCCGCCCCGCCGGGAATTGAACCCGGGCCCTCCGTGCGTGAAGCAAGAGCTTTAGCCATCAGGCCATCGGGGCGTGTGTGTGTGTGTGTGTGTATGTGTGTGTGTGTGTGTGTGTGTGTGTGTGTGTGTACACTGTCTCCCATCAACTTTCACAAAGTCCCCCCGCTACACTCATCACTGCACCTCCTATGATTGTTGACACAGTCATCTTTGTAACATCATCCAGTCAGTAACTCAAGACTCAGATTTTTTTTGCCTATAGTCAGTGAGAATTCACCTGACCTGAGTGATTCCCCTACAGCCTGTGAGTGTAGTCTGTCTAGCGTATTGGTCGGAGGAGCGAGCCTACATCACTACCCACACGGGTTTAGTGCCTCGTTGAAGTATTTAAAAATACAAACACTCCTAATTTGGATGAAAGGTTGACTGCCCCGTGTATAGCCACCCCCTCCCCCCTACACACACACACACGCACACACACATATACACACACACACACACACACACACACACACACACACACACACACACACACACACACAGATCTAACAAAGCGTCAGCCAAATCTTTGCTTTTTTATGCCTCCCTTTCTTATCAAACCCTCTCAAATCGAAACGGTAATTTGCGGTGTTCACGGGGGTACCAGATGCCGTTTTCTATCACGCGTGGGGGGACGGGGGAGATCTTGGTGAACTACGAGCCTGGCCCATGGCCGGGCTCCAGGAGTAGAAAAACTCAGGGAACTCATCATGACAGGTACAGGAAGGGTAGTAGTAGTAGTAGTAGTGAGGAGGGAGCAGTGTGTTGGACGTACTATGTGTGTGAGGAGACCATCAGGTGTGAACACACTTGGTGACCTTATTACCGTCTAGCAAGCTGATTGTACGTATTCATTATTGTGGTATTATATAATCTAGTCAGTTGATTGTTATTTTGGTACTGGAGCGTTTAGTCGGCTGATTGTGGCAGGCAACATACTAGGGTAGGTGGCAGGCAACACACTGGTGATTTCAACGTCATACTACAAGCAAGCAAGACTGAAGAGAGGAGAGAGACTGTCAGCTCGTACATTCATTCCCTGGTAATAATGATCGCTACCATTGTTCTTCCTCGCTGAGTCGCTGTGTTCGCCAGGCTGAGTCGGCGGCAACTGCTTTCATTCTTCCTGTCATGTCACGCATTTCATTTTATCCAGCAATTGTGTGGCAAGCTTGGGGTCGGAGGTGGAAGGACCAGCTTCTATATAAATGTCTTCATGATGGAAATGAAAAAAAAATTGCGATATTAAATGAAGTTTTTATTTCGAGGTGTACTGAGGTCACACTAGTGAGGAAGCAAACGGTGTTAGCGTCCTGGGAAGAGTTCCCACTTCTCTGTAGTGTATGATGTGGAGTGTGCTCTCTCTCTCTCTCTCTCTCTCTCTCTCTCTCTCTCTCTCTCTCTCTCTCTCTATATATATATATATATATATATATATATATATATACACACACACGAGAGAGATTTCTCACTCCCACCATAGGAGATCTTTCTGTTTGGTGGTAGTGGTTGGTAGCCACGTAGTGGTGGTGATGGTGGTAGTGGTTGGTAGCCACGTAGTGGTGGTGATGGTGGTAGTGGTTGGTAGCCACGTAGTGGTGGTGATGGTGGTAGTGGTTGGTAGCCACGTAGTGGTGGTGATGGTGGTAGTGGTTGGTAGCCACGTAGTGGTGGTGGTAGTGGTTGATAGCCACGTGGTGGTGGTGGTAGTGGTTGGTAGCCACGTAGTGGTGGTGGTAGTGGTTGGTAGCCACGTGGTGGTGGTGGTAGTGGTTGGTAGCCACGTAGTGGTGGTGGTAGTGGTTGGTAGCCACGTGGTGGTGGTAGTGGTTGGTAGCCACGTGGTGATGGTGGTAGTGGTTGGTAGCCACGTGGTGGTGGTAGTGGTTGGTAGCCACGTGGTGGTGGTAGTGGTTGGTAGCCACGTGGTGGTGGTAGTGGTTGGTAGCCACGTGGTGGTGGTAGTGGTTGGTAGCCACGTGGTGGTGGTAGTGGTTGGTAGCCACGTGGTGGTGGTAGTAGAGGGTAAAAGACTCGGCACAAGAATAAAGAAGAGAAAGGAATAATTGCAGTTCTTTGTGTCACTTTGCACGCCATTCTTCTATATTCTTCATTTATTGTAGACGTTTTGTGCTGCATTTATTCTTTATCATCGTTCATTGTGCTCGTCAACATCAGATTATTTCTATTTTCCTTCATCTTGCAGTTACCTTTCGTTGGTGATAATGCAGAAACAGCAGTAGGCCTACACAGCAGTAGGCCTACACAGCAGTAGGCCTACACAGCAGTAGGCTTACTGCTGTGTTGTGAGTAGAATACTATAATACCATTTATAGTATACAATAACAGGTCAACTCACTACTGACACAGGTCAACTCACCACTGACACAGGTCAACTCACCACTGACACAGGTCAACTCACTACTGACACAGGTCAACTCACCACTGACACAGGTCAACTCACCACTGACACAGGTCAACTCACCACTGACACAGGTCAACTCACCACTGACACAGGTCAACTCACCACCGACACAGGTCAACTCACCACTGACACAGGTCAACTCACCACTGACATAGGTCAACTCACCACTGACATAGGTCAACTCACCACTGACACAGGTCAACTCACCACTGACACAGGTCAACTCACCACTGACACAGGTCAACTCACCACCGACATAGGTCAACTCACCACCGACACAGGTCAACTCACCACCGACACAGGTCAACTCACCACCGACATAGGTCAACTCACCACCGACACAGGTCAACTCACCACTGACATAGGTCAACTCACCACTGACACAGGTCAACTCACCACTGACACAGGTCAACTCACCACTGACACAGGTCAACTCACCACTGACACAGGTCAACTCACCACTGACACAGGTCAACTCACCACTGACACAGGTCAGCTCACCACTGACACAGGTCAACTCACCACTGACACAGGTCAACTCACCACTGACACAGGTCAACTCACCACTGACACAGGTCAACTCACCACTGACACAGGTCAACTCACCACTGACACAGGTCAACTCACCACTGACACAGGTCAACTCACCACTGACACAGGTCAACTCACCACTGACACAGGTCAACTCACCACTGACACAGGTCAACTCACCACTGACACAGGTCAACTCACTACCGACCCAGGTCATTACTGAGACTGCTTTTACTAGCGTGTGAGGCATGTTCAGAGTACCTGGTGACTAGGCTCCAAACCTTGTATTATTCACCATTCTCTTTCACGGTGCCCCTTCCTTTCTACTGCCTCGCATTTCTACGCTTTTCTTTTGTCTCCTGCGAGAGTGAGGGAGGACGGGGTGGGTAGGGGTGTACGGGTGGATGGAGGACTGGATGAGCAGTGGAGGGCGGGGTGGGTGGTGAAAAGGGAGCAGTAACGTCTCGTTCCGGCACTTGACTGGATGAGGCGGCTAGGAGTGAGTCTGGTTGACCATGGTAGTCTAGCCTCGGGCCAGAAGAATTAGCAACTGGTCACAGACGCGTCTATCAGGCACTGGTGGTTGAAAGAGAGGTTAAAATAGAGATGGGGGGGGGGGAGTCTTTCCTCAGATATTTTTTGGGGGGTTAAGATTTTGCACCCGAAGAGGCTAGTGTGTACTCCATAACTATCCAGTGGATGGTAACGCAAGAACATTTGAATACACAAAAGACCTAGGAATTAGGCCCCAAAGGGGTTTACATGAGTACATCTGCATTTATATCTACAGTTCACTTATCTTTTGGAAGCAAATTTATTAATATTTGGTATCTTATTTTCATTAACAAGATATCTTGACATATGACAGGGTTTTGGTGGTCCTTCCCTTCATGACTAAACATCATAAAAACAGAGAAGTAATGCAGTAGTTGTATTGACTCAGAGGACACTGGTTCAAACCATACCACGGGTGGGGTTCGAACCCGCGGTCAGAGAGTCTCAAAACTCCAGACCGTCGCGTAAGCCACTGGGCCAGCTAGCTTCAATAAGATTCATCCAACTAGGTATATTTCTACAACATAGGAAGGTTAGCATAGGCACCACTGTGTCCACAAATGCAAGTTTTTACAGACGAATCTCCCGCTAGCATGGATAAATCTTATAGAAGCTAGCTGGCCCAGTGGCTTACGCGACGGTCTGGAGTTTTAAGACTCTCTGACCGCGGGTTCGAACCCCACCCGTGGTTTGGTTTGTTTGCAATCGTGTCATTACGATTTCGTGAGACACTGGTTCCCTAACCTCAGTGTTGGCTTCAGTAATGTTGCTTGCAAGTTTGTCTCATTATGTTGGTGTCACTCACCACTCTGATGTTGTCTTCACCTCCGCCACCACTGCCATTATGTCACTATTATATACTATCATATTAAAGCATCACTTCTGCCACTGTCAACAGCGTCATTTGAGGTACCTTGATGCCATTCCCAGAGCCAAGAAAACTGTAATTATTGAAGTTAGTGTCGTTTAACTCGCTCCTGGCCTCCACCTCTCCTGCCTCCATCATTACACCATCAGCCAGAGTTGTTACACTTGCTAAACACGTCATAATTGGTCAAGGAATAATAAGGTTGTTTGTAAACTAGTAAGGTGAGGTCCACCGCTGGTGATCAACACCTCACCACTAACAACAACAAAAAAAAGGACAGATTCAATCAAATATTAAGACGTGATAGATTTATGGTGGCGAGGGAGCGCAGCGCAGCGTGGCCTTTCAGCGGCCACTGTTAGGAATGCTGACCATTGCATCGCGGACACCTCGAGTATTTCATTCATGTGACCCGATTCACCCGCCACGTGCAAGCTGTTTTAGAGCCAGAGAGGCTTTAGCCACTCTCCCTCACACTGTTGTAAATCATATGTTATTAAAGGGCGCCCTCGACCTTATGTCAATATGGTAGTACACACAACTTGAGGTAGACCCTCATTGTGGGACTAAGGAGAGCGGGGTCTATTATGGTGGACTGAACCAGTGTTTTGGACTGGGGCTTTCTCAAGGGTCCTCCTTAAACCCCTTTATGATCCTTCACATACCAAAGCCTCATCCTGTAGACTCGAGAAGCTGAACTGTCAGTTCAACTAAACTATTTAAAAATGATTTTGTGGGAAATTATTGAGCATAAGAATAAAAACAGTAATAATAATTATTCAAATGCAAATATGAACATAGAGTACCTACCTGCCTGGAGGTCGTTTCAGGGGTCAACGCCCCTGCAGTCCAGTCTTTGACCAGGCCTCGCGGTGGATCAGGACCTTATCGACTAGGGTGTTACCGCTGGCCGCACGTAATCCAGCCTAGGAACCATCGCCCGGCTGGTCGGGCTGCTGTACGTCTTCCGTCGGTCTACTTGTCCCACTCATTAGTTCCAGAGTCTCATACCCACCAGGAATGTGACTTAATTAACTCTGGAATTGTTCTTCCCCCAGATATACTTAAGTACGATCTTCCTGTTATACTTTTGGTCTCGCTGCTGCCTTGGTGACAGTAGGGTATGGGCTTCCTGCTGCTCCCTGTGACACTTAAGGTATGGGCTCCCTGCTGCTCCCTGTGACACTTAAGGTATGGGCTCCCTGCTACCTCCTGCCACAAATCATTCCTTACTCTATTAAAGATTTGGTCACTCATTATACATATATGACATAGTGAATCGTCTTTCAGTACGGACAGAGGATCAAGCCTCCTCTATAATGAAGCTACAGAATAAAACATATGCAACACCTGGGAATCATGTAATTGATCGTATACAATAATGACGAGTTGATGAATAGAGCGCATGTGCAACACTTGGGTATCTTTATGGCCGAAACGTTTTGCCAGTACAATAAGTCTCTTCAGTCTAATACAGGCAAATATAACAAACCTGAGGGACTGACTACCGTCTACCAAGGCTGAGGGACTGACTACCGTCTACCAAGGCTGAGGGACTGACTACCGTCTACCAAGGCTGAGGGACTGACTACCGTCTACCAAGGCTGAGGGACTGACTACCGTCTACCAAGGCTGAGGGACTGACTACCGTCTACAAGGCTGAGGACTGACTACCGTCTACCAAGGCTGAGGACTGACTACCGTCTACCAAGGCTGAGGACTGACTACCGTCTACCAAGGCTGAGGGACTGACTACCGTCTACCAAGGCTGAGGGACTGACTACCGTCTACCAAGGCTGAGAGACTGACTACCGTCTACCAAGGCTGAGGACTGACTACCGTCTACCAAGGCTGAGAGACATTACCTCAAAACTATTTCTTCTACTGTCTCCAGTTTTATTGTCTATATATTTGACAGAATAAGCTTGTGTAGGCTTATTCATGCTTCACATGTCTTATTAAGAGAATCATTGCATGATATTCCATGTAGAGTCTGCCAATCCATTTATATTGTGTATGTGTTAGATTAGCTGTCTGCATGACGGGGATGTCATGCACATAGCATAGACAGAGCTGTCAGTAGTAGCACTGCCTGCAACATTCAGGCACTGCCTGTAACATTCAGACACTGCCTGCAACATTCAGGCACTGCCTGCAACATTCAGGCACTGCCTGCAACATTCAGGCACTGCCTGCAACATTCAGGCACTGCCTGCAACATTCAGGCACTGCCTGCAACATTCAGGCACTGCCGCACATTCAGGCACTGCCTGACATTCAGGCACTGCCTGCAACATTCAGGCACTGCCTGCAACATTCAGGCACTGCCTGCAACATTCAGGCACTGCCTGCAACATTCTGGCACTGCCTGCAACATTCAGGCACTGCCTGTAACATTCTGGCACTACCTGCAACATTCTGGCACTGTTAGTAATGAATGTGGACTAGTTTCTCTCTCTGAGTCACTTGACAGTCGACCCGTGTGATGTCATAGCATTTTCCCCTCATACCCTCAGGGTTTATCAACTCAAAGTGAGACACGACAGAGGATAGGATGCGGCTGGCAGACTCAAAAATGTTGTCCTCAATAAACGCCAGTAGAGCTGTGTATCCATATCCAGTATTGTTTCCACACTATAATACAACCAGCCCAACGTATGCACCACAGCCTGGCAGATCACGAACTGATTTGAATAAATTGTCGAGTTTCCTCCTCAAGATAGTCCCCTTCTGTTGGTAATCTCCATTATGCATGAAGGGTTGAAGAGTTGTGGTCCCTTTACACTCATTGAGTTCTCTCTTACTCATCGCTTCCCTGCTTTTCACTGGAGGTATCCTGCACCGTCTGGTAAGCATCTTGTATTTATATGTTGATATCTAGGTGTGCAGGTTTCGAACCAATCTTACCAAAATCTTCCAGATGTAGATTATGTTGTATCTCGCTTACATTCTAAGGAGCACAGCTCGAGGAACATCAAGAACTCCCAGTAATTTAGGTGCTTGACTAAGTTTATAAGAACTGTGAGAGTTCTCTGCACATTTTCCAGTTGTGCAGTTCCACCTGCCTTGAAGGGGACCGTTAGTATACAGCAATATTCCAGCCTGGAGAGAACGAGTGACCTGAAGAGTATCATCACTGACTTGCCATCTTTTGAAAGTTCTAGTTATCCAACCTATCATTTTTCCGTGCAGTTGCGATAAGAGCCTTGTCAGGCTCCTTGAACGTGAAATCTTTTGACATCACTCCCAGGTTTCTCACGTCAGACTTACGCTCTAACGAGTGGTTTGAGTCTGTCTTGTACTCTGACTTCGTCTTCGTTTTGTCAATCCTTCCGTAACATAGTAACTGAAATTTGTCTTCACTGAACATAATATTGTTATCAGTAGCCCACTGGAAGACTTTGTTTACATCAGCTTGGAGTCTCGCTGTGTCTTCTGTGGTTGTCACTCTCATGCAAATTACATTATCGTTGGCAAAGGATGTGTGTTTACTCCATCCTTGTTAGTTACCAGATGATAAAGGGACTTGTCGATAGACACGGTTTGTTGTGTATGTGGGTGCGATAGTGTACTCACCTATATGTGGTTGCAGGGGTCTATTCACAGCTCCTGTGTGTGTGTGTGTGTGATAGGGGATGGGAAGGGGGTGTGAGGGGATTAAGATAGGATATGTCAGGGAGGGTGTGGAGGGGTGCAGAGGAAGTGTGTCCACCATGATACCGGCGTTGTGTACTTCACTGCAGAATTTAAACTGTACACCAGTTGACCCACTTAACTGTGGGTCCAGTGTGTGGTGATGGCAGCTGTGATGGTGACGACAGTTGTAATGGTGATGAGAGTTGTAATGGTGATGGCAATTGTAATGGTGACGACAGCTGTGATGGTGACGACAGCTGTGGTAGTGAAGTAACGTAAGTGAAGGTGGTTGTGGTGTTGGTGGATGTGAATGTAAACAGTGTGAGTGAATGTGATAGATCATGTAAGTGAGTGAGGTTGTCTGCAACTCTGAGTCAGGGAAGTGATGTTACCTAAGTGGTAATGAGGTACAGAAGTATTATTATGGCAGGAAGCAAGGAGGGTGTAGCAGCCAGGGAGGAGTGGTGGTGGTTGTGGTAGTAAGTACTACTGAACCAGAAGGTGGTGGTGGTAATAATGGTACTGGAGGTGGTGGGGAGAGATACGGGAGGTATCACAAGTTAACATGGGATAGAGTATACATTAGGAGAAACTGGCAAATCTTTTGAGACCAGAGTTAAACAACATAAATATTCAATATCTAGTGGACAAGAAGCCAGAGCTTTGTTCATTCATGTGAGGGATACAGGACATTGTGTACACTGGACTTGTGAGGGATACAGGACATTGTGTACACTGGACTTGTGAGGGATACAGGACATTGTGTACACTGGACTTGTGAGGGATACAGGACATTGTGTACACTGGACTTGTGAGGGATCAGGACATGTGTACACTGGACTTGTGAGGATACAGGACATTGTGTACACTGGACTTGTGAGGGATACAGGACAGTCATGATGTGCACTTGACACTGGACTTGTGAGGGATACAGGACATTGTGTACACTGGACTTGTGAGGGATACAGGACATTGTGTACACTGGACTTGTGAGGGATACAGGACATTGTGTACACTGGACTTGTGAGGGATACAGGACATCGTGTATGGTGGTGGTGAACTGGTGGTGTCTATCTTGTGAGCGGTGTTCTCACACCTTCAAGCGAACACAGGGAACACAATAAAGGGCATGACTCAAAGACCAGGAAAATAATAGTTTGGATTACGAGAATTTTCAGTCACGTCAGCGATGGTATTATTAACCTCACTTGTGTTTACTGTAATATTGTCCCATGTTCAGAGCTTCCTCCAAGCAGGAGAGACATCACAACTGGAAAGTGTTAGAGGAAATCTGATTAACGTATAAAATCGAATAAAAAACATCTGAACCACTGGGAACACCTCAAAGTACCTGGAATGTACTCACTGGAATGGAGAAGTGAGAGATACCTGATAATATACATAAATGCTCGGGGGTCAGGACAACAATATACGCACTGCTATAATGACTTATGGGAAGGAAATACGGGGAGGTGTAGAGTAAACAGGGTGTTATAGGCTCAGTTAAAGAAAACTAAATATCCACAACTCTTCAGCATCCTACCACTAAAAATATTGCCGGAACGAAGATACCAGTTTTAAGGCAGCCAGGTTGTGATGGCTACACAGGCTCTCATGATCATGCTTGAGCGACACTTCCGTACTTCATGGTAACTCTCATAATCATCTCATGAAGTGGAAGGACACAAAATTACCCATTAAACAATCTAAACTTCATAAGAGGTTTCTGAAAGCTTCTCACATATCATTCACAGACACAGTCACCCAAAGTGACAGCTTCAGCATCTCAGAGGTGTTAGCAAGAGTCGTCTAACACACACACACACACACACACACACACACACACACACACACACACACACATATATATATATATATATATATATATATATATATATATATATATATATATATTTTTCTTCGGTGAACTTCCCATAACTTTAAACACACTGATCTCACCTTTCATCACTTGCTATTTTAGTTCACTTTCTTGTTGTATATATACTCGTTGTTGTGTCCTCTTATACACTGAAACTTGATAACTTGTAAAGAGCGAAACGTAGACTATATACACAAATAACTGGTGGATGGAATTACTAGCTCTCTTTCTACCCCCTGACCCGGCTCTCTTATATATATATATTCTGGCTTCCTTCCCTTCACGCTTCTGTGTGACTACTTAATGGTCCAAGTCTGACCGAAACGTAGTCAAAAGATTTATTTTCTTACGTGTGGGTGTGTTTGTATTATTCCAGTCACGGTATTGTGCCTTTTAATTCTTTATATATTAAATAAAATATCCAAACATTGCAAATGTGTCCATATGTCTAAACTGATATCTGTATACCATTCATGCTGTCAGCCTGAGTAATGAAGCTATCATCCGGAAGACCTGGTCTGAGACCGCGTCCGGAAGACCTGGTCTGAGACCGCGTCCGGAAGACCAGGTCTGAGACCGCGTCCGGAAGACCTAGTCTGAGACCGCGTCCGGAAGACCAGGTCTGAGACCGCGTCCGGAAGACCTGGTCTGAGACCGCGCCGCGGGGGTGATGACCAACTACGGGAAGGGTCACAGCTTAGTCTGTAAAATCAACGGTGTAACGAAAGTGGTGACCCATATATTACCCTTGTCAGGATCATCACTTTATTAATACTCGTGTCAGGAGAGAGAGAGACTGTTGTTTCGTGACGACCAAACCTCTACCACCACAACACTGTCACCGTCACCAACGTAACAACTCACACCTCAGTATAATCATTTCTGGCACAAAACCACCTGATTGGATAAAGTTAATTTAATTGCTCTTACCTTGGTGTGGAGCCAGCAGCTCCCCGTCCCATCCCCTCCCTCCACCCTATCCACTGCTACCTAACCTGACCTCAGCCAGTCCTACCCCCAACCACAGAGGTCACAACCCCCTACCCTTTCCCCAACATAAGTTCACCCTATCACCTTCGTCACCCCCTTCCTCCCACCCTCCACGTTTCTCTTCTCCCTCACACCTTACACATTATTGCTCATCTTTCATTGTTATTGTCTTCCTAGATTTGACATATAAAAATTACATTTTTTAGTTTTATTGTAAAACACTAATAGATTTTTTTGAGGATGGGTCAATAGTTGTGTGTGGGGGAGAAGGGCAATAGTTGTGTGTGGGGGAGAAGGGCAATAGTTGTGTGTGGGGGAGGGAGGGCAATAGTTGTGTGTGGGGATGGGAGGGCAATAGTTGTGTGTGGGGGAGGGGAAGGCAATAGTTGTGTGTGGGGGAGGGGAGGGCAATAGTTGAGTGTGGGGGAGGGGAGGCCAATACACTAACTGCTCTAAGGAGAAATCTCTGGATTAACCATAAAAAGTATCACAAGTTAACATGGGATAGAGTATACATTAGGAGAAACTGGCAAATCTTTTGAGACCATTGTTAAACAACATAAATATGCAATATCTAGTGGACAAGAAGCCAGAGCTTTGTTCATTCATGTGAGGGATACAGGACATTGTGTACACTGGACTTGTGAGGGATACAGGACATTGTGTACACTGGACTTGTGAGGGATACAGGACATTGTGTACACTGGACTTGTGAGGGATACAGGACATTGTGTACACTGGACTTGTGAGGGATACAGGACATTGTGTACACTGGACTTGTGAGGGATACAGGACATCGTGTACACTGGACTTGTGAGGGATACAGGACATTGTGTACACTGGACTTGTGAGGGATACAGGACATCGTGTACACTGGACTTGTGAGGGATACAGGACATTGTGTACACTGGACTAATGCCAAAGAATTACTTCCCAGTAATTCTACAGTTCAGTGAAGTATTGTGGAATCTCTTATCAAACATGATTTACAATATATTTCAAATCTGTGTTGTGGAATGTATAAGATTGACAGTTTTATAGTCCAGAATATTCTTCATAATCTTAAGGGTAAAAATATTTTTCACATAAATAGCGTGTGTTCTTTGTCAGGTGAAGAATTTAACTTGATATTGGAGAGTTGTTTGCGTGGGCAATAGTTGTTAGTTGTGGGTTAGACCTGTGCAGGTGAGGTGTCAACTCAGACTTTAATATTTAAAATGTGCTTTTTTTACCGCTTCTTCTTAGTCCTCTGATAATGTGTGTAGGTACATGACACCACTTAGGTTATATTTACTATTTTCACTGTGGTATATATATATATATATATATATATATATATATATATATATATATATATATATATATATATATATATAGAGAGAGAGAGAGAGAGAGAGAGAGAGAGAGAGAGAAATAATGAGAGAGAGAGAGAAAATAATGAGAGAGAGAAGAATAAGAGAGAGAGAATGAGAGAGAGAGAGAATGAGAGAGAGAGAGAATGAGAGAGAATGAGAGAGAGAAAGAGAGAGAGAGAGAGAGAAGAATGAAGAGAGAGAGAGAGAGAGAGAGAGAGAGAGAGAGAGAAGAGAAAAATGAGAGATGAGAGAGAGAGAGAGAGAGAGAGAGAGAGAGAGAGAGAAGAGAGAGAGAATGAGAGAATGAGAGAGAGAGAGAATGAGAGAGAGAGAGAGAGGAGAGAGAGAGAGAGAGAGAGAGAGAGGATGCCATGACCCCTGTGCTAAGACCTACAGAGTGTCCCATCAAGAAAGTTAAGCAGGAAGCACAGGAGAGGAGGGTAGGCGGAAGAGAAGCGCTGGACGGGGAGGGCAATTGGGAGGGAAGGAGTGGGTAGACGAGAGAGGATGGGGAGAAGGGCGAGAAATGGGGAAGATGTTGATGGAGTAGAGGTGTGGATAAAGAAGTCAAGGAGTGATGGTAAACAGAGGTGGTGGTAGTGGGTAGTGGGTGGTGGCCATTTTGGTAGTGGTAAGTAGTCGTGGGTGATTTGCGGATGAGGTTGGTAGTGGTGGGAATTTAAGGAAACCTAACAAGTGTAGCATGAGTATCCGCCATGTGTCACCGGTGTAGTGAGTGATAGAGGTGTACTGGAAGAGAGGGAAGTACTGTTGGGTGTACTGTATATTGTTAGTGCAGTGGGAGCGAGATACTACTGGGTGTACTGTCCTGGAGTGAGAGGAACTGTGAGCACCCTCTGGGGTCTTGTGAGATGTTATTCAACAACTCCTCCAGTATCAGACAATGTCTAACCCAAGACCACATCTGGAGGGGCTTATTTTGTAATCTAATGCACGTAATGTCACCACGACATTGATGTCACTGATGACGCTCTATGCTGACTGGTAGTGAAGTATGGTGACTCAGGTACCGGTGTGTGCGTGTAAGTGTCGTGAAGTCTTCACGTCTGGCTTGTTTCACCAAGACAGTACCTCGTGCATTACATCACTGATATACAATACGGACAAGTTGATGAATAACACACGTGTAATACATGGATTCTTTTTCATCAATAACGTTACCCATGTGTCTTAATCCTCGCCCACACTCACAATACCTTGGCCGCCGCAACAACTAACACCTAACCCACAGGTTGGCGATTATAACTGGACGATAGAGGAATAAAAGGAATAAAATCATAAAGTCAGGCTAAAAGTGAGGAGAAAGGCAGAAGACAAGCCAGGTGGAAGACAAGCCAGGTGGAAGACAAGCCAGGTGGAAGAGAACAACACCTAACTTGTGAGATCACAAATCCTGCGAGTTCAGTGCTTTCTGAGATCTTAATATCAGTAATTAATTATCCTGGGAGTGAACA
The DNA here is from genome assembly GCA_009830355.1 of Cherax destructor. NCBI lineage: Eukaryota > Metazoa > Arthropoda > Malacostraca > Decapoda > Parastacidae > Cherax > Cherax destructor. The sequence continues at coordinate 250,409 of WNWK01000605.1, read as the reverse complement.
TCCCACCACAACTGCAATACACTGCAGCCTAAATAGTTGACACAGCATTATTGATATCCTCAGATGTGTGGGTATTACTGCCTCTATAAGTTACTGGTATTTAATTGCTGTGCAAAACTGGTTTCTCGCCTCTAATCTAGTTACATCTTTGTCTTAAAATTACGTACGTGGGAGAAAATTATTAACCTTTTACAATTTCAGAGTGCCCAACCTTTCTGTCTTTTATTATTATTAGTTTATTATCATATCTGCGAAGCTCTAAATCCGTAGGAGACATCCAGCACCTGGTGAATGAAAGACAATTAGGTTCGATCCAGAGAAGAGGACAAATTCAATTCCTTGATTCAAGAATCCCTTATCAGCATCAAGGAACCTCCTTTGAGGGGGATTAGTGATGGTCACAAGCCACTGGCTTGCCACCTCCGACACGTGGCTTCCCTCTTCACCATCCAAACAGTGTCGGGTTCAAATCTGACAGTGT
>WNWK01000605.1:242428-244928 GCA_009830355.1 Cherax destructor | reverse complement strand
GACGTGTCTGCTGCTGGTTCTTGAGACGACGTGTCTGCTGCTGGTTCTTGAGACGACGTGTCTGCTACTGGTTCTTGAGACGACGTGTCTGCTGCTGGTTCTTGAGACGACGTGTCTGCTGCTGGTGCTTAAGACGACGTGTCTGCTGCTAGTGTTTTAATTGCTTGTTAATTTTACCTTGAATATATTTTAGAGAGGGTGGAACAAAATAGGATGACTTGGAGAGGGTATAAATCTGTAATGGAAGGCGGGGTAGGGGTCGTCCTAGGAAATGTTGGAGGGAGGGAGGGGGTAAAGGAGGTTTGTGTGCGAGGGGCTTGGACTTCCAGCAAGCATGCGTGAGCGAGTTAGATAGGAGTGAGTGGAAACAAATGGTTTTTATGACCTGACGTGCTGTTGGAGTGCGCACAAAGTTACATTTATGAAGGGATTCAGGGAAACCGGTTAACTGGACTTGATCCTGAGGTGGAAGTAAAGTGGCTCGCGTCAAAGCACCAAAGGTGTTAATATCATTTTTTTAACTTATTAGGCCCTCTCAAGACATGATATATGAATATGATGAAATGTTTCTCTTTCGGGTCAACCTGCCTTAGTAGGAAACACCGATTTAATAAAAAAATATTTATTATCATGGTGCCAGAGTGATGTATTAGGTTAAAACTCTCCCTCTAAAAATTCCTTCCTACCTTCACTCCTATCACTTCTCTTCACTCTCTTCTCTCTCTCTCTCTCTCTGGTATAATCACAGTTGTGGGTTGCTCTATACCTCAGAGATTATATTGTGTGAGGATTACTGAGTTTTGTTACCCTCCTCAACAGTGGATCTGTCCCTCCTCCTCAAGCTGGTCTGCTGTCAGTGAAGGCTGGGGGAGGGGTAGCAGAGGGGTTCAGACAGGAAGCAAGCAGGTAGACACACACACACACACACACACACACACACATACATCCCTTTGACTCATCTGAGTCAAAGGGATGTTAGGAAGAATTTATTTAGTCATAGAGTTGTCAGGAAGTGGAATAGTCTGGCAAGCGACACCTGTGTCGACCCCTGCAACCACAAATATGAATATATATAATATATATATATATATATATATATATATATATATATATATATATATAATATATATATATATATATATATATATATATAACATTGAGCAACATACCTTGTAAGGCCAGCAAACTTCCCTCCGACTACACAAAACTCCACTATCAAACATAACACTATCAAACATAACACTATCAAACATAACACTATCAAACATAACACTATCAAACATAACACTATCAAACATAACACTATCAAACATAACACTATCAAACATAACACTATCAAACATAACACTATCAAACATAACACAAGTCTTTTCCAGCATAATCGTCTATCATTTACATTCTGGACTTTGGTGTGTGAAAGTAACTGATTCGCTTGAAGGCATAAATGCAGTGGGCAAAGAGTTTGCGGAAGCAGATGTCACACGCAGTTTCAAGATTAGGTATGACCTGGTTGACGGAGACAAGCACCAGACAAGCCTAGCTGATAGAGTAGGAAACTCTGGAAACCCGTCAAAGGTATATCATAGATCCCTGGCCCCAGAAATAGGTAACGGTGGTAGTTGGTAAGGGGTGGTAACGCTGGTATTTGGTAGGTAAGGGGTGGTAACGCTGGTATTAGTAGGTAAAAGAATTAGTAACGCTGGTAGTTTGTAGGTAGTAGTAACGCTGGTAGTTGGTAGGTAAGGGTAGTAACGCTTGTAGATGGTAAGGGGTGGTAACGCTGGTAGTTGGTAGGTAAAGGGTGGTACCGCTGGTAGTTGATAAGTAAGGGAAGGTAACGCTGGTAATTTTCAGGTAAGGGATGGCAACGCTGGTAGTTGGTAGGTAAGGGGTGGTAACGCTGGTGATTGATAGGTAAGGGATGGTAACGCTGGTATTTGGTAGGTAAGAGGTGGTAACGCTGGTAATTGGTAGGTAAGGGGTGGTAACGTTGGTAGTTGGTAAGGGGTGGTAATGCTGGTAGTTGGTAGGAAGGGGTTAACGCTGGTAGTTGGTAGTAAGGGAAGTAACGCTGGTAGTTTTGGTGAGGGATGGTAACGCTGGTAGTTGGTAGGTAAGGGGTGGTAACGTTTGGTAGTTGGTAGGTAAGGGGTGGTAACGCTGGTAGTTGGTAGATAAGGGGTGGTAACGTTGGTAGTTGGTAAGGGGTGGTAACGTTGGTAGTTGCTAGGTAAGGGGTGGTAACGCTGGTAGTTGGTAGGTAAGGGGTGGTAACGCTGGTAGTTAGAAGGTAAGGGGTAGTAACGCTGGTAGTTGGTAGGTAAGGGGTGGTAACGCTGGTAGTTGGAAGGTAAGGGGTAGTAACGCTGGTAGTTGGTAGGTAAGGGGTGGTAACGCTGGTAGTTGGTAGGTAAGGGGTGGTAACGCTGGTAGTTGGTAGGTAAGGGGTGGTAACGCTGGTAGTTGGTAGGTAAGGGGTGGTAACGCTGGTAGTTGGTAG
>WNWK01000605.1:134928-237428 GCA_009830355.1 Cherax destructor | reverse complement strand
TGCAGTTATCCACAATCATCAACTAAGATATCTAGAATGACAAACGTTGGTGTTTAGAGGATCCAGAGTGACAGAAGTTGGTGTTAAGAGGATCCAGAGTGACAGAAGTTGGTGTTAAGAGGATCCAGAGTGACAGAAGTTGGTGGTAAGAGGATCCAGAGTGACAAGTCTGTGTTAAGAGGATCCAGAGTATAGATACTTGCGTTTTTTGAGCCTACACTACGTATGCTCTGAGAGAAAGAGAGAGAGGAGGGAGAGAGGGAAGGAAGGATTCCCTGGGGTAGTCTGCAGCCCTGCCCATCCTCAACATGAACTGTGTGCAGTAACTGAAGCTTGTGTTGACATTCTTAAGTACTGCCTCTCAACAACACTGCTCGTACAACAATGCCTCTGCAATACTGCATTATATCTTGCAACTGCAATATTCTTGGTTCATGGTGGCAGGAAGGTACAATACAAATTGTAGTGAAAAGATACCAGCAACGATTATGAACTGTTTAGACCATTATGAACTGTGTTTAGACCATTATGAACTGTATTTTTTTTTCTTGCTGGAGCAGCAGACTTTCAAGTGTAAGCGATGTTTGGGTCGTCTGTATCAGCCACAACTTGTGGGTCCTCCAACATCGTCCGCCATTACAATGAATCACAACTCTCGATTTGTCTTCAGTAAAAGTGACGAAGTTAAGGAAAAAAGTGTTGGGTGTAAAATGGTAGCTGGGAAGATCCTGTGGAGCACCTGGAAAGTTCCTGCAGAGTCCTGAGGGAGCTCCTGCAGTCCTTAGGGAGCATCTGGCAAGGCGGAGGCCTGCATGTCCCAGGTGGCGGCCTGCTTGCCCCGGGTGGCGGCCTGCTTGCCCCCGGGTGTTCTGTTGAACATCTGCCATAGCTTAACATCTGTCACTTTCCTCACTGTTATTTTCTTGTGGAGTTCTCCACTACCTCCAGAGTGGTCACCTTGTGGAGTTCTCCACTGCCTCCAGAGTGGTCACCTTGTGGAGTTCTCCACTGCCTTCAGAGTGGTCACCTTGTGGAGTTCTCCACTGCCTCCAGAGTGGTCACCTTGTGGAGTTCTCCACTACCTCCAGAGTGGTCATCTTTTGGAGTTCTCCACTACCTCCAGAGTGGTCATCTTTTGGAGTTCTCCACTACCTCCAGAGTGGTCACCTTGTGGAGTTCTCCACTGCCTCCAGAGTGGTCACCTTGTGGAGTTCTCCACTGCCTCCAGAGTGGTCACCTTGTGGAGTTCTCCACTACCTCCAGAGTGGTCATCTTTTGGAGTTCTCCACTACCTCCAGAGTGGTCACCTTGTGGAGTTCTCCACTACCTCCAGAGTGGTCACCTTGTGGAGTTCTCCACTACCTCCAGAGTGGTCACCTTGTGGAGTTCTCCACTACCTCCAGAGTGGTCACCTTGTGGAGTTCTCCACTACCTCCAGAGTGGTCACCTTCAGCCAAACATCCTCTCACGTGTGGAAATATTGATCAATCCTTGACTATAAAACAAACCACGGTACGGGTGGTGTTTGAACCATGGCGAGTGAGTGGTAAAACTCCAGGCCAGTGCGTAAGCCACTGGGCCAGCTGGCTACAATAAGATTCATCCAACTAGGTATATTTATATACCATAGGGAGGTTAACATGGGCCACCACTGTGACCACAAATGTAAGTTTTTACAGATGAATCTCCCGCCAGCGTGGCTGTGGCGAACTCTAGCTCAAGTCATCATGGGTTCAAATCCCACCCGTTCCGTGGTTTGTTTGCAGTCATGCAAACAAACTTACACATCATGACGCTGGTGTTAGCTGGTTCACTCACCTCCGATAATGACATGTTCTATTGTGACCTGACACCGTGCCTTGATGCTGGTGAAGGTCTCTTGATCCAAGGATTTGCAATTAGCCCTCCCCTTCCTTAGATCAAGACCTCCCTTTCCTCCCCCACTCTGCATGACCCGGGGTTCACGGCTTCTCCGTTAACGAACTGACCATGGTCTTCACCAAAGAGTGTGCACCGGAGCCCACGCTTCAGACCTCCATCACTATAAATTCACCTCCAACACTTATCACCCGTCAAGATCTGTGGCCACAGGTAGAAACATATCCAGTTACCAAGTGGATAACGTTTAATAATCAGTGAAGGAGAAGGTTAGGCCTGGCGCCCGGGCTAGCCTCACCAGGGTGACCTTGAGTAAAACAATGGTAGAGTACAGAGTAAAACAATGGTAGAGTACAGAGTAAAACTATGGTAGAGTACAGAGTAAAACAATGGTAGAGTACAGAGTAAAACAATGGTAGAGTACAGAGTAAAACAATGGTAGAGTACAGAGTAAAACAATGGTATAGTGTACTGAGTAAACGGTAGTGTGTACTAAAACAATATAGGGTATACCCAGTAAAACAATGGTAGGGTATACCCAGTAAAACAATGGTAGGGTATACCCAGTAAAACAATAGTAGGGTATACCCAGTAAAACAATAGTAGGGTATACCCAGTAAAACAATAGTAGGGTATACCCAGTAAACAATAGTAGGGTATACCCAGTAAAACAATAGTAGGGTATACCCAGTAAAACAATAGTAGGGTATACCCAGTAAAACAATAGTAGGGTATACCCAGTAAAACAATAGTAGGGTATACCCAGTAAAACAATAGTAGGGTATACCCAGTAAAACAATAGTAGGGTATACCCAGTAAAACAATAGTAGGGTATACCCAGTAAAACAATATAAGGTATACCCAGTAAAACAATAGTAGGGTATACCCAGTAAACTAATAGTAGGGTATCCCAGTAAAACAATAGTAAGGTATACCCAGTAAAACAATAGTAGGGTATACCCAGTAAAACAATAGTAGGTATACCCAGTAAAACAATAGTAGGGTATACCCAGTAAAACAATAGTAAGGTATACCCAGTAAAACAATAGTAGGGTATACCCAGTAAAACAATAGTAGGGTATACCCAGTAAAACAATAGTAGGGTATACCCAGTAAAACAATAGTAAGGTATACCCAGTAAAACAATAGTAGGGTATACCCAGTAAAACAATAGTAGGGTATACCCAGTAAAACAATAGTAGGGTATACCCAGTAAAACAATAGTAGGGTATACCCAGTAAAACAATAGTAGGGCATACCTAGTAAAACAATAGTAGGGTATACCCAGTAACACAGTGATGATGTGTACCGACAGTTTGTAAATAAGACAATACTGATCATTGTATTTTATTGTATATACGTTTCGTCTGCCAGGGATTCTTTATCTTTTCACCAGGTGGGCGAAACGTCTTCACAGTATAATGGCACAACCCGCATGGTCTCTTATTTACAATGCTTCAGTGTGTTGCTGCTTCCACTATGATAGTTTTCCAGGACGTCGTCTAAAGTTTTCTTTCTCATTTGTGGCTTGGTTATAAGTTGTTGCAACCAGGATATTGCGACTTGTTTTTCTTGCTTATAGTTGTCTAAACAAGACATCACGTGGGTTCTAGCCTGGGTTAGTACTGACACTGGTCTTGGTCACTGGATGACCTGTTCAGTGGCTCCTTGAATGAGTCGTCATTGACTGGAAAGTTAAGGTACGGTTGGCCCTATATGTCTGGAGTTCGGTGCCTCGGTCTGTATCTTGTGTGCTCCAAATAGCAACAACGGTGGTGTGCACAAGAGGTGTAGCTCACTGGACTCACTGGCCCAGGCTGGTGCGTCGGTGGCACTGGACTCATGCCCAGGCTCAGTCGGTGAAGCCACCCTGACTCATGGCCCAGGCTCAGCGGTGGAGCCACCCTGGACTCATGGCCCAGGCTCGAGTGGTGGAGCCACCCTGGACTCATGGCCCAGGCTCGAGGGTGGAGCCACCCTGGACTCATGGCCCAGGCTCGAGTGGTGGAGCCACCCTGGACTCATGGCCCAGGCTCGAGTGGTGGAGCCACCCTGGACTCATGGCCCAGGCTCGAGTGGTGGAGCCACCCTGGACTCATGGCCCAGGCTAGAGCGGTGGAGCCACACTGGACTCATGGCCCAGGCTAGAGCGGTGGAGCCACCCTGGACTCATGGCCCAGGCTCGAGTGGTGGAGCCACCCTGGACTCATGGCCCAGGCTCGAGCGGTGGAGCCACCTGGACTCATGGCCCAGGCTCGAGTGGTGGACCCACCCTGGACTCGGCTCCAGCACCCAGGAAAACTGTAGATCAGCCTCTCTCCCTCGTTCACCACCCACCACCTTGCTGGAGACTAACCAGTGTTCACCTCACTAACCGCCACCTTGCTGGATAATAATAATAATAATAATAATAATAATAATAATAATATCTTTATTTACTACAAGTACATGTACAATGTAAACAGGCCTAGCTGACATCAATGACATACTACTATATATTAAGACCCTTATTATGCAGAACATTTCGGGCAAATTAGGTCAGTTTTGTCCCAGGATGCGACCCACACTAGTCAACTAACACCCAGGTACCCATTTTACTGGTGGGTGAACATAGAAAACCGGTGTAAGGAAACACGTCCAATGTTTCCACCCCTTCGCCGGGAATCGAACCCGGACCCTCACCGTGTGAAGCGAGACCTTTTGCCACCAGATCACGGGGGACCGTTCTAACCAATATTCACCTTACTAGCTAACCTTGCTCTAGAGACTAACCAACATCGACAATATTCGCTAACCATAACATTCAGTCAGTCCCACAAATCTGTCGCAGCTTCCGGGTCCTCACTGAAGATAATGATCGCTAACATTTACCTTAACGGTCTCCGAACGTTTAATTCCATAGTCTTTCTTATCAGTTTTAATCCATCATTATGCAGTGTTAGTGGCAATGTGCCTACCCTTGGTTGCGCCCAGTGGCACCCTAGCAAGCCACCGCCTAGCCTGCCTCAGGTGTTATAGCAGCACCTCACAGTGTCGATGACCGCCGCCGCCACACGCAGGAGGGGCGGACACCACCCGTAGTGTCATGCGGTTTTCTTGACGGTGTGTGATTCCTTGACTTTGATATTGAGTTGTCCTTGGTGACTCAAGCATCACCTTACACACACATGGAACGGCATCTCACACTGATATACCCTCTATATACTGACCACTTGTGGTGAAGTATGTGTGAGGGGGGTGATGAGAGTGACACCATATGGTACGAGGTAAACAGAGGAAGATGGTCAGTGCACAGGGCTATCATGCTGCCACCATCAGCGTCACTCTCTTCCTGGTTCTTGATTACGGGTGCGTGTGCGTGTACATGCAAGATCATGCAGACACGAGTCTATTGTCATCATACAGACACGAGTTCTGTTGTCATGCAGACACGAGTCTTTGTCATCATATATACATAAGTATCTATTGTCTGTTATTAACTGACTTGATTTATGTCTATTTTGGTCTCTCTATATTCTAACATTTCACTTAATCATCTATAGATGTATCGACTCGAATTTAATATATTTCACTGATGATAAACAATTCTAAGTGAATAGAGACGGACTTAAGATAAGTTGCATAATGTTTCCACGAAATTGTTACTTTAATTAGGTTACTAAGTTGATGCGTGTGTGTGTATGATATATATATATATATATATATATATATATATATATATATATATATATATATATATATATTGTGAAGACTTTTGTTCCCAGATGCAGTAGCTGACATTAAAACACTTCGTATAAATAACGCAACGGTAATTATGTTGGTCAGTATGTGGAATCATGTCTTATGGACCACTAGAGGTGCACCTGTGTAGGTTACATGTGTTTTATGGACCACTAGAGGTACACCTGTGTAGGTTGCATGTGTCTTATGGACCACTAGAGGTACGCCTGTGTAGGTTGCATGTGTCTTATGGACCACTAGAGGTACGCCTGTGTAGGTTGCATGTGTCTTATGGACCACTAGAGGTACGCCTGTGTAGGTTGCATGTGTCTTATGGACCACTAGAGGTACAACTATGTAGGTTACATGTCTTATGGACCACTAGAGGTACACCTGTGTAGGTTACATGTGTTTTATGGATCACTAGAGGTGCACCTGTGCACGTCACATAGATTAGACACCCGTGAAGCTGTGTAACTGTCACTACCTCAGGTGTCATGCGCAGAAAACTACAGTTTCAGGTCGATTATAGTTTTCGTATAAATAAATTCAAAATGTGGAAAGAACTTTGTAGAACCCTGTATTATACGTGGAAGAAAAGAACTTTGTAGAACCCTGTATTATAGTGAGAGAAAAGAACTGTGTAGAACTTTATATTATACGTGGAAGAAAAGAACTTTGTAGAACCCTGTATTATAGTGAAAGAAAAGAACTTTGTAGAACCCTGTATTATACGTGGAAGAAAAGAACTTTGTAGAACCCTGTATTATAGTGAGAGAAAAGAACTTTGTAGAACCCTGTATTATACGTGGAAGAAAAGAACTTTGTAGAACCCTGTATTATACGTGGGAGAAAAGAACTTTGTAGAACCTTGCATTATACGTGGGAGAAAAAAACTTTGTAGAACCTTGTATTATACGTGGGAGAAAAGAACTTTGTAGAACCCTGTATTATACGTGGGAGAAAAGAACTTTGTGGAACCCTGTATTATACGTGGGAGAAAAGAACTTTGTAGAACCCTGTATTATAAGTGGGATAAAAGAACTTTGTAGAACCCTGTATTATACGTGGGAGAAAAGAACTTAGTAGAACCCTGTATTATACGTGGGATAAAAGAACTTTGTAGAACCCTGTATTATACGTGGGATAAAAGAACTTTGTAGAACCCTGTATTATACGCGGGATAAAAGAACTTTGTAGAACCCTGTATTATACGTGGGAGAAAACTTTGCAGAACCCTGTATTATAAGTGGGATAAAAGAACTTTGTAGAACCCTGTATTATACGTGGGATAAAAGAACTTTGTAGAACCCTGTATTATACGTGGTAGAAAAGAACTTTGTAGAACCCTGTATTATACGTGGGAGAAAACTTTGCAGAACCCTGTACTTGGACGCCCCTTGCTTGGATCGAACTTTACTGCCTCCCATTACCCCACCCGCTGACTCTTACGGGTTTAGCGCCTCCCCTTTACCGTACGCTAGTAGTCTTAGCGATATGTTACGAAGGATATGCAAATAGTAGTGAATGTGGTACCTGCAGTCTCTACAGCGTCCACCTGTACACAAGTGGTAGTGAACCCGGCACTTCTGGTCTCTACAGCGTCCACCTGTACACAGTGGTAGTGAACCCGGCACTTCTGGTCTCTACAGCGTCCACCTGTACACAAGTGGTAGTGAACCCGGCACTTCTGGTCTCTACAGCGTCACCTGTGCACAAGTGGTAGTGAACCCGGCACTTCTGGTCTCTACAGCGTCCACCTGTACACAAGTGGTAGTGAACCCGGCACTTCTGGTCTCTACAGCGTCCACCTGTACACAAGTGGTAGTGAACCCGGCACTTCTGGTCTCTACAGCGTCCACCTGTACACAAGTGGTAGTGAACCCGGCACTTCTGGTCTCTACAGCGTCCACCTGTACACAAGTGGTAGTGAACCCGGCACTTCTGGTCTCTACAGCGTCCACCTGTACACAAGTGGTAGTGAACCCGGCACTTCTGGTCTCTACAGCGTCCACCTGTACACAAGTGGTAGTGAACCCGGCACTTCTGGTCTCTACAGCGTCCACCTGTACCAAGTGGTAGTGAACCCGGCACTTCTGGTCTCTACAGCGTCCACCTGTACACAGGTGGTAGTGAACCCGGCACTTCTGGTCTCTACAGCGTCCACCTGTACACAAGTGGTAGTGAACCCGGCACTTCTGGTCTCTACAGCGTCCACCTGTACACAAGTGGTAGTGAACCCGGCACTTCTGGTCTCTACAGCGTCCACCTGTACACAAGTGGTAGTGAACCCGGCACTTCTGGTCTCTACAGCGTCCACCTGTACACAAGTGGTAGTGAACCCGGCACTTCTGGTCTCTACAGCGTCCACCTGTACACAAGTGGTAGTGAACCCGGCACTTCTGGTCTCTACAGCGTCCACTTATCCACAGTAGTGAATCTGGCTCTTCCCTCCTCTTAAGCGTCCACTTGTACAAACATTAATATACCGGAAATAAGTCACTTTGTCTAAATTTTTTTGGGGGAGGAGGGGTAGTTATCCTAGGAAATTTACACTATGATTATTTTACTTGTGTGTATCATAAATAAACTTACCGGACCTCGCTTAGCCTCTGGCCCGACATGAGTCGCCGGTCCAGTGGCAACACCGGTCCAGTGGCAACACCGGTCCAGTGGCAACACCGGTCCAGTGGCAACACCGGTCCAGTGGCAACACCGGTCCAGTGGCAACACCGGTCCAGTGGCAACACCGGTCCAGTGGCAACACAGGTCCACAGCCTCCACCTTGACTTTGAAAAGCGGCTAAGAGTGCCCCGCCAGGAAGTGGATCTGGCAGAAGAGAAAGTCTTGGACACTGGAATTTGCTGGCGGTATGCAGTTGCTTAATGGAGTTTAAAGCCTATCTACTACACTAGGCTCATTAAGGCTGCACGTAACCTTTTTAATGGTCTAAACTGTCAGCGTATATGCTGACAGTTTAATCCATTAACAAATTATTAAACTCTCATGTATATGCTGAGAGATATACATCTCTCGGTGTATATATTCTGCAGCATGCAATGTTGCTCACTGGTGTTCCCTCAAAGCTGCGCGCCGGCGCAGACACAGTTGGTAAGGAAGCGCAGCGCACCTGCGCTATCTTAGAAAAATGAAATTTTTAGGGTTTGTAAATTTTGACGTTTATTTCTTGAGTACGTATGGTAATATAATACTTTTAAAATGTATATTATGTAATGCAAAGTGGATTTTAGTTTGAGGAATCCACACTTTACTTCTCGACAATATTTCACCCATTGAAAATAAAAATGATAGGAATGGTGGGCAGACTTCACTGGCCGGCCCTCACAGTCCGAACCTCACATGCAGAACCTTACAGGCCTGACCCCGCTGGATGAGTTGCCACTAAGGCTGAACTACAAGTAAAGAATATTTTGTACTGTGATGACTGCCGTCTTGAGTAGTGTCTGGCAGCAGCACCTTCAGGTGGTATACGCGCACACCTCTGTTAGTACCCATGTTGTTACGCGCACACCTCTGTTAGTACCCATGTTACGCGCACACCTCTCTTAGTACCCATGTTGTTACGCGCACACCTCTGTTAGTACCCATGTTACATGGAGAGCTCTGTTAGCACCCATATTACATGGAGAGCTCTGTTAGTACCCATGTTGCATGGAGAGCTCTGTTAGTACCCATGTTGCATGGAGAGCTCTGTTAGTACCCATGTTGCTTGGAGAGCTCTGTTAGCACCCATCTTACATGGAGAGCTCTGTTAGTACCCATGTTGCATGGAGATCTCTGTTAGTACCCATGTTGCTTGGAGAGCTCTGTTAGCACCCATCTTACATGGAGAGCTCTGTTAGTACCCATGTTGCATGGAGATCTCTGTTAGTACCCATGTTGCATGGAGAGCTGTTAGTACCCATGTTGCTTGGAGAGCTGTTAGTACCCATGTTGCTTGGAGAGCTCTGTTGGATAAATATGAGTAAGAGGGGTTGGATTTAAGTGGTACTTGCACATGAGGTAATGGGGTTATCAAAGTTTATTCCATGGGTAACACTCATAATGGGTTGGGCGAATATTGTTAATGAGTTTGGATTTGAGAAGGACTTGCCAAGTATGGTCCAGTAGGCCTGCTGCAGTGTTCTTCCTTATGTTCTTAACGTGTAGAGCTCTCTGATAGTACCACTGGTTGGTGTCAGATCTAGTTTGTGGGTGTGTCATGGTGATGGTGGTACATTGTGTGGTTGCAAGCACCAATAAGCTGGTTGATCAGGTGATCATCTGGGCAGCCTGGACGCATGTCGGACTGCCAGAGTAGACGAACACTTAAAACCGGTGAGAGGTGTGTCAGGTGTGGCTGGTTACAGTGTCAGGTGTGGCTGGATACAGTGTGTCAGGTGTGGCTGGATACAGTGTTGTGCTTCGCTGTTGTAGATGGTGTTGTTATTGCTGGTGTTAATGTATTGTTATTGATGTTGTTGGCATTGTTGTTACTACTGTTATTGTTGCTGTTGGTGTTGTTTGCTGTTGTTGTTGTTGTAGGTGTTTTCTACTGTTGTTGGTGTTACTGTCGGTGAGGTTATTGTTGGCGTGATATTATGTGTGTACCTAAATGTTTGATTAATGTTATTTCCAGCTTAGCTCCTTGAGAAACCTACGCATGTAAATACGTTATAAAAGCCACGATGTATATGAAGAACGTGTTACTGTTATGATGTGAAACTGGCTTTATGCTGCTGTCTGCCCACCTTCATCACTGTCTGCCCACCTTCATCACTGTCTACCCACCTTCATCACTGTCTGCCCACCTTCATCACTGTCTGCCCACCTTTATCACTGTCTGCCCACCTTCATCACTGTCTGCCCACCTTCATCACTGTCTGCCCACCTTCATCACTGTCTGCCCACCTTCATCACTGTCTACCCACCTTCATCACTGTCTGCCCACCTTCATCACTGTCTACCCACCTTCATCACTGTCTGCCCACCTTCATCACTGTCTGCCCACCTTCATCACTGTCTGCCCACCTTCATCACTGTCTGCCACTCACCCAACTTTTTTCCACAGTCATGGTGTGAGAATCTGAGCGTAAAGTTGTAAAGCGTTGTGATTACGTGTGCGTGTGAATGTGCGTGCTGTGCGTGCGCATACTGATTTGGTTCGTGAGTGCGTGTAGATGGGTGAGAATTGGACCTTCCTACCATAGCCCAGACCACCTGCTGCAATGCTTTCTCTTATTTTAATGTTTGAGGCGGCCAAGTTTTGGCTTCTGGGTCCGATTCTTTAGCGTCTTCGACCGGCATTACTGGTTCCCGGCCTACTGAGTCCTGTCATACCTAATCTTATAACTATATTATTATTATTATAATCAAAAGAAGCGCTAAACCACAAGGGTTATACAGCTTATAACTGTGTATAGATCCACCACTTCTAAAGCTAATTCATTCTACTTCTCTAGGCTAAAAAAGTACCTCCCAACAGTCCTACGACTCGTCTTTAGTTTTAATTTCATTGTCCCTCCATTCCAGGTACTCTTGTATCGAACACATTGTTCTTAACCTTATCAATTCTTCTTGAGTATCTTATACGTCGTGATCATGTCTTCTCTGGTCCTCTCTACCAGAAAAAGTTAAAGTTTTGTGTCGCTAACGATTTAACTTCCTTTATTTAATAAGGATTATTTAAACCCAAGTGTAAACATGCTGATTTTTTTTCTTAGTCATTATTTGAACGTTTTTGTTAGGTGATAATTGGTTTATAAAACTGTATCTCCAGCCAATGGTTTCTTCAGTCCAATACAGAGAAGAACGGTGGAAAAAGAGGAGTTTGAGGTAATCAGTCCCTCGGCCTAGAATTGATGAGTTCAGTCCATCATTCTTCAAGATTGATGTGTTCAGAATGAACACATCCATTCAGACTCCTCTATTTTCTACCATGCTTTGTATGGACTGATGAAGCCACTGTGGCGAAACGTCGCCTCAATAACGATTCCCTTATATTGCACAAGTGTCATTAATCTTCAACTTATGGGTATTTTATAACATTTTCAAAAAATTTCGCTCAGCAGCAGCTTTGTGGAGCGGTAACGTCCTGTACACGAATGGTACACTAGTGCACCTCTTACACTTGTGTCCTCTTGGTACACTAGTGCACCTTTACACTTGTGTCCTCTTGGTACACTAGTGACCTTTACACTTGTCCTCTTGGTACACTAGTGCACCTCTTACACTTGTGTCTTGGTACACTAGTGCACCTCTTACACTTGTGTCTTGGTACACTAGTGCACCTCTTATACTTGTGTCTTGGTACACTAGTGCACCTCTTATACTTGTGTCTTGGTACACTAGTGCACCTCTTACACTTGTGTCCTCTTGGTACACTAGTGCACCTCTTACACTTGTGTCCTCTTGGTACACTAGTGCACCTCTTACACTTGTGTCTTGGTACACTAGTGCACCTCTTACACTGTGTCTTGGTACTAGTGCCTCTTCTTGTGTCTTGGTACACTAGTGCACCTCTTATACTTGTGTCTTGGTACACTAGTGCACCTCTTATACTTGTGTCTTGGTACACTAGTGCACCTCTTAACTTGTGTCTTGGTACACTAGTGCACCTCTTATACTTGTGTCTTGGTACACTAGTGCACCTCTTATACTTGTGTCTTGGTACACTAGTGCACCTCTTATACTTGTGTCTTGGTACACTAGTGCACCTCTTATACTTGTGTCTTGGTACACTAGTGCACCTCTTACACTTGTGTCCTCTTGGTACACTAGTGCACCTTTACTTGTGTCCTCTTGGTACACTAGTGCACCTTTACTTGTGTCTTGGTACACTAGTGCACCTCTTATACTTGTGTCTTGGTACACTAGTGCACCTCTTATACTTTGTGTCTTGGTACACTAGTGCACCTCTTACACTTGTGTCCTTGGTACACTAGTGCACCTCTTACACTTGTGTCCTCTTGGTACACTAGTGCACCTCTTACACTTGTGTCCTCTTGGTACACTAGTGCACCTGTTACACTTGTGTCCTCTTGGTACACTAGTGCACCTCTTACACATGTGTCCTCTTGGTACACTAGTGCACCTCTTACACCTGTGTCCTCTTGGTACACTAGTGCACCTCTTACACTTGTGTCTTGGTACACTAGTGACCTCTACACTGTGTCTTGGTACACTAGTGCACCTCTTACACTTGTGTCCTCTTGGTACACTAGTGCACCTCTTACACTTGTGTCCTCTTGGTACACTAGTGCACCTCTTACACTTGTGTCCTCTTGGTACACTAGTGCACCTCTTACACTTGTGTCCTCTTGGTACACTAGTGCACCTCTTACACTTGTGTCCTCTTGGTACACTAGTGCACCTCTTACACTTGTGTCCTCTTGGTACACTAGTGCACCTCTTACACTGTCCTTGGTACACTAGGCACTTTCTGTGTCCTCTTGGTACACTAGTGCACCTCTTACACTTGTGTCCTCTTGGTACACTAGTGCACCTCTTACCTTGTGTCTTGGTACACTAGTGCACCTTACCTGTGTCCTCTTGGTACACTAGTGCACCTCTTACACTTGTGTCTTGGTACACTAGTGCACCTCTTACACTTGTGTCCTCTGGTACACTAGTGCACCTCTTACACTTGTGTCTTGGTACACTAGTGCACCTCTTATACTTGTGTCCTCTTGGTACACTAGTGCACCTCTTACACTTGTGTCCTCTTGGTACACTAGTGCACCTCTTACACTTGTGTCCTCTTGGTACACTAGTGCACCTCTTACACTTGTGTCTTGGTACACTAGTGCACCTCTTACACTTGTGTCCTCTTGGTACACTAGTGCACCTCTTACACTTGTGTCCTCTTACCTAACATATTGTGGGTAATTGTACCAACATTTATACAACTTTATTCCTGCCAGTTCGTTTGGCTTCTCCTCAGTGCACATCCTTCAGCAGTGACAGTAACCAGCTTCAGCAGTGACAGTAACCAGCTTCAGCAGTGACAGTAACCAGCTTCAGCAGTGACAGTAACCAGCTTCAGCAGTGACAGTAACCAGCTTCAGCAGTGACAGTAACCAGCTTCAGCAGTGACAGTAACCAGCTTCAGCAGTGACAGTAACCAGTTTCAGCAGTGACAGTAACCAGCTTCAGCAGTGACAGTAACCAGCTTCAGCAGTGACAGTAACCAGCTTCAACAGTGACAGTAACCAGCTTCAACAGTGACAGTAACCAGCTTCAACAGTGACAGTAACCAGCTTCAACAGTGACAGTAACCAACTTCAACAGTGACAGTAACCAGCTTCAACAGTGACAGTAACCAACTTCTAAACCTTTTCAATATTATGAATGCAGTTGATCAGCTGGGAGGTGTAAGGTGCTGTTGTGTACTCAGCGACCAGTCTACGTTGTGTACAGAGCTAATTAGAGGTCGTAAAGGCTATTGAAGTTTGCTAGCTGCGCATAGAATATTTGTGGTTGCAGGGGTCGATTCACAGCTCCTGAGTGTGTGTGTGAGAAGAGAGAGAGAGAGAGAGAGAGAGAGAGAGAGAGAGGGAGACTTACCTTCACACACACTCTTGCCTTGTATCGCTGTATTGTGTTTCAGGAGTGTCCTTGACCCTTTAACACCGTTTTTTAATAGCATGTGTCGCTTACTTTGTGCCGCCTGAGCGGCTACTTTATTGTGTGCCGCAGCGCATCCTGTGTGCCGCAGCGCATCCTGTGTGCCGCAGCGCATCCTGTGTGCCGCAGCGCATCTTGTGTGCCGCAGCGCATCTGTGTGCCGCAGCGCATCTTGTGTGCCGCAGCGCATCTTGTGTGCCGCAGCGCATCTTGTGTGCCGCAGCGCATCCTGTGTGCCACAGCGCATCCTGTGTGCCACAGCGCATCCTGTGTGCCGCAGCGCATCTTGTGCCGCAGCAATCTTGTGAGCCGCAGCGCATCCTGCCGCAGCGCATCCGCCCAGCGCATCCTGTGCGAGCACCAGGCCACAGCGCATCTTGTAAGCCAGCGCCCACAGCGCATCCTGTGTGCCACAGCGCATCCTGTGTGCCACAGCGCATCCTGTGTGCCACAGCGCATCCTGTGTGCCGCAGCGCATCCTGTGTGCCACAGCGCATCCTGTGTGCCACAGCGCATCCTGTGTGCCGCAGCGCATCCTGTGTGCCACAGCGCATCCTGTGTGCCGCAGCGCATCCTGTGTGCTGCAGCGCATCCTTTGTGCCACAGGCATCCTGGTGCCACAGCGCATCCTGTGTGCCGCAGGCATCGCTGGCCGCAGCGCATCCTGTGTGTCACAGCGCATCCTGTGTGCCAGCGCATCCTGTGTGCCGCAGCGCATCTTGTGTGCCGCAGCATCTTGTGGCCGCAGCGCATCCTGTGTGCCCAGCGCATCCTGTGCTGCAGCGCATCCTTGCCACAGCGCATCCTGTGTGCCACAGCGCATCCTGTGGCCGCAGCGCATCCTGTGTGCCACAGCGCATCTTGTGTGCTGCAGCGCCACAGCGCATCCTGTGTCCGCAGCGCATCTTGTTGCCGCAGCGCATCCTTGTGCCGCAGCGCATCCTGTGTCCAGCGCATCCTGTGTGCCGCAGCGCATCCTGTGTGCCGCAGCGCATCCTGTGTGCCGCAGCGCATCCTGTGTGCCGCAGCGCATCCTGTGTGCCGCAGCGCTAAACAACATTACAGAGACCTGTACAGTTACGTCTTTAATTAAAGATATTACAGTTGTTTCACACATTACAATTTATTCACACTTAGTCTACACAATGCATTATAAACAACACAAATAACCCGGACACAGGCGGAAGCAGCTCACCCCGACGTTTCGGTCCCACTTGGACCATTTACAAGGCCACACTAACAGGAAGGAGAGGATACATATAAGCCAGCAGAGTGAATTAGTCGCATCATTGAAAATGGGTTGGGTACACATTATTGTTAGTGGGTTTGGGCTTGAGAAGGACTTGCCTAGTATGGGCCAGTAGGTCTTTTGCAGTGCTCCTCCTTTCTTATGTTCTTAAATAAGAAATCATTGATGAGGCTCGTGCAAAAATGTGGATACAACCTAAAGGTTTTAGATATTTTTTCCTTAACAATAACAATTATAATTATTATAATCATGGGGGAGCGCTAAACCCGTAGGGATTATGCAGCGGCTGTGGGGGGGGTGGAAGGTATTCAGGCTCAATTCAGGGAACTGGAGCACATATCCAATTCCCTAGATCAAGAACCCCTCACCAGCATCAAGGGACCTCCCTAGAGGGGAACAATGAAGATATTATTAGTCATTTCCTGTAGAGTTGGTTTTCAACGTGTCTTAAGAAGGTTTGTTTATTTGCACACTCAATCACTAAACGTCTGTAGCTACATGTGACTGTAGGTACATGTGACTGTAGTTACATGTGATCTGTAGTTACATGTGACTGTAGTTACATGTGACTGTAGCTACATGTAACTCTGTAGCTATATGTAACTCTGTAGCTACATGTGACTGGAGCTAAATGTGAAGGAAACTCTGCTAATGTATCCAGTAGGCCTGCTGCTGTGCTCCTTCAGTGTGAATTACACTATCATGTGTACCAACCTCACGTCTGACACTTGATTAATCAATTTTTGGGTAAAATATAAAAAAAAAATTGTATGTGTAGGTGTGTTCAGGACGTATATTTTGTTGTACAGGTAGGTGTGAGGATGGTGAGGTAGGTGTGAGGATGGTGAGGTAGGTGTGAGGATGGTGAGGTAGGTGTGAGGATGGTGAGGTAGGTGTGAGGATGGTGAGGTAGGTGTGAGGATGGTGAGGTAGGTGTGAGGATGGTGAGGTAGGTGTGAGGATGGTGAGGTAGGTGTGAGGATGGTGAGGTAGGTGTGAGAATGGTGAGGTTACCGAGTAATAATTCTCGTGGCAGCTCCTCCGCTACATTATAATTCTCTGTTTCCTGAGTCTGTGTTTACACGTAGCTAATCCCTTATTTTTCTTCGACAGGTGTTATGGCACTTGGACATCTTCCGTCGCAGTTTCCGGGAGCTAAATGGCCACGCCTGCATGGCCGAGGCTTGCATCTTCTGCGCCCTCAAGGTGTGTTCTTCCCGTCAGTCATCCATCACCCTCGTCCTTCCCTCACTCCTAGTAACAAGACGAGCTTGGGGAGCAAGGTTCCCCAAGCTCGTCTTTTCTAGGATCATCCTCTCCTATTCCTCTCTGCATATCCTTGTATTGTATTATTTGTCAGGGAAAGTCCCCCGACACGAAGCCATCTTACGATGGAGCGTTGAGTCACCAACACTAAGACAGGTGAGCGGCAACGTATGTCTAAGCAGAGATAGTCAAGAAGACTTGCGATGAAGTTCAAGTGGGTATAAGAGAGAATAGATTTTTTTTTTATTAAAATTTTCCGGGTAAGAGATTGCACTGGAAATGACCTAGAAGGTGTGTTCTGTCACGTGAGGATAGAGCAGCAGGTGGCCCTATATCGGGCCATGACAGCAGCCACCACTGGCTTGACAGTGCTGACTAAGTCGTCTGAGTTGCCTGCTAAGGACTTTCACAGTTTCTTTACTATGACTCGGCCGTCATGGACAAGTGTCAAATATAACTGCAAAATCCTTTTAAGATACGTGTGTGAAACAGAATCCAGTTTAATGTTTAGAACTTCAGGAGAATTGCTGGTCTATTCTGTTATGTGAAAATGTAAAGTGAGAGGCAAATCTTATACACTTGTACTTAAACGAGTCCCAGGTAACAAGGTTATGGTGGTGGAGAACAGAGCAACGTGTAAGATGTTTCCTTTAGTGTAACTTCTGGTGTAGATCAGAGTGGTCAGGCACTCTGGCATGACAGTACTCACATTACTCGCATGAACAACACACCTACACATATGAACAACACCTACACATATGAACAACACACACACATGACAACCTTACCCTACCTCGTCAGCCCAACAACCATAGCGACCACCCATACTTGGTATTTACATGCTGCATATATCGTATCTCCGCCATGTTTCCTGCCCAGGATGAGATATTTACCAACACTGACCCGAAGTGACGTCGCTATCTTGAGGTTTCCTACCGAAGAACCCTCAGGATAAATCTAGGACAATGAGCCATACATGTAGATAAGAACTAGGTGCTGCACTAGTACATTGTTGGTATTTGATGTCATCTAGAAGCCATACATGTAGTCCCTTCCACCCCTCCTTCCCTGACGCGCCTCTGCCTTAACCTTTCCCATAAGTTCCCAGATAACATCTCCCGTACAAAATCAATCTTTGACCTATGATGGTATCGGCTTTGTTTTGGATCTACAAAGTAGTGACCTGACCTCAGGAAGCGCCGTGGCTGGGACGAGTCAAGGGTCGTATGCGACTCTCTACGTAGTTGCTACTGAGGTCATCACGTAGGGAACATAGGATGACTTTTATGATCACCACAGCATCAGTGATGCATTCTGAAACTCTCTCCCAGAGTTAGTGTGTGTGTGTGTATATGTGTGTGTGTATGTGTGTGTGTTTGTGTGTGGTCGAGATGTAGAATACGAGTGCTGGCGGTACCAGTTGGTGTGTGGGCCGCATGACAAGAAGGCCGCACCAGGGGTCGGAAGGATTAAGATTGTAGTGGAACTAATCAATTTGTTTGCATTTGTACTATTTGTCCTTTCCATGCTTCCCCCGAAAGTTTTCCCAACACGTCTCTATCCATGAAGACCTCATCAGAATATGATTATTATTATTATTATTATTATTATTATTATTATTATGATACTGCCTAGCTTGTAGGGGTTATACAGCGTCTAGGGAGTAGTCAGGTTGGATCCAATAAAGCGGAAAGTAACTCAAGCAGCATCATCAGGATATTGCAGCATCAGGGTACTGAAGCGTCAGGGTACTGCAGCGTCAGGTACTGCAGCGTCAGGGTACTGCAGCGTCAGGTAACTGCAGCGTCAGGGTACTGCAGCGTCAGGGTACTGCAGCATCAGGGTACTGCAGCGTCAGGGTACTGCAGCGTCAGGGTACTGCAGCGTCAGGGTACTGCAGCGTCAGGTAACTGCAGCGTCAGGTAACTGCAGCGTCAGGGTACTCTGCTTGACAGGTGTGGCGAATACCTAATACATTACTGTGCCAATATCAACTGTTTAGTGACCAAGGAAACATTAACACCACTGTGGATGAGACAGTGGCACTACTGTGGATGAGACAGTGGCACTACTGTGGATGAGACAGTGGCACTACTGTGGATGAGACAGTGGCACTACTGTGGATGAGACAGTGGCACTACTGTGGATGAGACAGTGGCACTACTGTGGATGAGACAGTGGCACTACTGTGGATGAGACAGTGGCACTACTGTGGATGAGACAGTGGCATCACTGTGGATGAGGCAGTGACACTACTGTGGACGAGGCAGCAGCCAACGCTGGCATTGTACTGCAATACTCACTGGAAAATCTTGAGGACGTTTCATTAACCTTTGAGGAGCGTGTTTACCGATGTGTGACAGAGGCTTTAGCATGACCCCGTGGCCTGAGCGTGACCCCGTGGCCTGAGCGTGACCCCGTGGCCTGAGTGTAACCCCGTGGCTTCCCAACCGCCCGCTGCCTGCAGCTTGTCTCCCATCAAGGAGAACTTGTGTCGGTGGCGACAGATGCTGAAGTATGATCAAGGGATACTGTCAACATATATCATGTAGCACAGTCCAGCAGATGTCTGATGAGGTAAGCCAGTACACCTGCGAGAGGCCAGTACACCTGCCATTCAGTGTAGCAAGTGATAAGTCAACACTGGTGTGTGAAGCTGGCACTCAGTGTAGCTTCTATAAAGGTAATGTCACTCAAATACACTAATCAATCACACTGAATTTATTCATGTAAACAGCTGGTGGGCGGGCCGGGCCAGTGTCTCCGCGTGTCGGGAATATTAAGACAGTAGTTGTAGTAGTGTGGTGTAGGGAAGGGTGGCGTGTGGGGACGAGTAGCGTGTGGAAGAGTGACTTGTTTGGGGGAGTGTGGTATGAATGTGGGGATGAGTGACGTGTGAGGGAATTGTGGTGTGTGGGGGTGAGTGACGTGTTTGGGGGAATTGTGGTATGTGGAATTTGGTGTTTGTGAGGGGAATTGTGGTATGTGGAGGGTGGGTGTGTGGTGTGTATTTAGGGGGTAGAGTAGCGTGTGGAGAGAGTAACTTCTAGGTCATGATGGCTGCCCATGCCTCACTAAACTGGTATTGAGTGAGCTGTTGCTGCCATTCATAAAAACAACTAGTAAACAGTATTTTTGACGCAGAAATAACTTCAATAAAATATTGCCCTCAGTGTGTCTTGAGCGCTGGTCGATTAACAAATACTAATTGTTATTGCATTTGTTAGCAAAAAAAATCGTCTTTGTCTTATGACGATCCTTTCAATGGTTCTGGTGGCCCTATCACTGAGACGGTGGCCCTATCGCTGGGACGGTGGCTCTGTGGCTGGGACGGTGGCCCTACTGCTGGGACGGTGGCTCTGTGGTTGGGGTGGTGGCCCTGTGGCTGGAGTAGTGGCTCTGTCGCTAGGGTAGAGGCCCTGTGGCTGGGGTAGTGGCCCTGTGGCTGGGACGGTGGCCCTACTGCTGGGACGGTGGCCCTGTGGCTGGGACGGTGGCCCTGTGGCTGGGACGGTGGCTGTGGAGCTGGGGTTGTGGCCGTAGAGCTGGGATCGTCAGTGGTACGTAGTACCACTGACGACCGGCCAGTGGTACGTAGTATTGATATTCATAGCGAAAATGATTATTTGAGTGAAAGAAATAAGTACTGTGAGGGATACATGTTATGCATAACTTGTATGAAGATGAGAGAGAGAGAGAGAGAGAGAGAGAGAGAGAGAGAGAGAGTTATTATTACCTATATAAGCACTAACCCCAGTAATCAGGTGATCACTATCTCAGACAGACACTGGTTATGCATCAAAGTTTAATATGTATGGGAGTAGAGAAGTGTAACTCTGTTAGGTAGGTGTCAGCTGAGTGGAAGCGTCCAGCAGCACCAGTATGATCTCTTAATTCCAGGTAGGTCATGTTATACCTTACACTACATACTTGTTAGTGCCACCATATTTGTTTCAAGTCTCCCTGTATCTTACTTTACACAGTGTAGAGAATCAACATGTCTTGATAGCCTTGTATAGTCTATGAGTTAGCAGGCTGTGTTGTGTTGGTGTTGTCCTTATTAGTGACAAAGGCAGCATAGTGAGATTATAATAACAAAGAAATGTGACTGCCAGAGGCAAAGAGAAGACCCAGAATAATGTTTGTGTTTGCAGTAAGTCAGCCACAAGATACAAGACAAACACAAGTGAGAAGAAACCTTCATACTTCCTAGATACCAAGTTGACCTCTAAACGTCCCCAGACGCCAGCGTAAACAGCGTAACCAGCAGGGAAGCGCCGGAGAAAATTGGCCTTATTTGCATCAGCATTAAAGGGTGGAAGTAGCGTGTCCCGAGTTCCCGAGTGAGGCGGTCATGGGCAGCGGGAGAAAATTCTCGTTGGATCACTTCTTGCTCTATCGTTGATTTCTCCTAGAAATAGATATATTTTAAGTTACTCTGAGCTTTATAGAGGAGCTTCATCAAGAATGTTTAGTGATGCTTGTCGTATAAACGTAAGTCTCAGCGGTGAAAATAAACAGTGGGTCCGTCGCAGCTCCTGTCCAGCGGGTCAGGCTGTGTGACGTGCTGGAGGCTGCTGCCAACACGTTAGTAACCCCCTCACCGGTCCTCCTACTACTTCCACCCTTTCTACTACCGCTAGTAAGGTTGTATTGCCTAAGCCCAGATTACCACAGTACGCTGATAATGGTGACGGTG
Source organism: Cherax destructor (assembly GCA_009830355.1). NCBI lineage: Eukaryota > Metazoa > Arthropoda > Malacostraca > Decapoda > Parastacidae > Cherax > Cherax destructor. The sequence goes on along the minus strand of WNWK01000605.1, from coordinate 215,991 downwards.
TGGTAGGTGAGGTGAATAATGATGAGTGCCAGAGTGTGTGGAGAGTAAGGGCGGGGATGACGCCACAGCATCCCTGGACACCGCCGCCACACACACACACTCTGTCACCTCCCATTCATGTTACCTTTCATATCATTTACCTCCAGGGAATCATAGCAAGGTTTTACTCCCACAGTATAATCATATAAAACAGGACAGCATCACGCTTTTTATACACGTTGCATACAACCCAGAGCGCCTTACCTGACACTGTTATCGTAGCTACAATACACTATTAAAACACTGAGAGAGACAAAATACAGACATCCTCCCACCTCTCACTGTGTTGTAGCCAACACTAGTAAGGGACTGGAAGGCAAGCAGACATGCAGACAGGCAGGCACACATGCAGACAGGCAGGCACACATGCAGACAGGCAGGCAGACAGGCAGGCAGACACATTAACAATAATTGCAGGCAGGTAGGAATATTCCAGCAGACTTTTTATTTAAAAAACCATTGTCACTATTCAGCAGTACTGGTGTTTCTTATACACGTCACTATCAGCAGTACTGGTGTTTCTTATACACGTCACTATCAGCAGTACTGGTGTTTCTTATACACGTCACTATCAGCAGTACTGGTGTTTCTTATACACGTCACTATCAGCAGGACTGGTGTTTCTTATACACGTCACTATCAGCAGGACTGGTGTTTCTTATACACGTCACTATCAGCAGTACTGGTGTTTCTTATACACGTCACTATCAGCAGTACTGGTGTTTCTTATACACGTCACTATCAGCAGTACTGGTGTTTCTTATACACGTCACTATCAGCAGTACTGGTGTTTTCTACACATTTTTCGTAATCTTCGTCAGGCTGTCATTAGGTATGTTTTTACTGCTAGGTAAGCAAGGCCCATACGTTTCGACCATACGTTTCGCCGGATTTGGGACTGAAACCCTCGCCTTTTAGATTGTGAGCAGAACGGCTTACTGCGGCGAAAGGGGAAGAGGGGGGAGGAGGGGTAGTGGAGTGGTTAAAATCTTTCGACTACACGAGGGTTATTAAAGCCGCATGTAACCTGTTCCGAGTGTGTATATACACTGAGAGGTATACACATCTTGATGTGTATACTGCGACGAAAACACTTCCCGGGGAGGGGGAGGGGGAGAAATGAGCGAAGGAAGGGAAGATTAGGTAGGCGGAAGATATATGGGCAAACCTCTTTTACAGGGAAGGGGGGTAAGGGGGGGGGGAAGATGACATTGGAATTAGGAGGCTGAAGAGGGGAAGAGACGATGACGACTGAGAGAAAAACTATCGTAGGGGGGATTATTATTATGGGGGAGAGGTGAACCCGCAAGGATTGTACAGCACGTTCAGGCATAATTCAGGGAATTGGAGCACAGATCAAATTCCCTAGATCAAGAGCCCCTCACCAGCATCAAGGAACCTCCCTTGAGGGGTGTCGTAGGGGGCGGTGGGCTACGGAGACAGTAAGTCTTCACATAAAACGGGGGGGTGCCAGAGATAGAGTATGGATGGGTGAAGCAGGTACTGGGAGAGGTGTGGGATAGGAGTAGGTGAAGTAGGTACTGAGAGAGGTGTGGGTAGGAGTAGGTGAAGCAGGTACTGGGAGAAAGGTGTGGGATAGTAGTAGGTGAAGCAGGTACTGGAAGAAAGGTGTGGGATAGTAGTGGGTGAAGCAGGTACTGGGAGAAAGGTGTGGGATAGTAGTGGGTGAAGCAGGTACTGAGAGAGAGGTGTGGGATAGGAGTAGGTGAAGCAGGTACTGGGAGAGTGGTGTGGTATAGGAGTAGGTGAAGCAGGTACTGGAGAGAGGTGTGGGATAGGAGTAGGTGAAGTAGGTACTGGGAGAGAGGTGTGGGGTAGGAGTAGGTGAAGTAGGTACTGGCAGAGTGGTGTGGGATTGGAGTGGGTGAAGCAGGTACTGGGAGAAAGGTGTGGGATAGTAGTGGGTGAAGCAGGTGCTGGGAGAAAGGTGTGGGATAGTAGTGGGTGAAGCAGGTACTGGGAGAAAGGTGTGGGATAGTAGTGGGTGAAGTAGGTACTGGGAGAAAGGTGTGGGATAGTAGTGGGTGAAGCAGGTACTGGGAGAAAGGTGTGGGATAGGAGTGGGTAAAGCAGATACTGGGAGAGAGATGTGGGATAGGAGTAGGTGAAGCAGGTACTGGGAGAGGGACCAGCTGTATAAAGATATACCACACAAGTGTATATATATATACTGACACGACAGCGAGAGCGTTGCCTACCAAGCCACGGGCCACCCTGGCTACTGCAACATCTCAGGTCAACAGAACCACGTGGCACTGAAAATGCTGCGTGACTTTGGCAAAAAAAAAGTAATTGTGGGATAGAAGTGAGGCAGTGAGGCACATATTGGCAACATGGAGGGGTGGAGTGAGGTAGGTACTGGTAGAGATGGTGGGGTGAGTGCAGTAGACAGTGGAACAAGTCGGGGTTTGTGAAACAGGTGCTGGCAGAGAGGGAAGGGGTGGAACAGGCACAGATAGAGGGAAAGGGGAAGGGGGAGGAACAGGCAGAGGGGAAGGGGAGGAACAGGCAGAGGGAAGGGGGAGGAACAGGTAGAGGGAAGGGGAGGAACAGGCAGAGGGAAGGGGAGGAACAGGCAGAGGGAAGGGGGAGGAACAGGCAGAGGGGAGGGGAGAGTTAAAATGTTGCAGTGTCTATATCTGGCTGGGTTGCCGTAGGCTGTGTCAGAGTGCTCATTCAATACCGCTGCCAGGAATGTTGACCCGGCCTGGCCCGTTCAGGGGCAGGCACCACAACAGGTCGTACACACCACCACCTGTCACCTTAAACCTGTACCTTACAGGTTTAAGGTCCAGATAGCGGAGTTGCTAGTGTGGGTGTGTGGTTCATCTGGTTACACGCCGGCTACAATCTCACACCACACCTTACGTCATATTAATACCTTTGATATACCTTTGAAGAGTTTCGAGAGTTTCTCTACTCTCTGAGCCCGGCCATGAGCCAGGCTCGTCTGGTGCTTGCCTGGTCAACCAGGCTGTGGCTGATCGAATCTGTCGTAACAACATTGAGCACCTAACACCACCTGTCACGTCACAATAAGCAACTAACACCACTTGTCATATCACAATGAGCACCTAACACCACCTATCATATCACAGCACTGACCACCTAACACCACCTGTCATGTCACAGCACTGAGCACCTAACACCACCTGTCACGCCACCTCACCAGACTGCCTTCCATTTTCCTGCAGTGCAGATAACGTTTAGTCGTATACTCTCATTGGGTCATTTTACTCTGTTGCTCAATTGTCTATACTCTTATTCTGCCTCCTCTACTCTCATTCAGTCGTTTATACTCTTTATTCTGTCATCTATACCCTTATTCAGATGTCTATACTTTCATTCTGTCGTCTATATCCTTATTCAGATGTCTATACTTTTATTCTGTCGTTTATACTCTTGTTATATCGTCTGTATTCTTATTCAGTCTTCTATATTTTGGTAAAATTAAAGAGCCTGGCCCATGGCCGGGCTCCGAGAGTAGTGAAACTCTCGAAACTCTTCAAAGGTATAATATGTTAGGTAAAAGAACACAAGCTCTTCGGGAGCTTTGTCAAGCTTGACAGAGCTCCTGGAGAGCGAAACGTTGCCAGAATAAAACAATAAAATATCGAATTAGTTGCACTTGTGTTCTTAACATGATATCCATTGAATTAAGTGGATCACGTATTAAAACTTGTATTAAGTGTGAATTAAAGTGAATCACGTAGGTAAAATACTTGTAATAAGTGTGAGTTAAGTGGATAAAGTAGAACTTGAGATAAGTGGATCACGTAGAAGCACTTGTAGGTGGTGGTGGGATAGGTGGTGGTTGGTGAGGTAGGTGGTAACAAAAAGGTACAATACCGTGACTGGAACAATACACAAATAACCCACACATAGAAGAGAGGACTTACCACGACGTTTCGGTCCCACTTGGACCATTTACAAAGTCACACTAACAAAAAGGAGAGAGGAGGGAGTATATAGGTGGTGGTAGTGGTTGAGGTGGGATAAAGTGGTGGTAGTGGTTGAGGTAGGTGGTGGTAGGGAGGGTTGGCAACCCCTGTTCTCCACACCCTGGCAACCTGCCAGCTCGCCAAGTCTTCCCGCCAAAACCCCTGCAAGTCAGAAACTAACTTTTGGCGGGAAAAAATGCGTTGTACTTTAACTTATTTTCTTAAAAAAAAAAAATCACACATAATTTAAGTCTTTCTGAGATACATTTAGATACACCAGGAACTTCAAAATATATAAAAAATGGCATAATACCGACAGGTTGTTGGAAAAAACACAAAATGGAAACACTAGGCTATTTTATTTTGAGTGACCGAGGTCCCAGGACCTGCAAGTTTGTAATTAAATGTCCTAGTGTTTGTATACTGTCTTTTTTCAACACTTCAAAATATATATAAGTATTTTAATCACCTTAGCAATAATAGAACCGCAGTGAGCTCAGACCCTGATAGTGTGTGTTGAATACATTAATTCCGTGAGAGGTATGAAGGTATTGAGAGGTATGAAGGTATTGAGAAGTATGAAGGTATTGAGAGGTATGAAGGTATTGAGAAGTATGAAGGTATTGAGAAGTATGAAGGTATTGAGAGGTATGAAGGTATTGAGAAGTATGAAGGTATTGAGAAGTATGAAGGTATTGAGAAGTATAGAAGGTATTGGAAGGTATGAAGGTATTGAAGTGAAGGTAGATAAGGTATTAAATATGAATATGAAAAAAGGTATAGATACGAAGGTTTGAAAGAAGTATGGAATAGGTATTGAGAGGTATGAAGGTATTGAAGGTATGAAGGTATTGAACACTATAAATGAGATATGAAGGTATTGAGACAGGTAGAATAGATAGAAGTGAGAGACCTGAAGGTATTGAGATAATAAGTCATTGAAAGTATGAAGGTATTGAGAGTATGAAGGTATTGAGAAATATGAAGGTATTGAGAAGTATGAAGGTATTGAGAGGTAGAAGTTTAGAAGAAACATCAAAGAGAGAATGGGTTGAGGTTGGAGGCTATGGATTGAGAAGTTGAAGATGAAAGATACACACACAGTAGAAGAGGCGGGGATAGGAAGTTGATGATGTGAGGTAGCAAGGACAAATAATACACACACATGACCAGCGAAGAAGGGGAGTCAGAAGCTATGAATCACCTGAACGAAAAAATACCTGGTGAACTAAACACCAGCGAGAGGCGGGGACAGGAGCTTGATTCGACCTGCAACGACAAATAAACACACACACACACACAGCGAAGAGCGGGGACAGGAGCTATGAATCGACCCCTGCAACGAAAAATATGTGAACACATACCAGCGAAGAGGCGGGGACAGGAGCTATGAATCGCTCCTGCAATGACAAATAATACACACACCAGCGTAGAGGCGGGGACAGGAGCTATGATTCGACCCCTGCAATGACAAATAATACACACACACAAGCGAAGATGCGGAGACGAGCTATGAATCACCTCCTGGTAAAACGACACAACTATGGTGAAATACACACACACATAGACAACATATCACACACAATTGTGAACACACACACACACTACCAGTTTTTGCTCGCCGACGTATAGTAAATAGGTAGTGATGCTATGTTGTGTGCAGCCTAGCACACTTACAGTGCCTCAGACTCATCCTTCACCAGTACACTGAACCTAGACCTCCTGGTGCACTATGTAAACTAACATTCCACACAATTCTGTGCCAAGAAGCCTTTCAGTTTTAGCTTGGGGTGGCCATTAATGGCTTTCCAGCAGTGAAACGAGTCTTAAGCCTCTGATATTTACTAACACCTTGCTGGAGCAATATTGGCGTAAGCGGGAGAAGCCGGGGTGAGGGAGTAACACTCTTGAGCACGGCTGCTGAGAGCTGCAATACTGGCGCTCAGCTGGGAGCCCTGGCCATTGCACCTTGCAGAACATTATACACTAACCTGTTCTCTTGTCCGGCTTCACTCCCAGCTTCGTGTGTGTGTGTGTGTGTCGCGCGCGCATGATTGTTTACATGCGTACCGTACGTACGTACGCGGTCTCCAAATTGTTTGCAGGTGCGTACATACACACACCACACACACACACAGTGGCTACGCTCCACGCTGCATATAAATAATTCCTGTTACTATGACTACTCTGCCATTCACATGGCAGAGTAGATAGAGAAAACATTTTGCATGTTGATCAGAGACAAACTACAGCTAGTGTGTAAACATGAGGTGAAAGTCTCTAAAAAATATTGATTTCTGAGTGACCCGTCTTGACAAATATTAGCTACAGACGTATACATTTTTTAAGCGAATTGTTAAACACAGTTTTTTACTTACGAAGTTTCCACAAAGACTGGGAAAGAAGCTAGATGTTGTCCTCTCATACTTGCACCACACAGGTTGGGTCACATATATAAAGTAATATAATTTGTCAGCCTGAGTTGGAGGCTTCAGCAAGGCTAGGAGGATATTGTCAAGAATTCACAATAAAAAAGTGACCATAAAGTTGACTGACTGCAAACTCTGCATTTAAAATTGCCATCGTCTGTGTATATGCCAGACTGTCAGAAGTAATTGTAACAAAGCCTAAGCCTAGCTACTGCAACATCCTTCATTATGTTTGCATAAGCCTAGCTACTGCAACATCCTTCATTATGTTTACATCGCAATTTGCAAGTGCGTTTATCTAAGCTCATGTTATAGTGAGCTTTAGATTTACACAAACTTCTAATGGCATTCTAATGCTTCACACAGAGATCAAGGTTGAGGGTTTAAAAGATTCTCTCAGATGGAATGGGGGGGAGAGGAAGGGGAGGGATTTGTTGATGAGGGTCATGTGTCAGGTGTGGCCCACGCTGTTGATACTTGACTGAGGGTCTCGCTCTGTGTACTGAGGGGTGCTTCTCTATTGACGCTGTGTGACGTTCTGTGTATGCCCTGTGTCGTGCTCTGTACACCAGAATCACGTCATCCATCCTCTGCTCGGCCCAGCCACCTTGCCTTACCACTTGTAAGGCTCCGTGTGTGTATGTACTCATTTGTGTCCCCGTGTGGAAGGGGGAGGGCTTGATTCATGGCTCCTGATCCGGCCTCTTAGCTCTTTTCGACATGTTTAACAGATTTCTGTGTGCGCTTGTTTGTTGGATCGTTCGTGTTGGCTCATCACCTCACAGACGGATTTAAACAACTTGTTTCATGATGAATGCCAACAAGTCAGAATTGTGTGCATGTCACCAGGGAAAATTGTCACTGTTGTCAAAGCTGTCAAGAAAGTGAGTGAGCAGTGTTTTCTTGGCGGAGATATATTAGAAAAATGGGTGGTGGAGGGTCTGGGTTGGATAGGGGCAGGCCATACTTGTGACGGGTTTCGAGAGTTTTCCTACCAGGCCGTGTAGACCTTATCCGCATTATGACTTACTTCCAACACCACCGTAGTTTTGTCGTATTGGTTTAGTAGTTATGACAGGTATGATCTTCCCAAGACTCTACAATATACTACCAGCTGATACCAGAAATACTGCCGGAACGTAGATGAAAGTTTTCAAGAAGCTGGTCACTTCTACAAATGCTACATCAACTAGGTTCTGATACCTATGCGGGCCTACCGTCCGCTAGAGAAAACAGCCTGGTTGACCAGACGATCAAAAGGGAAGCCTGACCTCATGCCGGGTTGCTGGTGAGAGTCCCTGGGAAGCACAGGTAACACACAGGTGTTGGAGGAAGGAAGAGAGTAAGTGGAAACACCACCGTGATGCTGAAGTACTGTGCTAAGAGACAGAACCAGGGGTCAGTCCCGTCACAAGTCTCACACACACACACACACACACACACAGTGACTGCCGCACAAACACAAATTAAACACACACACAAATACCAGGGAGAACCAAGATACAAACATGGGTTCAGCAGGGAGCACCGTGATACAAGCATGGGTTCAGCAGGGAGCACCGTGATACAAGCATGGGTTCAGCAGGGAACACCGTGATACAAGCATGGGTTCAGCAGGGAACACCGTGATGAGAGGCAGCAGATACAGGGAACTCCACCATTCTTAGCACTGTGACAGGCCAGCCACCGTAGCAAGAACCAGTTTGACTGCCCCATTAACATGCACCTCAGCACACCACAGACGCTCCACTACACCTTTATAATTGACCAACTGGTTGTGGAGACGTTAATGATGATCCCCGTAAGGCTGTCCACCTTGTTACACACACGTGTGATAGTGACCATCAAGCACACCGAGTATAACATCTTCTTGCTCCCGTTCCTGTCAGTGCTGTCGTCTGGAATGAGACATGTAATGGCTGATCAGCCAAGTCATTGATGGCTATGTTACAGTGCGGATTGTTAGTACAACAGCGTGGTTGGCCAAGCAGTTAGCACTTAAGGGAGTTTGGCCTTAGGCCGAAATGCTAGGACAGAAAACCCTTGAAACTGGCCACAGGTATATTTTACTTTCTTCCCCCTGACTGAAAAAAAAGTAGAACTCTTTAAGAAGACACTGGTTAAGTTTCTCAGGAAGGAGCAAAGACAGAACTTTCATCAGGAAACTGGACAGCTTTATGCAGCAAGTGTGAGATCAACCCGGCTGTGACTACTGTGACGCCTGAGGGGCACTGGCAGAGAAGCTATATTAATCAGACAGTATCGGGGCAAGTCTGACCTTAAGCAGAGCTACGAGGTGTGCATCCCTCAACACCAGACATGTGTCCAAGAAGGTCTGGCCACAGGCCGGTCTACAAAACAATTACATATACATGTACTTTATATGTCTGTATATTTTGATCTCCTTCTGGGACCCCAGAAGAAGATCAAATTATACAGATCAATTATTATTCTGAGTTTCTGTCTCTCTGTGGTTATTATTGAGCATTGAGAAGTGTTTATTACACTTTAGTTATCTTTCTCTGTCTGTCTGTCTGTTCTCTCTCTCTCTCTCTCTCTCTCTCTCTCTTTCTTATATATATATATATATATATATATATATATATATATATATATATATATATATATATATATATATATATATAATGTCGTGCCGAATAGGTAAAACTGGTCAATTAGCAAGAACTCATTTAAAGTTAAGTCATTTCTAAGATTTTCTCTTTTACGTTTAAAGATATATTTTTTCATTTATGTTAATGTAAAAAATAATAAGTTTGTACCAAAAGAACCTTAAAAAACTTACCTAACCTTATTATAACAAGCGCAATTTAATTTATCCTAATCCAACTAAATATATTTTAGATAAGTTTACAATAATTTAATAAACAAACACAATGAAATATATTTTTTTTCGTTAGGTTCAGAATGATTTTTGCAAAATTATTGCATACACAAATTTTCGCTTGCCTTATTCGGCAAGAAGAACGTTGCTATTTAAACCAAAATCGCAAGTTTTGAGGATGGATCCGTGGATCGTACTGATTCTCTCTTACGGTAATAAAGTTTTTTGGCTGTGGGTGGAGTGAGGGACGTTGAGACCTGACCCACTCAACAGTGATGGTGCCTCGTAGCACACACATATCCCCCCCCCCTCTCTCTCACAATAATGACTTTAAATTAACTGCTTCATTCAACAATATTGTCTAGGGTATTCTAGCATTGTTTTCGCTCTAAGAGAAATAGTTCAACTGGAAGGGAACGCCTTTTCTTCTTCGTTGTTCAAACATCCACCTCTTGCCACTTATCTGTCTAGCTGGAGGTGGTGGCTGGCAGGAAGAGCTCCGCGAGTACACAGAGCTCCTCAAGTACACAGAGCTCCGCAAGTACACAGAGCTCCGCGAGTACACAGAGCTCCGCGAGTACACAGAGCTCCGCGAGTACACAGCTCCGCAAGTACACAGAGCTCCGCGAGTACACAGTCTCAGCAAGACATCGGAAGTAGATGTTTGTCTGGTAAATTGAATTTCCTGCGAGTACCGGAGGTGACCATAGATGGGCTGTATTTTTTGTTTTCTGCCCACCCTACACCCTTGCTCAGACCACACTCCTTGTCCAGACCACACTCCTTGCTCACACCACACTCCTTGCTCAGACCACACACCTTGCTCAGACCACACTCCTTGCTCAGACCACACTCTTTGCTCAGACCACACTCCTTGCTCACACCACACTCCTTGTCCAGACCACACTCCTTGCTCAGACCACACTCCTTGCTCAGACCACACTCCTTGCTCAGACCACACTCCTTGCTCACACCACACTCCTTGCTCAGACCACACTCCTTGCTCACACCACACTCCTTGTTCACACCACACTCCTTGCTCAGACCACACTCCTTGCTCACACCACACTCCTTGCTCAGACCACACTCCTTGCTCACACCACACTCCTTGCTCAGACCACACTCCTTGTCCAGACCACACTCCTTGCTCAGACCACACTCCTTGTCCAGTCCATGCTAGGCAGGTCCAACTCACAACCACTCAAGTACTCCTCCCCCCATGCTGGGAGTCGTGGTTCTGCGGATGGCAGCTGTAACGACCATATATATGGCAAGGCGGCAGTTGTCGTTTGAGGTGTCGTGTGCCTGAGGGTAATTAACTGCTGTCCTGGTGAACATACACGCAGGTGGTACAGGTGTCCTGGTCCACATACACACAGGTGGTGCAGTGTCCTGGCCCACTACACACAGGTGGTGCAGCTGTCCTGGTCCACATACACACGATGTAGGGGGGTAGGGGTGAAAGCTTGATGGTGTAACGGTGTAAAGTGGTACTGTAACGACCTGTATGTGGTCACCATCTTCATGGTGGTGGGTAATGGGATCTTTGTCACCGTCACCACCGTGGGAACACCTCTAGCCAGCTGTACGCACCACCGTGGGAACACCTCTAGCCAGCTGCACTCACCACGCACGCACAACTACAACAGGAAAAGTAATCTCACACACTGGGGGGTATGTGGGACAACCTAGACGAAATATGCGGAGGAAAAATACTATACACACTTTCAAGAGTAGGTATGATCGGGACCTTCAAGTCAAGATCAGAACGAAACTGGCTGGTCATTGCGGAGTCAGGAGCTCAGTATAATTAGGAAGGTGTTAATATTTGGGGGGGGTTAATCGGAAATGAGATAAATGATCTGGCACTGAAGCACCAGTCAACAGTCACAAGAGAACACACGAACGAATGTTTTTATGACGAATGTTTTTATGACGAATGTTTTTATGACGAATGGTTCCTAGTAGCACAAGTAGAGTAAGAAGCGGAACCAGGAATGAGCAAGTCAGAGTAAGGAAGGAGGTAGACAAGAAATAAGAAACTAAGGTAATGAAGACAGAGTGACCCACAATAAAAAAATAACCCGCACATTACAAAGTCGTGACTTTGTAAATGGTCCAAGTGGGACCGAAACGTCGTGGTAAGCTCCTCTCTGTGCCTGTGTTGTTCTTCAGTGAGCTATAATCATAACACTCGACCCCGAGCCCAGTGTACAATGATCCTACATCAGTATGTACGTAACAAGTACGGTCTATGTCCTTATTTATTCCCAGATAAAATGGTCATCATATAAGAGGTCACTTGATGCGGTGTGGCCATGTGCGTGACCCACTGAAAACCATGACCCCTGCAGGAGGCCCATGCTAGGCAGGTCTAACTCACACTCAACCACTCCCATTCATAAGAACATAAGAAAGAAGGAACACTGCAGCAGGTCTACTGGCCTATGCGAGGCAGGTCCAAGTCTCCTACCGGCTTAAGCCAATGCCCTAACCTAGTCAGGTCAAGTCACATTCACTTAAGGAAGGAGCACGACATCTGACCTAGTAGCACAAGCTAGTCAGCCTAATCTATTTTTAAAGTTACTCAAAGTTCTTGTGTCAGTGAAGCTACGTGGTGTTTACACTTCACTCATCTACAACTCTACTGTCAAACCAGTGCTTTCCTATATATTTTCCAGACCTAAATACTGTCCAACTTGAATATGCGTTACTGAGTCCTCTCCTGGTCAGATATTTTCAGCACTTTATGTCTCTTATTATTTACTTCCCCGTTTTCAGTCTGTATACTTCAATCATACCTCCCTATAATTCACAGCCTTTCCAGAGAGTGTAAATTCAGTGCCTTCAGCCTGTCTTAGGGAGAGAGGTTTCCTATGCATGCGGTTAGCTTTATCACTTTTGCGTATGTTTTCTAGCGCATTTATGCCCATTCTGTAATATGGAGACCAAAATTTACCTTCATAATGTAAACGAGACCTTACAAAATATATATAATGTTGAAGTATAACCTTGAGACTTTTATTTATAGTCTTTGATATGAAGCCAACAAGTCTATCAGCTTTACTGTGAACACTTGGCTTTAGATGTCTGCTAATTAAGGTCTCAGTACCAAACGCAATTATTTGGCACCTCTTTTGTATCATCGGAAGATGGCACTATGTCTATTATGTGGATTGTGAGTGAATCAGAACGGACCCAACACTGACTCCTGTGGAACACCACTTGCAACGGATTCCCATTCTCTATCCCGTCTCGATCCAGGGTAGAGCTTCTCCATTACCGTGTGCAGCTATTGTCTTCATCAATCTCTTGTGTGAAACTCTTATCAAAAGCCTTTGATAAGAACTTTTGTCAGCCTGTCTATGTCGATCATCCAGCATCCTCGGCAGAAAGTTGCCACATATGGGGTGCTCTCAAGAACATCGCCATAAAGATACTTCAACTCCCAAAGAAAATTCAAATACAGATTGCTCGACTCATCCCATAGGCTCCCCCACCTTCCATATACGGTGGCTAGCTCCTTATATAAGAGACTCACCACCCATGTATGGTGGCGACTGTCTGGTTCCATATCCCAGACATGGGTGTGGTGTGCTTTGTCCCAGAAGTCTTAAAAACAATGGCAACAAGTTCAGCTCTCTGGCGCAGTGTGGTTGTAGAGTTGTGCTGGTTATTGAAGGAGAGGTGTACCTGCTGCATGGTTGGTAGAAGCTCCGGTGTTGGACACCACAACACACCTCTATATCCTTCCCAGTGGTCAACATTATCTTGACACCCACACTGTTAACTCCATACCCCTCTCCTTCACACAGTTCTCCCCACCTCTACATACACTAATAATGGTTGTCCACCCCACCCTCTATCATACGAATTGTCAAACCCTCCCTCCATTAATACTAGCTATCTACTCCTCCATTCATACTAACTTAACACCCATCCTTACACCAATACTAGCTGCCCACCCATCCTTACACCAATACTAGCTGCCCACCCATCCTTACACCAATACTAGCTGCCCACCCATCCTTACACCAATACTAGCTGCCCACATCCTTACACCAATACTAGCTGCCCACATCCTTACACCAATACTAGCTGCCCACCCATCCTTACACCAATACTAGCTGCCCACATCCTTACACCAATACTAGCTGCCCACATCCTTACACCAATACTAGCTGCCCACATCCTTACACCAATACTAGCTGCCCACATCATCACACCAATACTAGCTGCCCACATCCTTACACCAATACTAGTTGCCCACATCCTTACACCAATACTAGCTGCCCACATCCTTACACCAATACTAGCTGCCCACATCATCCACACCAATACTAGCTGCCCACATCCTTACACCAATACTAGTTGCCACCATCCTTACACCAATACTAGCTGCCCACATCCTTACACCAATACTAGCTGCCCACATCATTACACCAATACTAGCTGCCCACCCATCCTTACACCAATACTAGCTGCCCACCACTTCGTCTCATACCTCTCCTTTCCTTTCAGTCCTCCGCAGTACTACACTGACAACCTCCATGTTCATCAATAGGCAGAGAGAGAGAGAGAGAGAGAGAGAGAGAGAGATATATATAGAGAGAGAGAGACTTCTTCCCTGGGTCAGACAACTCACTCTGATCAGATAGATAAACTCTTGGCTCAGCTATCACTTAAGTCACTAGTGGGCAGATAGAGGCGTCACTTAGGTACCATAATCAAGTCAGTGTGGCCAGATAAGGAAGGCAGGGGATGCTGCAGTCTGAGACACCTCACTCAGTATCGTTCTCACCACCTGATTAATTAAGGAGAAAGTCTGTGTATTTAGTTATTAGCGTTGATGACACGCTCGTTAGTGATGGGCAATTTGTGTACACACCCGACGGTGTCAGTGGTACTCTCCTCCCACCCAGCGGCGCAACACTGCCACCGGCATCACGGTGCTACCAGCATCACAGCCCCCAGTATTACACTGCTACCATCACCATATGATAGCACCACACTCACCACAACTTTGCTGCCAGCACCACAGTCACAAATATTACACAATCACTGCTACCATCACCACCACTACTTCACTGCCACCATCACCAGTATCTCACTGCTACCATCACCACCACTACTTCACTGCCACCATCACCAGTATCTCACTGCTACCATCACCAGTATCTCACTGCCACCATCACCAGTATCTCACTGCTACCATCACCACCACTATCTTACTGCCACCATCACCTGTATCTCACTGCTACCATCACCTGTATCTCACTGCCACCATCACCACTATCTCACTGCTACCATCACCACCACTATCTCACTGCTACCATCACCACCACTATCTCACTGCTACCATCACCACCACTATCTCACTGCTACCGTCACCACTATCTCACTGCTACCGTCACCACTATCACTGCTACCGTCACCAGTATCTCACTGTTACCATCACCACCACTATCTCACTGCCACCATCACAACCATAATCTCACTGCTATCACCACCACCACTATCTTACTGCCACCATCACAACCACTATCTCACCTCTACCATCATCACCACTATCTCACTGTAGCACCAGTGTATACTTACAGCTCACAGTGTTGAGTGATCTACCTCAACAAGAGTAGCATTCCATGATGTCTAGCGGCAGGATTTGACAAAATAACTTACCACAAGCGCTTCGAGGTATGGGAGTGACCGTCTAGTTTCGGCTAGACGCCTATACTTATAACTGGGATCTCTGGCTGTGTGGATAAAGTACTGCGTACTTTGATGCAGAATGTACAGGCTCTAATTCTGTGGAAGGAGAGATAATGTGTGTGTGTGTGAGTGTGTGTATATACATATATATACATATAAATATAAATATATATAATATATATATATATATATATATATATATATATATATATATATATATATATATATATATATATATATATATATATATATATATATATATATATATATAGACTTGGTACATTTTCTTAGTGTCTTACAGTGGTGTAGCTTTCGTAGCGGGTTCAACTTACCTCACATCTACCTCTAAGATAACCTCACTACCTCTTTAGCCTAAACTTTCCCACCCAAGATAACCTACACCTCTTTATCTCGCACTTGCGAGATAACCTCAGCACCTTTACCTCATGCTTACCTCCAAGTTAACCTCAGCACAAACATCTTACCTCCAAGTTAACCTCAGCACATACACCTTACCTCCAGGTTAACCTCAGCACAAACATCTTACATCCAAGTTAACCTCAGCACATACACCTTACCTCCAAGTTAACCTCAGCACATACACCTTACCTCCAGGTTAACCTCAGCACAAACATCTTACCTCCAGGTTAACCTCAGCACAAACATCTTACCTCCAAGTTAACCTCAGCACATACACCTTACCTCCAAGTTAACCTCAGCACAAACACCTTACCTCCAGGTTAACCTCAGCACAAACATCTTACCTCCAGGTTAACCTCAGCACAAACATCTTACCTCCAGGTTAACCTCAGCACAAACATCTTACCTCCAGGTTAACCTCAGCACAAACATCTTACCTCCAAGTTAACCTCAGCACATACACCTTACCTCCAAGTTAACCTCAGCACATACACCTTACCTCCAGGTTAACCTCAGCACATACACCTTACCTCCAAGTTAACCTCAGCACATACACCTTACCTCCAGGTTAACCTCAGCACATACACCTTACCTCCAAGTTAACCTCAGCACAAACACCTTACCTCCAAGTTAACCTCAGCACATACACCTTACCTCCAAGTTAACCTCAGCATATACCTTACCTCCAGGTTAACCTCAGCACATACACCTTACCTCCAGGTTAACCTCAGCATATACACCTTACCTCCAGGTTAACCTCAGCATATACACCTTACCTCCAAGTTAACCTCAGCACATACACCTTACCTCCAGGTTAACCTCAGCACATACACCTTACCTCCAGGTTAACCTCAGCACATACACCTTACCTCCAGGTTAACCTCAGCATATACACCTTACCTCCAAGTTAACCTCAGCACATACACCTTACCTCCAGGTTAACCTCAGCACAAACACCTTACCTCCAGGTTAACCTCAGCACATACACCTTACCTCAGGTTAACCTCAGCACATACACCTTACCTCCAGGTTAACCTCAGCATATACACCTTACCTCCAAGTTAACCTCAGCACATACACCTTACCTCCAGGTTAACCTCAGCACAAACACCTTACCTCCAGGTTAACCTCAGCACATACACCTTACCTCCAGGTTAACCTCAGCACATACACCTTACCTCCAGGTTAACCTCAGCACATACACCTTACCTCCAGGTTAACCTCAGCACAAACACCTTACCTCCAGGTTAACCTCAGCACATACACCTTACCTCCAGGTTAACCTCAGCATACCATAGTTACCTCCAGCATAACCTCAAGAACATCCTCTTCACTTTCCTACTCTCTGTCACCTCCTCACTACAAGATGGACCAATTCTTCTGGAAAAAAATGAAAACTAAGATCAAATTAATTTAATAAATTAGGCACTTGTGTAACACTTGGGTATCTTTGAGGAAACGTTTCCTCAATAAAGATACTCAAGTGTTACACATGTGTCTAATTTATCAACTCGTTGGTTCTCTGAACCATTTATCTACAAAATTAATTTAAGGAATATAAATCATCCATAAGAATCTTAGGAATAGTTCAGTGGGACAGAATCACTGCAGTTAAATTGTACACATGGATGACAGGCTTAAGTATAAATGGATATAAAACAAAAGATGATGAGGATATTGAAACAAGTTAGAACGTTGAACAATGTATGTACATAATTAAGGAGTGACTTGATAATCAAAACACTGCCGGACAGCGTCAGTGAAGCAAGCTGTTAAATTTACAAATAGGCTTGATTCCCTACTAATAATAACTTGGTGTGAAAAGGACCAGTAGACTTAATGCAAAGGTATTTTCATTTTTGTGTTTAGACTGGTGTTGTGTCAGGGAAGGTGTGAAGAGAGGGCGTGTCTGGCGGAGACTCACCTGTGTCCTCGCGCAGGTAACAATCATTGTAGATCAGCCTGGGAGAGAGATGTCTTAAAGGGCATCTCTTTATCTCCCATCCACCACTGCAACCACCTGGAGATAAACACAGTGATCATGTAAGAGTTTCTGACACTTTAAGAAACTTGAAAAGTTATATAGTGACTGTCTACTTGTTGTCGACTTACTAATAGGTCCATCGTCTCCGTGGATTAGTCTCAGATCAGGCCTCTTGGTTGATGGTCTGATCAGTCAGCCTATGGTTGCTAGTGAAGTCATAAATACGAGATTTAGATCACTTGCTAATTGGTGGTAGGCATCGTGTTTATGGTACTCCCAACATCCAGTGTATAATCTTATGTGTTAATTTCCCCTACCCCTCTTCCTTCCGACCCAAGTCTTTGATCATATGATGACCTGACCCACATCTTGATGACATGACCCGACTCACACGATGACTCACACACTAGTCAAGAACCAGCCATCACGTCTCTCCCTGGTTAGCTGCCTCAGGAGAACTAATACAGCAGTACACAAAGTAGTGTTTCGCCAGCGTCACTAAGGTTGAACATGCGACCTGGCCCCGCCGACGTGCGCCAGTGGTCGTGAGGTGCGTGCGTCACCTCTACGTCATACATGGGTCTTGGAGTTTTATCAAGACACGGCGGGAGGTGGTCGTGAGTAGTGGAAATGCAAGACACGTTCAGCGCGTGACACGGGCGTGCGGTCTGACTTGTTGGGTTGTAGGGAGTGCCCTTCGTCGGGATCAAAGCACTTAATCCCTCTTGAATGGGACGAAGTGTGTACTTCGTGTAGGCGTTGTGGAAGGCATTTTTATATTTTGTATGGCTGGCAGCTTCAGGTCAGAGGAAGAGTTTCCCGTCACCGCCGCCAGGTGGTGACTGTTTGAGAATAATACTACGAAAATAACTTTAAATGAGCTTTATTGACTTAAGACCCTACCTCCTCCAGTGACGTCATTCATCACACACCAAAAGCGTCCATAGACATTTTTACGTGATGAATGAGGTCACTGGTTAGCTTGCAGTTGGCACCCTCGGCCTAGTCTATCAGGCCAGCAACTGGGAGGTTTGGTCTTAGACCAGGCAGCGGGGGGGCGGGGCCCCCCGAGACTGATTACAAGTAATCATCCAGTTACGTGGTTAAATGAGAATATATTGTATCACAGGTGTTCGATATTCTAACACCTGTGATAAAACATATTCTCATTGAACCATATTTATTTTGTCACGAGGTTCCCAACGTCCTTATTCTCACGTTTCCTATAAACTTACAAATATTATTCACTGTGGACACTTGTGCGATACAGGTAAGTCAAAGGTAAACACGCGCTGGCAGAGTACCTCAGTTGTTAAAGGTGCACTCATAACAAAGCAATTAAAGGTATTAATTATATACCTATTAAAGATGTATCTCCAGCACACCTCTAATATGTGCCTGCTTAGCGAGTCCTAGCTCAGCCTCCCTCGCTCAGCCTCCCTCGCTCAGCCTCCCTAGCTCAGCCTCCCTCGCTCAGCCTCCCTCGCTCAGCCTCCCTAGCTCAGCCTCCCTAGCTCAGCCTCCCTCGCTCAGCCTCCCTCGCTCAGCCTCCCTAGCTCAGCCTCCCTAGCTCAGCCTCCCTAGCTCAGCCTCCCTAGCTCAGCCTCCCTCGCTCAGCCTCCCTCGCTCAGCCTCCCTCGCTCAGCCTCCCTAGCTCAGCCTCCCTCGCTCAGCCTCCCTAGCTCAGCCTCCCTAGCTCAGCCTCCCCCTCCTGCTCAGCCTCCTACTCACCTCTCGCTCAGCCTCCCTAGCTCAGCCCCCCTAGCTCAGCCTCCTCTCAGCCTCCTACTCAGCCTCCCTCGCTCAGCCTCCCTAGCTCAGCCTCCCTCGCTCAGCCTCCCTAGCTCAGCCTCCCTAGCTCAGCCTCCCTCGCTCAGCCTCCCTCGCTCAGCCTCCTAGCCTCAGCCTCCTAGCTCAGCCTCCTAGCTCAGCCTCCTGCTCAGCCTCCCTCAGCTCAGCCTCCTCAGCTCAGCCTCCCTCGCTCAGCCTCCGCTCAGCTCTGCTCAGCCTCCCTAGCTCAGCCTCCCTAGCTCAGCCTCCCTGCTCAGCCTCCCTGCTCAGCCTCCCTCAGCTCAGCCTCCTGCTCAGCCTCCTGCTCAGCCTCAGCTCAGCCTCCTAGCTCAGCCTCCTAGCTCAGCCTCCCTAGCTCAGCCTCCTAGCTCAGCCTCCCTGCTCACCCTCCCTAGCTCAGCCTCCTGCTCAGCCTCCTCGCTCAGCCTCCCTAGCTCAGCCTCCCTCGCTCAGCCTCCCTCGCTCAGCCTCCCTAGCTCAGCCTCCCTCGCTCAGCCTCCCTCGCTCAGCCTCCCTCGCTCTTAACCAGCAGTTTCTCCAGGTAAGGTGCAGTGCCCCGAGCAAATTTTACGAGGCTCAGACGAGGAAAAGATCTACGCAAACCATCGTAGTACGACTTACACTTAGGTGTAAGGGCGTAAGTTGCTCACTTTGTTGAAGAAAGCGTTTGTTCTTTACTGCATGGAAGACTAGGACTAATGTTGCCAGTGTATAAGGCTGTGGGTTGTCTGGAGGTGGTGCATTTACGCACAATAGCTGAAAAAAAGCAACGTTGCTGATTTTTTTTTAGACAATTTGTTTTTATGTAAGTAAGGTTATGAATACACATACAACTTCACAATTTAAATAACTAATTACATGAAAAACAACGATTTTTTTAAATATAATGGAAGTGGAGATGCAAGAAGTATAAGTAAATGATGACGGAGGAGCGGTGTTGGCTAGCCTCGCACCAGGTACCAGAGGATCCTACACGAGTCCACGGGAAGGTCGCGCCGCACTCCACTCCTCCGTTTTCTAACACTTGTAATAAAAGGATAACTTATGTAGTTCTTAAAAGACTCTGGCCGGGAGAGTACCGGTGAATCAAGCTCTTAACTGAGATGCTCCCTTCCCTTCAGTGAGAGGTTTGAAGACACTCTGTAAAGAGTTTGCGGTGACACCTTTATGCAATCAAACACGGGTGTTTTTATTCACTAGTCGTCGAATATGATAAAGCTACGATGTGCGTGAGAAACATTGACTGTTATCTGTAGTCGCTTCCGGGGATCACCGCCCCCTCAGCCCAGTCCCAGACCAGGTGTGATTGTTCGTCTGTTCTATCAGATTGTTGATGCCTCCCGCCCACAGTCCAATACATGCACCACAGCCCGGCTGATCAGGCATTGACTTGAGGAACACATCCAGTTTCCTCTTAAATCCAGTATTTTGGTCACCGATCACACAAGGCGTCTGTATAACAAGTTTGTGATATACACATACAAGGTGGCAACTTTAGGTGAATGTGACGTACCTCACCTAGTTTTTTACCCCTGAAACTGGCAGATATTTGTCTATCTGCTGGCAGACCCTTCACACCCAGGCGACAACAAAAGCCTAAATTACCACGGACAGATAAAAAATTACCTAACAAGCGCAATTTATTTTAGCCTAATCCAACTAAATATATTTTTGATAAGTTTACACTAATTTAATAATAAACAAACACAATGAAATATATATTTTTTCTTTAGGTTCAGAAATGATTTTTGCGAAATTATTGCATACACAAATTTTCGCTTGCCTTATTCAGCAAGAAGAACGTTGCTATTTAAGCCAAAATCACAAGTTCTACGTATTCGTCACGACATATACACAGTAATGAAAGTGTGTATGGTGGGTATACGTGTAGAAGGTGGAGGTTGTTCAGGCTGACCTACATATTCCACCGTCTTCCCTGGGGACCCGCCCAGCCTAGGAGTGACCAGCACACTTTGTATAGGTGCGTAGAACAAAAAGTAAGTCTTCCCTTCAATGTATAAGCAGTCGCTACCTCCAGTGTAGAGGTGGTTGCCCCCTTCAAGCTTTCTAAACGTTCCTTGCGAGTAGAAAATATTACTGTCGTTATTCTGGCTTCCATATTGACTGTTGACAGTTTCCTCCGTGAGGTAACTGGAGCTTACATCTCTGAAAACAATTGTAAATTTAGAGAAGAAAACCTTTATTGTGTGATTCTGCCAAGCCAAGTTTGTGAACAACAACAACAACAACAACTACTACTACTACTACGCAGAGCATTTCGAGCAAATTAGGTTAATTTTGTCCCCAGGATGCGACCCACACCAGTCGACTAACACCCAGGTACCCATTTTACTGGTGGGTGAACATAGAAAACCGGTGTAAGGAAATACGCCCAATGTTTCCACCCCTTCGCCGGTTATCAAACCCGGACCGTCACCGTGTGAAGCAAGACCTTTTGCCACCAGACCACGGGGGACCGTTCTAACCAATATTCACCTTACTAGCTAACCTTGCTCTAGAGACTAACCAACATCGGGCCTCAGTGTGTGAGCTGAGTGCGCTACCAATCGAGCATTGTGAAGGAACTGAAATGAACGTTATCTTTGGTTAGTATCTTTATAGAAAAGTTAAATATTGCCTGATAAAATGTACTAAACTAACTGTTTTATTTATGTTTAATTTAATTCCTTTTGCATTTCATTAATTTGTATTTGATGTTGATAAGTGGAAGGTAATCGCTTATACGAGGGCAGAAGAGTTGAAGTTGAGAAACACATGCCAAGAATGGGTGACTTGGACCTGCCTAGCACGGGCCAGTAGACCTGTTGCAGTGCTCCTTCTTATATTATTATGTATGGGCCAGTAGGCCTGTTGCAATGTTCCTCCATTCCAATATTTACTTCAAGCCTCTGGACATGTAAACGGCAAATACACCATCAAGACAGAAGCGGTCACCTCTTTGGTCACTCCTTAGGTGGTAGGGGCGGTGGCAACCTTCAAAGGTGTGGTCTCCTCCAAGAAAGGTGTGGTCGTGCCCTTTTCCATGGTGGTGGGATGTGGTTCTGTACGACACTGAGGCACGGAGCACGAATGGTGTTAATTGGAACCTTACTGGCTACGTTTTACCCACGCAGTGGGATTTATGAAGCCACGGATAAACCTTGCCTAACATATCTGTTTGTAACTTGATAAAGTCCACTGCGGGGAGGGGGTGCGAAATGTTGTCACTGAAGGTTCCAAGCAACCGCATTTGTCTCTCTCACCCTCGTACCGGTGCCTCACAACACAGCATTACTTACTTACATACCAATGATCCAATAGCAGTGTTGTCATCACCACCTAAAGTCTGCGGGTCGAGACACCGGAGTATCGCTACGCAACACAAATCAAGATACCAAGACCTTAAAACACTATTACTAATGGTGATAGGATGATCGTAATCTTTTTACTAATGTACTCACACCAACCTACTCCCAAAACTTACATAAACATAAAGTTCTAAGAACACACGATCATACCTAGATAAACAAGCGAGAGTAGCAAAGCTCCCGAAACCCATCAAAGGCATACCAAGGGTAATGTTCCCCTTGAATAACGCAGACGAGAGGGAAGCAACTAAAGGGAGACTTAACCGGACATTTTAAGGCCAGTGTTGTGGTGTAGTGTTGGTGGTAGACCACAGGCTATGATGGTACACCAGAGGAGACTGCTAAACATATATACACATTAAGAATCATTTCTCTCATCACTAATTTAGAGCTGGAATTCTTCTCACAACCATAAGACTTTCCACACTATTCTGTGTCTAGGTGTTCAGTGAACCCTCGGGTAGGTAATAGTGAGATTAAAATGCTAGAGTAACATGGGTTTCGTATTTTTTTCACAATGCATGGACATCTGTGTACTACATCTACATATCACACACATTACTGTAATAATCTTATAAATACAGATTTGATTTGTGGTGAGATTGGGTATTATCGATGGGTACAGTAACATTTTAAGGACAAGGGCACAGTAGGGTGGTCCAGGGTGACAATCAGATTCACCCTGGGGTACTTGCAACGCGAGATAGCAAGGTGGTCCATGGTGACAGTCATCTTCCCCGTGGAGTACTTGCATGACGAAGGTAGTGCAGGGTGGTCTCACCCTGGAGTACTTGCAGAACCCACCTGAACGTCTGATGGCCCTCTCCTCCCTCTTCTATATTAGGGTGTAACACAGCACGGGTGTCCAGGGAGCGGACAGACATCCAGACACCCATCCACGTTTGTAGAGGAATCAGTTTAAATTCAGATTTGTAGTAAAATAAGGAGGGCAGGTATAGCTCTGACTCGCTGTTGTCTTAAGTTAAGACTAGGTAATATTTAGATGATTATTGGAAAAACACACAAATGCAGATAAAGAATCTTATTATATTGCATTTATATCTGTTTTGTCATTGTATCAGTACTGTATATGATTTATGTTAGATAAATGGTTCAGAGAACCGACAAGTTGATAAATTAGACACATATACAACACTTGGGTATCTTTAATGAGGAAAGGTTTCACCACACAGTGGCTTCATCAGACCATACAAAGTAGAATAGTGAAGAACATGAATAGTTTGAGTAATCAGTCCCTCAGCCTTGAGTCGATGTAATTAGTCCATCAATCTTGAAAAGATTGATGGACTGATGAAGCCACTGTGTGGCGAAACGTTTCCTCATTAAAGATACCCAAGTGTTGCACATGTGTCTAATTTATCAACATCATTTATCTCCATAGATGATTGTTACTGATAGTTCAGTGTCTGGTGGTGGAGTCGTGCGCTTCACTTACTCTCTGCCATGATTACTGGTTCATAAATTGAGAGGTTTTGCAAGCAAGACAGATGATAGTAGTGGGTTCCTTGATGTGGTATACCCGCTGTAAGCCACAATAATAGCTGTATCTAGTCCAATATGGTGTCAGCTCCTCCACCATGACATACAATCATTTCAGAGACTAGAATTATGTATATTGTATAGCATAATTTCTATAATCAGGTCAGGAGGTCAGATTCCCAGTGTCTTGGGCACTAAAAGTGTGGCGCTCTACCTTAAAATTTCCCGAGGCTGTTTTTATCTCGTTTGGGTCGTAGTAACGAACTATATTTTTAGTTCCTGCACCTCAGTCATCCCCTTCGGGTCGTCTGAGTCTTTAGTTGCCGTCTGTGCCACCTTCCCCCAACCTGGCTCCCCTCCCCTCCCTCCCCCAACCTGGCTCCTCCCCTCCCCCAACCTGGCCCCTCCCCTCCCCCAACCTGGCTCCTCCCCTCCCCCAACCTGGCTCCTCCCCTCCCCCAACCTGGCTCCTCCCTTCCCCCAA
Source organism: Cherax destructor (assembly GCA_009830355.1). Classification (NCBI taxonomy): domain Eukaryota; kingdom Metazoa; phylum Arthropoda; class Malacostraca; order Decapoda; family Parastacidae; genus Cherax; species Cherax destructor. The sequence goes on along the minus strand of WNWK01000605.1, from coordinate 191,463 downwards.
CCTGGCTCCTCCCCTCCCCCCAACCTGGCTCCTCCTTGCATCTCATTCAGCTTTTATGTTTTCTACTTCCGGTTCTCCTGTGTCCAGCGGGTTGTACTATGAGGTCAGTAACAGAAAATCATCCCTTAAAATCTATTTAGAATAGGCTGACAGAAATCTTCCAAGAAAGAGAAGGGCTTGTATATTCCCAGACCACAAAGAAAACCTTCGATACGGTATTGCCTTGAAGATTATAGTATTAAACTAACCACTAGTTTTTATGAGAGACGATACAAGATTAGCAAACTAAACCAGTGGAGTCCCCAAGACTTGACCTTACATCTCTGGACGAGCACAGAGCAAGTACATATGATAATGACGAATATAATACTCTGGGACACAGACAAAATGAACAAACTAGTCAGCATGATAGAGACCAGGACTGTGTGTTCAGCAAAAGTGGGTACATCAGCAGTGTACTGCTACCTTATTCGACATTTCAGCTAGCTTTTATTTATATTTGTTTCCCCTGTCATATTCTATCACACAAGATGAGTTTCGCACATCAGGTAATGGAAGCAGTGTGTCAGTCTGAGTTAGGAGAGTTCATCAGTGTGTCAGTCTGAGCTAGGAGAGTTCATCAGTGTGTCAGTCTGAGCTAGGAGAGTTCATCAGTGTGTCAGTCTGAGCTAGGAGAGTTCATCAGTGTGTCAGTCTGAGCTAGGAGAGTTCATCAGTGTGTCAGTCTGAGCTAGGAGAGTTCATCAGTGTGTCAGTCTGAGCTAGGAGAGTTCATCAGTGTGTCAGTCTGAGCTAGGAGAGTTCATCAGTGTGTCAGTCTGAGCTAGGAGAGTTCATCAGTGTGTCAGTCTGAGCTAGGAGAGTTCATCAGTGTGTCAGTCTGAGCTAGGAGAGTTCATCAGTGTGTCAGTCTGAGCTAGGAGAGTTCATCAGTGTGTCAGTCTGAGCTAGGAGAGTTCATCAGTGTGTCAGTCTGAGCTAGGAGAGTTCATCAGTGTGTCAGTCTGAGCTAGGAGAGTTCATCAGTGTGTCAGTCTGAGCTAGGAGAGTTCATCAGTGTGTCAGTCTGAGCTAGGAGAGTTCATCAGTGTGTCAGTCTGAGCTAGGAGAGTTCATCAGTGTGTCAGTCTGAGCTAGGAGAGTTCATCAGTGTGTCAGTCTGAGCTAGGAGAGTTCATCAGTGTGTCAGTCTGAGCTAGGAGAGTTCATCAGTGTGTCAGTCTGAGCTAGGAGAGTTCATCAGTGTGTCAGTCTGAGCTAGGAGAGTTCATCAGTGTGTCAGTCTGAGCTAGGAGAGTTCATCAGTGTGTCAGTCTGAGCTAGGAGAGTTCATCAGTGTGTCAGTCTGAGCTAGGAGAGTTCATCAGTGTGTCAGTCTGAGCTAGGAGAGTTCATCAGTGTGTCAGTCTGAGCTAGGAGAGTTCATCAGTGTGTCAGTCTGAGCTAGGAGAGTTCATCAGTGTGTCAGTCTGAGCTAGGAGAGTTCATCAGTGTGTCAGTCTGAGCTAGGAGAGTTCATCAGTGTGTCAGTCTGAGCTAGGAGAGTTCATCAGTGTGTCAGTCTGAGCTAGGAGAGTTCATCAGTGTGTCAGTCTGAGCTAGGAGAGTTCATCAGTGTGTCAGTCTGAGCTAGGAGAGTTCATCAGTGTGTCAGTCTAGCAGGCTAGGAGAGTTCATCAGTGTGTCAGTCTGAGCTAGGAGAGTTCATCAGTGTGTCAGTCTGAGCTAGGAGAGTTCATCAGTGTGTCAGTCTGAGCTAGGAGAGTTCATCAGTGTGTCAGTCTGAGCTAGGAGAGTTCATCAGTGTGTCAGTCTGAGCTAGGAGAGTTCATCAGTGTCAGTCTGAGCTAGGAGAGTTCATCAGTGTGTCAGTCTGAGCTAGGAGAGTTCATCAGTGTGTCAGTCTGAGCTAGGAGAGTTCATCAGTGTGTCAGTCTGAGCTAGGAGAGTTCATCAGTGTGTCAGTCTGAGCTAGGAGAGTTCATCAGTGTGTCAGTCTGAGCTAGGAGAGTTCATCAGTGTGTCAGTCTGAGCTAGGAGAGTTCATCAGTGTGTCAGTCTGAGCTAGGAGAGTTCATCAGTGTGTCAGTCTGAGCTAGGAGAGTTCATCAGTGTGTCAGTCTGAGCTAGGAGAGTTCATCAGTGTGTCAGTCTGAGCTAGGAGAGTTCATCAGTGTGTCAGTCTGAGCTAGGAGAGTTCATCAGTGTGTCAGTCTGAGCTAGGAGAGTTCATCAGTGTGTCAGTCTGAGCTAGGAGAGTTCATCAGTGTGTCAGTCTGAGCTAGGAGAGTTCATCAGTGTGTCAGTCTGAGCTAGGAGAGTTCATCAGTGTGTCAGTCTGAGCTAGGAGAGTTCATCAGTGTGTCAGTCTGAGCTAGGAGAGTTCATCAGTGTGTCAGTCTGAGCTAGGAGTGTTCATCAGTGTGTCAGTCTGAGCTAGGAGAGTTCATCAGTGTGTCAGTCTGAGCTAGGAGAGTTCATCAGTGTGTCAGTCTGAGCTAGGAGAGTTCATCAGTGTGTCAGTCTGAGCTAGGAGAGTTCATCAGTGTGTCAGTCTGAGCTAGGAGAGTTCATCAGTGGTCAGTCTGAGCTAGGAGAGTTCATCAGTGTGTCAGTCTGAGCTAGAGAGTTCATCAGTGTGCAGTCTGAGCTAGGAGAGTTCAGTAAGGCGACGAGGAAACAGTAAGAGAGGAAGGGGGGCAGAGGAGAGGAGGGGCGGCAGAGGAGGGGGCGGCAGGGAGGGGGGGCAGAGGAGGGGCGGCAGAGGAGGGAGTGGCAGAGGAGGGGCGGCAGAGGAGGGGGCGGCAGAGGAGGGGGCGGCAGAGGAGGGGGCGGCAGAGGAGGGGGCGGCAGAGGAGGGGGCGGTAGAGGAGGGGGCGGCAGAGGAGGGGAATGAAAGTATTCATTCATCGTTGAATCATAGTACTGAACGAAGTTAAACAGGATGGTTCAAGAGCTAGAGGTCTACATTTGCAAACTCACTGATGTAAACATACACGGGCACTCAAACATCCACTTGACGATGGCACTGGCAATACCTGCTCCATCACAAAGAGTGCACTGGGCACACCAGGAGAAAACTTAATAAGTGTAAATGAACTAAGACTTTTTGAACTTCCTTCACATACATAAGGAGAATTACCAACAGACCCCTGTCTATCTTCAAGTTCTGGCAACACACTGCCTACGTTGCACTGTGTGTTGCCAGTACTAACAGTCTGGTTGAACGGGCCATTAACCAGAAGGCTAGGTGCTCTCTTGTGAAGGCTTATCCATGTAAGTGAGCGCATCTTCAGTCACCCGTATGACCCTTGAATCACCTCACCTTCACCCTCTAGACTCCTTTCCCTCGTGTTCTACTCATTATCACTACCCTTCACTATTTCTTTCCTACCTCAACTACTCTGCGTTCAGGGGACATGAGCTGCAATTCTGTAGTCTAACAGTTCATTCATGCATTCACTGGTTGAGATATACAACTGCATTGTCAGGTGTTAAGTGTTGTCATCTTTGGCGCCTCTATACCATAAGTGAAGATGGTTCAAGTGTGTGGCGGGGGCAGGTGATGGTTCCCACGGTGCAGGCCAGTACTACACCCACACACACTGGTTAAGAGCCTCCAGGCCAGTACTACACCCACACACACTGGTTAAGAGCCTCCAGCAACAACTGTGTACCTAGTACGGCCTCCACCTCCCTCACGATCTCATCCACAACATAATCACTGTCCATTACTGAATGTCTCCCATTACCTCGCATCGCAGTTATCAATCATATTATCTCCCACAAGCAAATACAACATTTGAGATACAAAACGGGCCATAAAAACATTTAAAAACTACTACATTCCCAAATACTACAACTACCACCAGTTCGGACGAAATAATAATATTCGCACCAAACTTCCATCAAGAGATGTGGTAGTACTTGACACAATAGGAAAGAGACAACACATACAATACGATACAGACCAGTACCGAACTCAGCTACAAAACAATGTTTATATAATCTGCTAAAAGGCTTTAAATTTTAGCAGAGATAAAAATAAAATTTATTTCATAAACAACCTGAGGAAGACATTACAGGAGTAGGTTTTTTGTGAAAGATTGTTGTGTGTACACTACTGTTAAAACAAATTAGTAGAATTCAAGGAATAGAAGACAACAGAATCTGGTTGTTGTAGGTTAGCCGGTATATCCGGCCCGGGTCTTCTCCAAATGGTGATCCGGCATCACAGAATCTGGTGATTTTATCTACGTACAAAGTATCGTCGTCAACGGTAGAGGAATTCACTATCAGATAAAAAAATATGGGAAACTACTTCCAAAGCCTAAAATCCTGTATACATACAATACACGCTAATTAAACCCATGGAAGAACAAACAAAAACTCTCATGTGCTGTGAAATATTCCAGGTAAGGTAATGTTTAGTAAACTTATCTTTCAACGCTCTGGAAAGTGACTGGGACAAATAAACAAGGAACTAACTCAATGTTTACTGGGAAGTTGTCTGAGAAGTCTCGAAAAGCGAATGAAAAAATATGAATGCTGAAGCGCACAGGCTCTTAGAAAAGTTGTCTTTCCTTAGAAAATTTAAGAGAAAAGATGAAAAATGAAAGAAAATACAGATAATAATACAGAGATACACGGTTACCTGAAGATAATTTTGAGAGGTCACTACCCCCACGGAGTCTGCTCGCTTTTCAACACCCTCCCGGCTTTGGCGGTGACTCCTAGAATCGACTACAGGTAACCAGGCTGGGTTGAAAGAGTATGAAACCTCTAAAATGGTTTTGAATGTTGCACAAGTGTCTCAGTCTTCAAGAATGTGTAGTTCTTGCTACTGATGCTAACTACATCTATTCACAGCAACCTCGTAGAATCTAAGGCTTGGCTGCGCCCTACACTGGTCTTCCTGGACACCAGCTGGGTGTTGCAACCTGGAGTAGTCAGCACGCCCGGAGATGACCGTCAGGTCACGAATTTCACAGCAGTACGCCCAGGGCACGACACCTGCCATTTAACCTTCTGACCTCAGGAAAGGATCCAAAGTCTCTGGTTTTTCAGCACGAGGCCGGATCCTTAGCGTTGTTCCTGCCAGCATCGGGTACTAAGCACGATTCAAAATAATTAATAAAAATAAATAGTTTTTCGAATATATTATTATAATCAAACGAAGCGCTAAACCACAGGGGTCATACAGCGCCGCAATATATATATATATATATATATATATATATATATATATATATATATATATATATATATATATGTCGTACCGAATAGGTAAAATTGGTCAGTTAGCAAGAACTCATTTAAAATTAAGTCCTTTCTAAAAAAAAATTTTATACGTTTAAAGATGGGGTCCACCTCTGGTACAAATTGTGGGACGTTTAAAGATATATATTTTTTCATTAATGGTAATGTAAAAATTAATAATTTTATACCAAAAGAACCTTAGAAAACATATCTAACCTTGTTATAACAAGCGCAATTTAGTTTAGCCTAATCCAACTAAATGTATTTTAGATAAGTTTACAGTAATTTAATAAACAAACACAATTAAATATATATTTTTTTCGTTAGGTTCGAATGATTTTTGCGAAATTATTGCATACACAAATTTTCGCTTGCTTTATTCGGCAAGAAGAGCGTTGCTATTTAGGCCAAAATAGCAAGTTTTACCTATTCGGCACGACATATATATATAATACGGAGGTGAGGATAGTAAGACCACGAGGCCTGGTCTCAGACCGGGCCGCGGGGGCGTTGACTCTTGAAACCTCTCCAGGTTTACGCTGCCTCACTTGTCTTGGGGGAGATGGAGGTGGAGAGGGGGGTGGAGGGTTCCCAGCCGGGGTCTGGGACGGTGTGGGAACCAGAGATGTGCGGGAAAAAGAGAGTAAACGTGGGAACCGAAGGAGAGAGAGGTGGGAAGGGGGACTCACTGCCAGGCTCGCTCACATCACCCTACCGTCCTAACCAACATTATTATACTTTATAACACTATCCAGAAAAATGTTCCATAAACAAAGCAACATTGCAATTGCATGCATTAAATATTAAGCTTAGGGAACAGAGCAGTAATTATGGTGGTGGTTCGCCTGAGAGTGAGTCATGTTACACACAGCAGGTGGGTCGAGGAGCTGTGAGCAGGTGGGTCGAGGAGCTGTGAGCAGGTGGGTCGAGGAGCTCTGAGCAGGTGGGTCGAAGAACTGTGAACAGGTGGGTCGAGGAGCTGTGAGCAGGTGGGTCGAGGAGCTGTGAGCAGGTGGGTCGAGGAGCTGTGAGCAGGTGGGTCGAGGAGCTGTGAGCAGGTGGGTCGAGGAGCTGTGAGCAGGTGGGTCGAGGAGCTGTGAGCAGGTGGGTCGAGGAGCTGTGAGCAGGTGGGTCGGGAGCTCTGAGTAGGTGGGTCGAGGAGCTGTGAGCAGGTGGTCGAGGAGCTCTGAGCAGGTGGGTCGGGAGCCAGCCTCCCACCACCTTCCTTCTTACACCACATACACCGTCCATATCACTAACATTAATGAAGTAATTAAGACAGTAACTAAGGTTGGAAGCATATTACACAAACAGTATTTACTGCGAAAGCCAAGGTGGTGTAGCAGCCATATGCACTGAGTTGTACTCTTTGGTGGTATGTTCACTCACTGGATGAGTGGCACTGTCCAGTACTGTCTTTATGGTGGTATGTTCACTCACAGGATGAGTGGCACTGTCTTTATGGTGGTATGTTCACTCACAGGATGAGTGGCACTGTATTTATGGCGGTATGTTCACTCACAGGATGAGTGGCACTGTCTTTATGGTGGTATGTTCACTCACAGGATGAGTTGCACTGTCTTTATGGTGGTATGTTCACTCACAGGATGAGTGGCACTGTCTTTATGGTGGTATGTTCACTCACGGGATGAGTGGCACTGACCAATACTGTCTTTATGGTGGTATGTTCACTCACAGGATGAGTGGCACTGACCAATACTGTCTTTATGGTGGTATGTTCACTCACAGGATGAGTGGCACTGACCAATACTGTCTTTATGGTGGTATGTTCACTCACAGGATGAGTGGCACTGACCAATACTGTCTTTATGGTGGCATGTTCACTCACAGGATGAGTGACACTGACCAATACTGTCTTTATGGTGGCATGTTCACTCACAGGATGAGTGACACTGACCAATACTGTCTTTATGGTGGCATGTTCACTCACAGGATGAGTGGCACTGACCAATACTGTCTTTATGGTGGTATGTTCACTCACAGGATGAGTGGCACTGACCAATACTGTCTTTATGGTGGTATGTTCACTCACAGGATTAGTGGCACTGACCAATACTGTCTTTATGGTGGCATGTTCACTCACAGGATGAGTGACACGGTCCAATACTGTCTTTATGGTGGTATGTTCACTCACAGGATGAGTGGCACTGTCTTTATGGTGGTATGTTCACTCACAGGATGAGTGGCACTGTCTTCATGGTGGTAAATACACTCACAGGATGAGTGGTGCTGAAAATCACTAGGATAGAAATAGAGTTTTAGATAAGTGAAACAAATTTCAGAGTAGCATCACTGAGGCAAATATATTGGATGGTTATAAAACAGGTTGTCATACTGAGCTGGTATGGTTGATCAACCAGGCTGTTACTGCTGGCCGCATATAGTCCAACGTACGAACCTCAGCCTGGTAGCCGATCAGCCGGGCTATGGTTCGTACACTGGACTACTACGTGCGGCCAGCAGTAATAGCCAGGTTGATCAGGCCCTGATCCACCATGAGGCCTGGATCAAGGACTGGCCGCGGGGGCGTTGACCCCAGGAACACCCTCCAGGAAGACCTATACTTTTGAAAGGTTACGAGTTTTCCTAGCAAGCATCCAGATAAGCCCGGCCCTGGGCCAGGCGTGTTTGGTCCTGCCTGGTCACTCAGACTGTTGCTTCTGGCGGCCCGCTGGCCCACATATCCATCACAGCCAGGTTGATCTGGTTAGGTGTAATTAGAGCATGTTTACTACAGTGAGGGAGGAGGAAGCAGGTGGGGGCGAGGGCAAAACAATTTTGAGAAGACAAACAAAGCACTGAGTAAGTCTTGGTTGTGTGGAGGCACGCGCCACGGGGTAGGTGATGGTGGGTAGGGAGGTGGAGGTAGAGGGAAGATGTAGGGCCACAAACAGTGCCACACTGTTCCTTGGCTCCACCCCTTCCTGGCTCTCGGCATAAACTGCCATCCTCCACACTTCACAAGAGCCTCAGGTTGCCGTCTCTGTGGTTTCTTGCTTTGCAACAGTGACTAAGACCAGGTTGTATATGCTAAGACAGTGTCCTTCAGGACACTATGAGAGGTATGTCAAACTTGTCAGAGAGAGCGCACCACTAGCATAGAGCCCCAACCTGAGCAGACATATCCAGAAACTAGAGAAAGTCCAAAGATTTCCTATGAGACTACTCCCGGAACAAAGAAGAGTGACCTACGAAGGCTAAAGGAATTAAACCTTAAAACAATGGAAGAAAGGAGAACCAGGGGAAATATTAGGACGTACCAGAAAACACAGAGGATAAGGGAGTATACGTTGAAGGTAAAGACGCAAATGAATTACAAGAATATTAGAAAACATTTTGTTAACCAGGAGGTCTGACCTGGATCGAGGTTGTAGGAATTTTTAACTATATACAGCAGGAATTCATTCTACGAGCAAGTCACGAAGTGGAACGAGCTGGATGAGAAATCAGAAACAAGTTCCTAGAGATGATGGGGCCAATGAGGACAGAACTAAATTATGACCCTTGAGCAGTCAGGTATGGCCAGGAGCCGAGACTCTGATCCTCCCCCAGTGCCACAAATGAGTCAAACATCTATCCAGGAAATTTTTTTAAAAGATTATATTTTTAAAACATATTCATCTTATATATATATATATATATATATATATATATATATATATATATATATATATATATATATATATATATATATATACAGGGAATTACAAACAAGACCCTGGCTGTCTTCAAGAGGAAACTGGACAAGTTTCTCCAATTCCTGATCAACCGGACTGTGGTTCGTACCTTGGACTGTGCGCGACCAGCAGTAACAGCCTTGATTCACCAGGAGGCCTGGCCTAGGACCAGCCCTCGGGGTGTTAAACACCTAAAATAATTTTCAGGTATAATGAACTACAAAATAAGCTAAATAAAAATATAAATTGCGAAAATAAGTCATCCTTCATGCAGGGAAATACTACATTACTTGAGTACAAATTAAAAGTTGATATGAACTCCATTTCCTTAGGAAAGGGAAGAGATTGAACCTTCAGGTACCCAGGAAGGGAAGGTGGGTGAACCTTCAGGTAACCCAGGAAAGGAAGGTGGGTGAACCTTCAGGTAACCCAGGAAGAGAAGGTTGGTAAACCTTCAGGTAAACCAGGAAGGGAAGGTGAGTGAACCTTCAGGTGTGGTAATGTCCGAAGACCTCACCTTCAAGGACCACAACAATGCCACTATCACATCTGCGAGGAAACTGATAGGATGGATAATGAGAACATTCAAGACAAGAGATGCTAAGCCAATGATGATCCTTTTTAAGTCACTTGTTCTCTCTAGGCTGGAATACTGCTGTACATTAACATCCCCATTCAAGGCAGGTGAAATTGCAGATCTAGAGAATGTACAGAGAACCTTCACTGCACGTATAAGTTCCATCAAACACCTTAACTACTGGGAACGCCTGGAAGCACTAAACTTATATTCACTGGAGCGCAGGCGAGAGAGATGTATCATAATCTACACCTGGAAGATTCTGGAGGGACTGGTCCCTAATATGCACACAGCAATCACTCCATAAGAAAGCAAAAGGCTTGGAAGACGGTACAACGTACCCCCAGTGAAAAGTATGGGCGCCACTGGTACACTAAGAGAAAACACAATAAGTGTCCGGGGCCCAAGACTGTTCAACAGCCTCCCACCAGCCATAAGGGGCATCACCAGTAGACCCTGGTTGTCTTCAAGAGTCAAGAGGGAGCTGGACAGATATTTTAAAGTCAGTGCCAGATCAGCCGGGCTGTGGTTCGTACGTTGGACTACGTGCAGCCAGCAGTAACAGCCTCGTTGATTAAGCCTGATCCACCGGGAGGCCTGGTCATAGACCGGGCCGCGGGGACGTCGATCCCCGGAATGCCCTCCAGGTAACCCAGGTAGGGAAAGATAGGATAGAACTTTCGGGTAATGAAACAGTGGATAAATAGAGCCTTCCAGGAAAAGGAAGGTAGGTTGAGCATGGTGCGGTGGAACAGGGTAGCAGATAAACTTTCCCGTCACTCTTCTCACCCAGTCATGCCCCTACCCCCTCCGTCATGCCCCTACTCCTCCATCATGAATGAGGCGTTCATGAGGTGATGCCTGTGGTTAATCACCTCCCGGACATATTTCTGTTTACACTCTCTCTCACCTCCTCCTGCAGTCTAACTGAAGCACTATGCTCATGTACTCCACAATGCACAACATATATCGCGGTTTCTATATAATATTCAGTACTAATTCTACACGTAGTGGAGTTATTAGGTAACCCCAAAGGGATAATGCAAGTGGTTGCCTGAATTATTCTTTCCTCCTCCAAAGTGTTTATTCATACCTTGAGAATGATCAGAATTCTTGCATATTTTGGTATGTTCAGTTGCCCTGTGATTAATGTTAGAGACCATTCCCGGATTTCATTTCCACACAGTAACTTAAGAAAGAGCGTGAGTTTCCCTGTCTCCTAATATCATGTTTATTTTTTCTCTCAAAGATTTGTTAAGTTATACCATGAATTAAGGAAAGATCCTGGACTTCATCTTACGAAACAGATAAGCAACCCACAAGGTAGATTATAGTGGAAAAATGAACATGTTATTAGAAGACGAGGGAACTTACGTGCCTCTTAAGACGCTGGTGTCATTTACTTATAAAAAGGTTAGGATTGTTATTGGAGTGTGTAGGTACTAATTTGCCATTTTTTTTTAAATGGAGTGGTACGTTTTGCTATGAAATATCTTGACTATGCCTTCCGTAAATGGCTTAAATCAATAACGGCCGATTCATCCAGTTAAGAGGGATTATTTCCTATAATCTATAGGTGCAAATATGCCAATATACTAACATGCAGTCCTTAAACCAGTGTGGATAGATGTTTATTGGAGAATTAAACTTTTGGCAACGTTTCGGTCCAACTTGGACTAGTTAATGGTCCAAGTCAGACCGAAACGTCGTCATAATATTCAGTCTTCTATGTGCGCGTTATTTGTGTATTGTTCCAGTTACGGTATTATGCCTTTCGAGTCTTGATAGTTAAAAAAAGAACTTGAAATTCTTGGATTCTGTGCAATAACTGAAGAATGCCTCTTCTGGTCAACTTCAAACTTTCAGTATTAAGGTGTCTTAGAGGAAGGTTAATATTTGAGTAGGCTTCGTAGCCTCTAATTTGGTCATTTTATTTATTAAAAGTGTTGAGGCATCATACAGCTCGGAGCTACTAAGAAACTAGGCTATCAAATCGTGCAAATTAAACAAACCTTTAAAACATTTCAAACCTAGTGTTTTTAATGTCTTGTAGTGATAAGACGATACCAAAAATTTTACTGATACCGATACTCAATTTTAGGCAGGTACCGATACCATCAAAATTAGCAGATACTCAATGATACCGATACTTTGGCAGATCCCTACTACATTAACAAAATTACCTTTCTTAGCGTCAAATTGATGAGGATACCATTAAGCACACTTCCCTAACTTAATGTGTTATGACTGTACACTGATCTAGGGTATACATATCGAGGTGTATATTTGTGATACAAGATAGTATAGTATTTGTTAAGTAAAAGGACACAAATGCAACTAATGTGACATTTTATTGTGGCAACGTTTCGCTCTCCAGGAGCTTTGTCAAGCCGTAATTCTACCAATATTAATACAAGACAGTATTTAAGTTTATTTAGGTACAGGTACACATAAATACAATTACACAAATTATCATACATAACAACATATATGTAAATTACCTAGGATAACCCAAAAAAGTCAAAGTGACTTATTTCCATCCTGGAGATAGTACCTAAACGAAATAGGTTCTTATTGTAGGAATTAAATCTAATGATCTGAGCACGCTTGTGTACGTGCGCACGGCCGTGTTTTAAGTGCGAGTGCCCGCACTTGCTACGTGCCGAGCTCTATTATGGAGGCCAGAGTCCTGGTTAGTGTTTCAGACGTGCCACTCGACTCTTCCCGGGCACTCGAGGCCTCCATTATGAGCAGTGTTCGGTTACATACACACTGACTTGGTTTGTTTGTTCTGTGAGAGAAAAGGGACTAGCTTCTAATTTGCGACTTAGGAATTATTTTGTTTCCTCTTACATATGGAGGCACACGTGTGTGTATGCAGCTCCTTCCACACCACGATTTAGGCTTCTTATAATTGTAAGTTTGTGTTGCCTTTTTAAACCTGACAAAATTAATAATTTAGTGCATTCTGCGATTCCGCAAAAATATGAAGACAACCACAATTATCACCACAACCCTCGTTGTTAACCACAAACACCACAACCCTCGTTGTTAACCACCAACACCACAAGAGCGTCTTTCTTGGTTGGTATTGTAAAGGACTTGCCAAGTATGGACCAACAGCCCTACTGCAGTGTTCCTCCTTTCTTATGTTTAGTGGATTTGGGTTTGAGAAAGACCTACCTAGTATGGGACAGTAGGCCTGCTGCAGTGTTCCTCCTTATATTCTTATGTAATTTACACAAGTTAATCTATATATGGTAATTTTACTCATGTGTCCCTGTACCTAAATAAAATGGCTTAAAGAACTGACACAACGTAAGGAGAGGTAAAGGAAGAACAAAGCCAAGTGTAGGGGCCAGACGCTCCTTATCTCACAGCTCTAGTTAAATTATCACACAGCAGTCTCCATCATACCCTCGGTGGTAGGCACTTACTGGGGGTTATTTGCCAGTGTGAGATGTGGCTTTGGAGGTGTGGTAGGGTGGGGATTTTTCAACAAAATTGATCATGTTTTTATTTAGGGTATGCGGACATTGAATACAAATATTATTTGCAGTAATCTTGAAGGCACACAAATGTTATGGGTACATAAAATATATACGTTATGTAAATTTAAATTCGGATAACTCAAAGTTAAATATGACCAACTCCCAATCTGATGGAAATATAAACACATAAGCAGTATAATGTGATCTTTTATTGACAACGTTTCGCCCACACAGTGGGCTTTATCAAGTCACAAATGTGATACATCCTCAGTAAGCTGCTCCCCAACTCTGTATTATAGTTACATTGTGGGAATAGAGACTAGTTACGTCTCCCTGATGATTGTATTATGGTGCTGGTGTTGTGGTTGCTAGTGTTATGGGGCTAGTGTTAATGGTGATGTGGTGCTGGTGTTAGTATTGAGGTGCTAGTGTTGTGATGATGTGGTATTGTGATATTGTAGTGGTGGTGTTGTGTTGTTGGTGTTGTACGGGTAGTGGCTCGGGCGTGTTCAGATGAATCTTTTCCCCATCAATGAAAAGCAGGGGTGCCGTGAGTACACTAAGAGATAAAACAATAAGTGTCAGGGGCCTAAGACTGTTCAACTACCTCCCACCATACATAAGGGGGTTTACCAATAGTCCCCTGTCTGTTTTCAAGAGGCAGCTGATCAGATATCTTAATTCAGTACATGAACAGCCGGGCTGTGGTTCGTACGTTGGATTGCGTGCGACCAGTAGTAACAGCCTGGTTAATCAGGCCTTGATCCACCGGGTCCTGGTCATGGACCGGGCTGCGGGGGCGTTGACCCCTGGAGCACCCTCCAGGTAGACTCAGTATCAAATCCCATCACACAGGATTGGTTGCTTACATGTGGTAATGAAATCTGTCAGCCTGAGCTGGGAGACTTCAGCAGAGGGATATGTTGATGGTTGGGCGAGGTGGGATACATTCACACAACACCCATCATGTGTACACTTTAAACCTCATGATCAATTACAATATATGTCCCCATATATCTCATGTTACCACATTGTTGACAGAACACAGGTGTTTCTCTGTACTACTCCCCGTCAAGGGGGAGGGCGTGATGCACACAAACGCTCTTGATCCAAAGACATGGAACTGACAGTTCCTTTCTTGGATCAAACCACTAATCCCCATTTTCTATATGACAGCTATGTGTTTAGCGCTTCCCTGTGAATATAATAAGTGTACATCAAGCGCTAGCGTGACACGGCGTATGTTAGTGTCTCAGGGGCTCAGCACGACTCTCCCAGACATCCGGGAATGTCTCCGGTAACTTTGCCTCGTGAAGACAAACCCCAGCTGCATCTCGACCAGATAAGACACTTCATTCCTCTTTTTAATCCTATCAAACCAGCCCCTACCTGTCTTAAATCCATCACTTTCAGCACTGTTTCTTGGGGTGTCTCGCCTATAACTGCTTTGCTTTTCCATAAATTATTGTTTCAGAAACGCTAATTCACACTAACAAAACTTTTTCCATTTCTTCAATTATCTGTGACCTCTTCACAGCAAGAATTTTCATTCCTTTTGTCACATCAGCCCCTTTATTGCCTCTTTCATTTTTCAATATGAACTATAGTGAATGTTAGGAAACATTTCCTTGACACTGAAGCCTACGACACACTAGGCTGTGTAACCAGTGACACGGCTGGATCTGTAGTGTATGTTGAAAATGGTATAAAATACCGTCAAGTTGATGATTAAGACACATGTGCAACAGTTGGGTATGTTAAGTAAAAGGACACAAATGCAACTAATGTGACATTTTATTGTGGCAACGTTTCGCTCTCCAGGAGCTTTCTCAAGCCGTTACAAGCGTTACATGGACACAGTGGGCTATTATATACTCTCAAAGTGAGGTGAAATACTAGTGGTGGTCGAGGTAGTAGTGATAAGTAGTAGTAGTAGTAGTAGTAATACAATAAGGTAGAACAATCAATATGCACATGAGTAAAAGGTGATAAAACAAATACTTGGGTAGTATAACAATAGGTTAGACAAATATTTTTGCTGGAGGTTGAAATATAGAAGGCCTGTAGGAGTGTTCCACATCTACGATGTGCTTGTGTTGAATTAGCAGGAGAGACTATGTGATGGTATGGTTAACTGTTTTCAGGAGGATTCTTGCTAAGACTTCAGAGATGGTGAAGCTGCCTTTGTTTTGTTTAATTGTGTTAGAAACAGAGATAAGTGCTGATTCAAGGCATTTGCGTCTACGGAAATTAGTTTCTTTGATTACTAGTCGGGCGTCTTTGAATTTCATGAGATGATTGTTGGAATTTCGGTGTTGTACGCAGGCGTTGTTCAGGTTATCGTTTCTGCATGCATTAATGTGTTCATTGATGCGTGTTTCGAGGTTTCTTGCTGTTTCTCCTACATAAATTCTGTCGCAGCCTCCACAGGGTATAGTGTAGACCCCTGCGTTGACTGGTTCATGGTGCTTGGATTTAGTCCTGGTTAGATCCTTAATAGAAGTACTGGAAGCAATGGCGACTCTAGTGTTAGCTTGTGCAAATACTTTAGAAATGTTGGATGCAACCTGGCTGTTGGGAAGAATTATAACTTTGTTTGGAGTGGTGTTGACGCGTGGAAATTAATGATCTGAAGGCTCTTTTCTTACAATCTTTGATGAAAAAGGAAGGAAAATGTAAATCAGTGAAGGTTTGGTGAATGTATGTACATTCCTCGTCAAGAAACTCAGGACTACAAATTCGGTAAGCTCTTAGGAAGAATCCGATGATGATGCCTCTTTTGGTCTTAGTATCTTGACTGGAATAGAAGTGTGTGAGATCATTTTTATTTGTAGGTTTCCGGTAAACTTGAAATTTTAGGTTGTTATCTACTTTGTGGATGAGGACGTCTAGAAAGGGTAGTTTGTCATTGGACTCTTCTTCTAGTGTAAACTGGATCGCCGGTTCAACTGCGTTGAGCCTAGCCTGAAGATTCCGTACATCAAAACGTTTGGGAGTTATTACGAGGACGTCGTCTACATACGTACCCAAGTGACGCTTGAGGGTATGATGTTGGCGAAGTGTTCAGCCTCTAGGTGTTCCATGTACAAGTTAGCTAAGACGGCACTGATGGGGACCCCATTCCCATGCCGTATGTTTGTTTGTAGAGCCTGTTATTGAAAGAAAAACAGTTGAAATTAACACAGAGTTCAATAAGGTCAACAAAATCTCCGGGAGGTAGAGGAAGGTTAAGGTCCTGATTGACTTTACGTCGTAGAACCTCGATGGCTTGTGTGGTAGGTACTTTAGTGAAGAGGGAAGTCACGTCCAAACTGCTTAGTTTCTTGTTTCGGATGGAGAGATTTCGGATGCGGTTGAGAAGGTCGCCTGAATGTTTAAGATGAGCGGGGCTGATGGTCCCCAGAAGGCAGGAAAGAACCAGTCAACGCAGGGGTCTACACTATACCCTGTGGAGGCTGCGACAGAATTTATGTAGGAGAAACAGCAAGAAACCTCGAAACACGCATCAATGAACACATTAATGCATGCAGAAACGATAACCTGAACAACGCCTGCGTACAACACCGAAATTCCAACAATCATCTCATGAAATTCAAAAGACGCCCGACTAGTAATCAAAAACTAATTTCCGTAGACGCAAATGCCTTGAATCAGCACTTATCTCTGTTTCTAACACAATTAAACAAAACAAAGGCAGCTCACCATCTCTGAAGTCTTAGCAAGAATCCTCCTGAAAACAGTTAACCATACCATCACATAGTCTCTCCTGCTAATTCAACACAAGCACATCGTAGATGTGGAACACCCCTAGGCCTTCTATATTTCAACCTCCAGCAAAAATATTTGTCTAACCTATTGTTATACTACCCAAGTATTTGTTTTATCACCTTTACTCATGTGCATATTGATTGTTCTACCTTATTGTATTACTACTACTACTACTACTACTACTACTTATCACTACTACCTCGACCACCACTAGTATTTCACCTCACTTTGAGAGTATATAATAGCCCACTGTGTCCATGTAACGCTTGTAACGGCTTGAAAAAGCTCCTGGAGAGCGAAACGTTGCCACAATAAAATGTCACATTAGTTGCATTTGTGTCCTTTTACTTAACATATTGTCGGTATTTCTACCAATATTATTACAACAGTTGGGTACCTTTATTGTTGAAACGTTTCGCCTATAAAGTAGACTTCTTCAGTCAAGAAGCCTACTGTTTGGGCGAAACGTTTCAACAATAAAGATACCCTACTATTGCACATGTGTCTTAATCATAGATCTGTAGTAGCAATGAGATAATACCAAAATTTTTGCTGATACCGATACTCAATTTTACGCCGATAATGATACTTTTTCAATATTTTCTTTATTTATAAAATTATAATAACTATGTTGAATATATAAATGAATGAACTCGTAATAAAAAACTGTCAATGAATATACAGAAAGACGGACGAGCCTCCCGTCCCTCTCTCTGTTTACTAATACAAAGGAATGTTTATTGCACAATGGGTATAAAATAACCCAGGGAGGTTAAATATTAAGTAATTTAATTCCTTTGGTGTGCTAATGTCATTACTAATTACCAGCAACTCCGTGAGATTTACGAATGGGTAAAAATAAAACAATTTATGAACATCTACATACTTAAACCACGGTGCGGATGGGGATCGAACTCACGGCGCGTCGTAAAACTCAAGGCCAGCGCATAAGCCACTGTGGTTTGTTTGCAAAATCGTGTTTTTACTATTTCGTGAGTCATTTACATGTTTAGTAACCTGAGGAGGACAATCAGAAATCAGTTACGAAAATAAAAGTCTGGATAATTCCCAGTTATGTTAAACATGGAACTACAACATCCAACACCTGCATAACATTATTTATTGGATGTTTTGAAGAATGAAAACTGAAAAAAAACACCTTATTTTAATAATTGGAAAATGAAAATCTAAACATAAAGTTCAGAACTTGAATAAGTAAGTAAGTTTATTCAGGTATACACAAATACAGTTACATAGATCATCATACATAGCATCATATGTGTAGAGAACCCTCCAGGATAACCCAGAAAAGTCAGACAGAGTGACTTATTTCCATTGGGGTCTCTCCATGGTTCAGAACTTTAACAAGTTCTCTCCGTAGTTCACAACTTGAACAAGTTCTCTCCGTAGTTCACAACTTGAACAAGTTCTCTCCGTAGTTCACAACTTGAACAAGTTCTCTCCGTAGTTCACAACTTGAACAAGTTCTCTCCGTAGTTCACAACTTGAACAAGTTATCTTTATTATTAAACTGAAATAACTGACGCATTTCCATGATTCATTTTAAAAGTTTTTTTGTTTTAACTCTGACCCATCAAGGGAGGTTCCTCGATGTTGGTGAGAGGATCTTGATCTGGGAATTGGATCTGTGCTCCAATTCCATAAATTAAGCCTGAATGCCTTCCACCCTTACCAATGAAAAATAAGATCTCTGAAATTCTGAGCAAATATCCTAAATTTCCCTGAAAAATATAAAAATGCTTATTTTTCTTTTAGGAATGAATTCCAAAGTTTGCTGCTGATAAACCTTTTCTGGTCTGGCTTCTAATGTTTTGTGCAAGCATGTGCTTGACCACTGCCCTTCACATGATGGTGAAATCGGTGCACAATAAGGGATGGTCTGTCTATAATAATGGTAACTAACTGGTCAGTGTATTATGATATTTTTTCAAAACATTATTAGTGGTTTCTCATCTAAAATACTTTTGTGGGATCATATTTCCCAAGGCAGTTGGTGCAACTGAGTCACTAAGTCATGTAAACAACTGGGGCCGCCTTAACTCACTGAATGCACATCAGCAGTATGATGTATTTTAAACATCAGATAATGAAATCTCTTAGCCTGAGACTTCAGAAGGGCAGAATATATGGATTTAGTAATTAAGGCAGCTTCAAAGGTTTCATTCCAGTAGAGTTGGAGTTGTGTAGGTCGGTTGGGGGTACCGGCGGAAATACTGCAACAGTTACACCATTGCTCGCAACTCCTGAGGGAGGAGTGGCGGTGGGTATCAGACGCCGAATACTGTGACTTCATGTTAACTCTAGCAATTACCAAACTACCTACCATATCCTTATATGTTCTGGACCTCGCCCCTTCACTAAGAACCCCGTATTTATCAGGCAATGCACCAGCCAGCTCCACCCCCACCACATCACAGTCTTTCATACTAAGCCTCAGGTAAGCCTGGGCGGGTTCCCAAGCCTTACTGGCGTAGGTGGGAGAGGTGCGGGTCATGGCGCCACCATGCCGACGCAGCCACTGCAGAGCCTCAGTGATCACTTCATCTTAAGTATCCTGTTGCCCAGTAACTCAGTCTCATAATTTAGTAAACGTTATAACATTATGCTTAGTCCTTATGAGATTACAGCTGTAAAGTTCAGAAAACTAAGCTACAAAATGAAGCCCTGACAGAGTATAAATAAGAAATGGTCAAGAACACACTGGGAGTGCACATTACACTGAACATACTCTCAGAGGTTTATAAGAACATAAAAAAGAACACTGCAGCAGGCCTACTGGCCCATGCGAGGCAGGTCCAAATCTCCTACCGGCCCAAGCCAATGCCCCAACCTAGTCAGGTCAGATCACATTCACTTAAGGAAGGAGCACGGCATCTGACCTAGTAGCACAAGCTAGTCAGGTCCAACTCACACCCACCCGCACCCACTCATGTATCTAACCCATTTTTAAAACTACACAATGTTTTAGCCTCTATAACTATACTTGGGAGTTTGTTCCACTCATCCACAACTCTATTACCAAACCAGTGCTTTCCTATATCCTTCCTGAATCTGAATTTTTCCAACTTAAACCCACTGCTGCGAGTCCTGTCTAGGCTAGATATTTTTAGCACGCTATTTACATCCCCTTTATTTATTCCTGTTTCCATTTGTACACCTCAATCATATTCCCCCAAATTCTAATTCTGAGACATGGGATCAACTTGGTCATCCTCCTTTGTACGTTTTCCAGAGCGTATATCAATGGAAGACAGGAATAAACAAAGGGGGATATAAATAAAATGCTAAAAATATCTAACCAAGACAGGACTCGCAACAATGGGTTCAAGATGTCCTTCGTGTTAATGTAACTTTGTAAATGGTCCAAGTCGGACCGAAACGTCGTCGTAAGCTCCTCTCTTTTTATATGTGCGGGTTGTGTGTATTGTTCCAGTCACGGTATTGTGCCTTTTTTGTTATTTATGGAAAGAAAGATTTAGATTTGGAAAGGATATAGGAAAGAACTGGTTTGGTAATAGAGTTGTAGATGAGTGGAACATACTTCTGAGTGGCCTCATTAAAGCGAGAATGTACGTATGGAAATAATTCTTGGGTCATATCATACTGTCCTAAAAAATGTGTATGGGGCTTACCTCCATTACGCAAGAAACAAATAGGCACAATACTGTTTTATATCTTCTTAAGTGGATGTGATTTGCACCTGACTGGCCTGGGCCAGTAGGTGACTAGTGCTCATTCTTATGGTCTTATGTTTATCATCCAGGGACTGAAGTAATGGAGGTAAACCCCATACACATTTTTAGGACAAAGTATGATAGGACCCAAGATAGAACTTACAATGCTGGACAATGAAAGTTAAGAGGCGGGACCAGGAGTAGTATTGAATCCCCAAGACAACTCCCGGAACAGGTTGCACAGTTTTAAGATATAATGGAGCACGTATTGCATTAATCTCTGATTTATAAAGTCTGCTAACTATTGTGTCTTCATGGCAATATTTTGTCACTTGCACTCAACTCTTCCCCTCCTCTCTCAACACCATAACAAACTGGAAATAAATGGTATAAAATACCGACACAATGGAAATATAAACACTAAAGCAGTATAATGTGATCCTTTATTGATAACGTTTCGCCCACGCAGTGGGCTTTATCTGTTTGTGACTTGATAAAGCTCACTGCGTGGGCGAAACGTTGTCAATAAAGGATCACATGATACTGCTTTAGTGTTTATATTTCCACCATAACACACCAACACACGTGCCACACGTCAACAAAAACTCAGCTGTGATGTAAGTGGCTTAGAAAATCGACAAGTTGAAGAATGAGACACTTGTGCCACATCTGGGAGTCTTTACTGAAGAAACTTTTCGCCAGCCAGGCACTTCTGCAGGAGTTTGAGATAATCAGTCCCTCTGCCCGGAGTCGATGTGTTCATTCAGTTCTTCTCTGTACTGTATCAGAGTTCTTGTTTAGGAAGTGATGGTATCAAGAACACAACTGGTGAACAACTGGACTGAAGAAGTCACTGGCTGGCGAAACGTTTCCTCAACAAAGATTCCGAAATGTTGCACAAGTGTCTCAGCTCTGTATTTACTTCATAAAAAAGTGTCTCGTCACGGAGGTCTTAACGGATGACCCTCTGAATGATAAAGCAATCACTGGCGTACGCATGCTGGGTTACCTGGTAATTTGAGGGAGTCACCGCCCCCGCGGTCCAGTCCCAGATCAGAGTTGGTGAAGAGCACCGTAGTCCCGTGCTCTTCACCAACACCAAGACTGAGGGACTGATTACCTCGTCTTTTGTATATAGTTCTAGTCTTTCCAGTATGTCCTTAAAATTTGTATTGATAAAGCCACTGGATGGCGAAACGTCTAAAAATAGATACCCATATGTTGCACATGTGTCTAATTCTTCATAAAAAAACACTGGCCTGGCTACTCCTTCCCACAGGCTCGTTCAAGAAGTGTCAGCCAGGAACTTGTAGAGTAGTGATGAGCTCCAAAATACCAATAATAACTATAGATTATTTTTTGTTTCAAGCGCTGAACCTGTTGATAGCTGTTGATAGTTTTGGAGGTCAAGGCGACCCCCATCCCTCGGCCCAAGGGATCATAGTTCACCTGCCAGTCCAGGGTAGGAGGTAGGACAGGGGTACACCTGTGAGGGGAGTACAGGACATGTGATACACCTGTGAGGGGAGTACAGGACATGTGGTACACCTGTGATGAGGAAGTATTGGACATGTGGTACACCTGTGATGAGGGAATACAGGACACGAGATACACCTGTGGTGAGGGAATACAGGACACGTGGTACGCCTGTGATGGGGGTACAAGACACGTGGTACGTCTGTGATGGTGTACAGGACGCGTGGTACTCCAGTGAAAGAGGTAGGGGGTGGAATGGACTACAGGACGCGTGGCAGGTTTCCGGGAAGTGACCTGCCCTCCAGGGTGAGAGGGTGGTGATCCACCTGGTCCTACCTGAGGGTAATTACCTGCAGCTTCATATACCTGCATGCACCTCACTCTTTACTGTGGTACCTTATTCTCCTGGGTCCTACTGTACCACACCATACCCTCCTAGATCCTACAATACCACACCACACCCTCCTGGGTCCTGCTGTACCACACCCTCCTGGGTCCTGCTGTACCACACCCTCCTGGGTCCTGCTGTACCACACCCTCCTGGGTCCTGCTGTACCACACCCTCCTGGGTCCTGCTGTACCACACCCTCCTGGGTCCTGCTGTACCCCACCACACCCTCCTGGGTCCTGCTGTACCACACCACACCCTCCTGGGTCCTGCTGTACCCCACCACACCCTCCTGGGTCCTGCTGACCACCCACCCTCCTGGGTCCTGCTGTACCACACCCTCCTGGGTCCTGCTGTCACCACACCCTCCTGGGTCCTGCTGTACCACACCCTCCTGGGTCCTGCTGTACCACACCCCCCCTCCTGGGTCCTGCTGTACCACACCCTCCTGGGTCCTGCTGTACCACACCCTCCTGGGTCCTGCTGTACCACACCCTCCTGGGTCCTGCTGTACCACACCCTCCTGGGTCCTGCTGTACCACACCCTCCTGGGTCCTGCTGTACTCACACCCTCCTGGGTCCTGCTGTACCACACCTCCTGGGTCCTGCTGTACCACCCTCCTGGGTCCTGCTGTAACCACACCCTCCTGGGTCCTGCTGTACCACACCCTCCGAGGTCCTGCTGTACCACACCCTCCTGGGTCCTGACTGACAACCACACCTCTCATCTGGGTCCACTGTACCAGGTGGCACCACCCTGGGTCCATGTTACCACACAACTCTGGTCCTGCTGTACCAACCCTCCTGGGTCCTGCTGTACCCACCTCTGGGTCAAGCTGTACCACACCCTCCTGGGTCCTGCTGTACCACACTCCTGGGTCTGCTGTACACACTCTCTGGGTCCTGCTGTACCACACCCTCCTGGGTCCTGCTGTACCACACCTCCTGGGTCCTGCTGTACCACACCCTCTCTGGGTCCTGCTGTACCACACCCTCGTGGGTCCGCTGTACCACACCCTCCTGGGTCCTGCTGTACCACACCCTCCTGGGTCCTGCTGACCACACCTCCTGGGTCCTGCTGTACCACACCCTCCTGGGTCCTGCTGTACCACACCTCCTGGGTCCTGCTGTACCACACCCTCCTGGGTCCTGCTGTACCACACCCTCCTGGGTCCTGCTGTCCAACCACACCTTCCTGGGTCCTGCTGTACCACACCCTCCTGGGTCCTGCTGTACCACACCCTCCTGGGTCCTGCTGTACCACACCACACCCTCCTGGGTCCTGCTGTACCACACCACACCCTCCTGGGTCCTGCTGTACCACACCACACCCTTCTGGGTCTGCCTGTGACCAACTACCTCCTGGGTCCTGCTGTCACCACCTTTGTGGTTCCGGTGATTCACATTCAGTGGTTCGTGTGTGTTTGTTGTTTCGTGTGTGGTTGGGGTGTTGTGTGTGTGTGTGTGTGTGTATGTGTTCTGCCTGGAACTGGGAAGGTGGGCAGATGAATAATTAACTCCCTAACAAAAAGAACCCACAGAGTAATCAGGGGCTGCTACAGTGAAAAATTGCCCCCCCCCCCCCCCGAAGGCACAGTACTCGCCACACTTCTCTTTCTTATTCTCATATTTAACATAGACATGGACATAAACCACAGCACTATCATGCTTTGCAGATTAAACAAGAACTTGTACGAGAGTGGCATCCACAGAAGACATAGCGAGACTCCACGTTGATATAAACCAATGCGGACAAATTTCAGTTACTAGGCTATAGAAGATCGTTGTACAAGACACACTCGAGCATCTCAATAGAGCGATAATGTCAGCTCTCACCTTCAAGGGTACAAAGCTGTTATCGTAGCTATAAGTAAAATGATAAGTTGGATAACTAAAGTCGTCAGAAAAGAAAGAGATACCAAGAAAGTGATACTGTCTCACAGTGTAGTAAGATGTTGGACTAATACTGTCTCACAGTATAAACAAATAACACACACAGGAGAGAGGATTATGACGACGTTTCGACGTAAAATCCTCCCTCTTATGTGCAGGTTATTTATGTATTGTTCCAGTTACGGTATTGTGACTTTCTGTTCTTTTTCATAGTGTTGTAGGATGCTGGATTAATACTGCCTCACAGTGCAGTAGGATGCTGGATTAATACTGCCTCACAGTGTAGTAGGATGCTGGATTAATACTGCCTCACAGTGCAGTAGGATGCTGGATTAATACTGCCTCACAGTGTAGTAGGATGCTGGATTAATACTGCCTCACAGTGCAGTAGGATGCTGGATTAATACTGCCTCACAGTGTAGTAGGATGCTGGATTAATACTGCCTCACAGTGCAGTAGGATGCTGGATTAATACTGCCTCACAGTGCAGTAGGATGCTGGATTAATACTGCCTCACAGTGTAGTAGGATGCTGGATTAATACTGCCTCACAGTGCAGTAGGATGCTGGATTAATACTGCCTCACAGTGTAGTAGGATGCTGGATTAATACTGCCTCACAGTGCAGTAGGATGCTGGATTAATACTGCCTCACAGTGCAGTAGGATGCTGGATTAATACTGTTTCAGTGTAGTAGGATGCTGGATTAATACTGCCTCAGTGTAGTAGGATGCTGAATTAATACTGCCTCACAGTGCAGTAGGATGCTGG
Source organism: Cherax destructor (assembly GCA_009830355.1). Lineage (NCBI taxonomy): Eukaryota > Metazoa > Arthropoda > Malacostraca > Decapoda > Parastacidae > Cherax > Cherax destructor. The sequence goes on along the minus strand of WNWK01000605.1, from coordinate 166,449 downwards.
ATTAATACTGCCTCACAGTGTAGTAGGATGCTGGATTAATACTGCCTCACAGTGTAGTAGGATGCTGGATTAATACTGCCTCACAGTGTAGTAGGATGCTGGATTAATACTGCCTCACAGTGTAGTAGGATGCTGGATTTATACTGCCAATGGTGACACTTTTCAAATCGCTAGTGCTCCATTTGAAATATTGTTCAGTGTTGACAGTTCCATTCAGGGCAGGAGAAATATCAGAGCTGGAATAAATACAGAGATCGTTTACGGCCAGAAAACATCCAGTAAAGCATTTAAATTACTGGGAACGCCTTGAAGTCTTAAATATGTACTCAATGGAGTGGTGGAGAGATACCTGGAGTATACCTGGAGAGAGTTCCAGGGGTCAACGCCCCTGCGGCCCGCTCTGTGACCAGGCCTCATGTTGGATCAGAGCCCTGATACGTGATAATATATACCTGGAAAGTACCTGAGGGTCTGGTCCCAAATCTGCACACTGCCATAACATACTGGAGTGAGAGATATGGAAGGAAGTGCAAAATAAACCCAGTGAAAAGCAGGGATGCGGTGGGCACGATAAGAGAACACTGTATCAACATCCTCCATGACGCTGGTGAGGGGCTCTTGATCTAGGAAACTGGATCTGTGCTCCAATTCCCTGAATTGAGCCTGAATACCTTCCATCTTCCCCCACAGGCGCTGTATAATCCCTACGGGTTTAGCGCTCCCCCCCCCCCGGTGATTATAATGTATCAACATTCGTGGCCCCAGATTATTCATCTTACCAGAAGATATCAGAAACACTGCTGGAACAAGTGTAGAAGTCTTCAAGAGGAAACTGGACAGGTATCTTCACCAGGTGCCAGATCAATCAGGCTGTGATGGATATGTGGGGCAGCGGGCCTCCAGCAGCAACAGCCTGGCTGACCAGGCTGGCACGAGATGAGCCTGGCCCATGGCCGGGCTCCGGGAGCAGAAAGACTGCCTCAGTGTAGTAGGATGCTGATTTAATACTGCCTCACAGTGTAGTAGGATGTATTAATACTGCCTTACAGTGTAGTAGGATGTATTAATACTGCCTCACAGTGTAGTAGGATGGAAAAATGAACACACAAACATATCTGTTTGTGACTTGATAAAGCCCACTGTGGGCGAAACGTTGTCAATAAAGGATTACATTATACTGCTTACGTGTTTATTTTTCCATTGTGTCGGTATTTTATACCATTTACTTCCAGTGTAGTAGGATGATGAATTTGTTCTTATATTGATCCTCCACTTTTTTATATATAATTTTTCACCTTGCTTCTACTGATGGCACATTGGTAAATAAGTTGTTAGGGGATAATTAGAGAAGTGGGCCACTGTTGATCCCTAGCGTCGTGAACGTAGCAGGGGAGTCGGGATACCATGCTGATAAACACGGTTTTTCTTTAAACTTTTTACTTCAGCTGGATACTGGACGCTCGTGAGGAAAACTAGATGAATATTGTTAAAACAAAATGATAGTGAGTGTGTGTGTGTGTGGAGCAGCATGGTGGGCGGACGGTGTGCGGTCAGTGGGGAACCTTGCGGTACACCACCACAACCAGTTGCAGTCAACTACCAACTCTTCATCTCTTCCATCCCGCGTCTCTTCTCTTGCATGACCTAGCCTAAATTTTGCTCGTGTAGATATGCAATAGAATACTAGCCGGTGTTCAGTATGACCAATCAGTGGATTAGCACCTGCTAGGCGTAGGCAGGAAAACGGAAATAGCGGTGTGGTGTGGGCAGGTGGATCCTGCCATCACCGGCCGGTCTCCTGACGCGCGCGCGCACACACACTCGCCCACTCACTCACCTACACTGCCTGTCCAGTTAGTTTAGTCGTGTCCTCCAGTGGTGACAGGTAGCTCTCGGCTCACCTCCATTAATGTCGTGCTGTCAGTGCTCTCACAGCTTCGTTTGACATTGTTTACAAGTTATCGTGTTACAAAGTGATAATGCTGTTTCTTCCTAGGCATCAATGACTACCTACCTGGCTCCAAGATATCACCTCAACTTTTTACTGGAGTTATATAGTGAACACCTTCAGTTGTTGCTTGATTACTTGTAGTAAATTAGAAAATAAAATCTGAAAATATATTGAAATTCGTCATCGGCCAGCTGTTACAGAACTGGGCCACCCTTCATGATTGGTGATTGTCACGAACCTGCTGTGTCCCGTCACGCGAACATGTGTTTATTACCTAACTTAGCTCTTCTATTGTGATATTTTAACAACCTGGATGGTGGTGCTTGACACAAGTTATGGGGCCACACTAACGAAGGTTGCTGCTTTGTAAATGCGTGCCCAGTAGAAAATGTTTAGGTTACACGTGTGTGTGTATATTGTGGAAGTCAAAACTAGTGCAAGAAGTTACCTGGATACCTGTCATTAAGAAAATAGTTTATGTATACTGTAGCAAGTAATACACACGCAGTGACAAGGTGGATTTAACGTAAACATTAATAAAATCTTCGTTTTAATTCGGCAAAAAAGAAATTAGAATTAATTACAATACAATGTAAATGATAAGACTACGGCATCTCATTCTTAATGTGTGACCAAGACTGTATGAAGCTTCAAAGTGAATGTAAACTCAGACCTTGATTTTTTATTAGTCATGGTGGCTGACAGTGTGGTAGTATAGTAGCCCTCACCACCCCACTACTGCTGGGCCGCCCCACTAATGCTACACTACGTACACCTGTACACACCTCAGCTACATCTGCACTATGCGTACAGCTCAACAGTATACATAACAATGAAGCAGTAAGACAAAGAGTACTGAAAGAAATGCTGATGTAACATGTCGGGTGGAGAAAGGATGAATCATGCATGATATAGAAAAACTCCAAGTGAAAGGTACAAATTGAGAGGGTGGCGGGGCGTGTGGCCTGTGCCCTTCATTGTGATAGTGAGAGCAGGACCCTCCAGTGGAAATATTAAAATTACGTTGAATGTATGTATTTTCAGCATACGTGTGTTCCGACTTATGTATTACACGCTTCGTTTTTTAATAAATACATTAACACTAGTGAATTAGGATATTAATTCATAATGAATATGCAAATAAAAAATGTAATAATTATGGACAATGAGATAACATGGAGAGAGAGTGGATCTTCAGAACATACAATGAACCACTTGACTGAACTCCCCAGCAGAACCAGCCAAATGTTGTTCTCTCCACCACCAGTTTACTCATTCAGAATATGTAAACACACCACCTCCGCCGACATGAACATCCAGACGTTTTCTTTACGGCAGGCGTTGAAGGTAAGACTAGTCACGGCTACCAATATTCCTCGCACACCACAAGTTCACATAATACACCATTATTGCTGAACACTGTTGCACACACATGTATGGTTCTAACTTTTTTCTCTTGAAATATTAAGAATTTTCGTCCCGAGGGGGAGTTTAGTGAGCACCATCACTCATCATGACTGACTAGAGCTTTTCAGGCCAGAGTAAAAAAAAAAAAATAATGCAACATACAGGTAGTTATGGTTGTAAATTGTAATTATAGGGATACCTGTTGGAACCGCGGGATTATTTTGGGGCTTTAATATTAAATATTCGTTTGTTAAACCGATGCGGGCACCAAGAGCCTGATCGATCAGTATAATGGGATCCTTTATTGACTACATTTCGCCCAAACGGTGGACTTTATCAAGTCACAAACAGCTACCAGGGTAAAGAGTACATAAGTATATATAGGATGGCGAAACGTAGTCAATAAAGGATCGCATTATGGAAATAAATGGTATAAAATACCGACACAATGGAAAAATAAACACATAAGCAGTATAATGTGATCCTTTATTGACAACGTTTCGCCCACGCAGTGGGCTTATCGAGTCACAAACAGATCTACCTGGATAAAATATACATGAGTATTTATAGGATTTAGTCAGAATGCTATAAATACTCGTATGTTTTATCCAAGTAGATCTGTTTGTGACTCGATAAAGCCCACTGTGTGGGCGAAACGTTGTCAATAAAGGATCACATTATAATGCTTTTGTTTATTTTTCCATCGTGTCGGTATTTTATACCTTTTATCTCCATTGTGACGTACGGATGTTTAGGGTGGAGAGGGAGGTATGTGTGGGTGAGTGAGTAAATTCTTTTTATGGCTATACCTTTGATATACCTTTGAAGAGTTTCGAGAGTTTATCTACTCTCTGAGCCCGGCCATGGGCCAGGCTCATCTGGTGCTTGCCTGGTCAACCAGGCTGTTGCTGCTGGAGGCCCGCTGCCCCACATATCCATCACAGCCTGGTTGACCTGGCCGTGTTTAGGATATCTTCTGGTAAAATGTTGAATAGTCTGGGACCCCGGATGTTAATACAGTGCTCCCGTATTGTCCCCACCGCACCCCTGCTCCTCACTGTGTTTATTTTACACTTTCTCCCATATCTCTCACTCGCGCTAAATGACATTTTGGTCCCAACGGTTTGTAAATGTAAAAATATCCTATCTTCCCATGATTGTGTACTATGTACTGTGTACATAGTACACATGATTGTGTACAGTACTATGTACTGTCATAAGGACAGTCTTAGTAAGCGATCCTCAATCCTAAACACTCATCTCAGCCTGAGTACATTTATAGTGCAGTATGATAACATTAACACCATCACCACAACCGTGAATACCACTGACTCAAACATGCACATTGCTGCAACAACACACTGGAGTGAGAGATACGGGAGGAAATTCAAAATAAACCCAATGAAAAGCAGGGGCACCATGGGCACAAGAGAACACTGTATCAATATCCGTGGTCCCAGACTATTCAACATCTTACCAAAGATATTAGAAGCATTGCTGGGACAAGTGCAGAAGTCTTCAAGAGGATATTCGACAAGTATCTTAATCAAGTGCCAGATCGACCAGGCTGTGATGGATATGTGGGCCTGACGTCAGTCACCAGCAACAGCCTGGTTGGCCAGGCAAGCATCAGACGAACTTGGCCCAAGGCCAGGCTCAGGGATTAAAAAAAATCGAAACGCATCAAAGGTATATCAAAGATACATCAAAGGTAACACAAATGCCCCTTGACACCCACCCCAGCCGTGAATGCCACTGCATCAGTCTATTCAAATCTTCATGAAGTGCTCTAATGTCCTCATCTACAATAATGTTGCTAAACTATTACTTCCCTAACCACTACTCACATTGCTAACACAGTATAGCCAGAGTTGCTACAAGAGTGAGCAAGTACAACATACTAATGTGGAACATTTATTTGAGAGCTAAACTTATGTGCAGTACTTAAAAGAAATGTGTGACTTAAAGAACCAGCGGAGGCTTAGTAATGAATAACATTGAATATCAAAATGGTATACAGTGCCGACAGGTTGGTAAGACACACAGGCAAGTTAGGCATCTGTATTCTGTCAGTATTGTATCCCATTTTGATATTCACTGTCAGACACTGCAACACAATGGCATCTTGGTTCAGAAAACATCTTGGACAACTTTTTCAAGTGAGAATGGTTGGATCTGAGAGGGACGTGACCTCTCAGTAATTACATTCTTTCTTCTACTATTCTAAACCTCTACCTCCGACAGTATATAAGTCGCAGTATACTGTCGCTTGATCTTCACATTGTTTCAGACTATGGAACAGAACTCTTCTCCAGGCTGAAAGACTGACAACCTCAAATCTACATCGACGATTACATCGTCTTCACATCTCTACTGCTCCTGCCTACTTTCTGTACTCGGCTGAAGAAGCCGAATACAGAAAGAAGGCGAAACGTTTCGGAATAAGGATGCCTAACTGTTGCTTATGTGTCATACTTACCAGTAAATAACATTACCTGTAATTATTAGGTGCAGTAAATCAGTGATACAGTAATGAGCTTGAGGCACTTAACCCCGTTCCCATCTGGGAGATATTCCACCGAGGGCCTCACGCTGTTACATGAACATAAAACGCAACGGGAAGACTACCAACGAGCACTTTAGGTTGCTTTAAAAATTATATATGTAGATGAATGGTTCAGAGAACCGACAAGTTTGATAATCAAACTTTTCGGTTCTCTGAACCATTCATCTACAGCCTGTCTGACACAGCAACATCTTGGGATCTTGATACAAACGAATTCTTCAACACTTGTCCAACCTTTGGACGAAGACCTACTTCGACTAGTGGATGGTACCACTATGACCCCGCCTCCTGCTTCGCCTCACCTGACTACAGTATATAAGCAACTTTTTGCCCTATGCTGTACTTACTACAAGATTGATGGACTGAACACATCGACTTCAGGCCGAGGGACTGATTACCTCAAACTCCTCCTCTCCTTACAACTTTCTACTTTGTATTGGACTGATGAAGCCACTGTGTGGCGAAACGTTTCCTCAATAAAGATACCCAAGTGTTGCATATGTGTCTAATTTATCAAAAATTATATAGACCAACACGAACATATGCGAGAAAAATAAACACACAAGGAGTATAATGTGATCTTTTATTGACAACCTTTTGCCCACACAGTGGGCTTTATCAAGTCACAAACAGATCTACCTGGGTGAAAGGTACGTGAGTATTTATCTGATGGAGTCAGGTGGGTAGGTAGAACGCAACAGTTAGGCAACTTTATTCCGAATCGTTTCGCCTACACAGTAGGCTTCTTCAGTCGAGTACAGAAAGTAGGCAGGAGCAGAAGAGATGTGAAGACGATGTATCAGTCAATCACCCTTGCAGATGTAGAATTGATGTAGTCCCTCAGCCAGGCTGAGGGACTGACTGTTTGTGACTTGATAAAGCCCACTGTATGGGCGAAACGTTGTCAATAAAGGATCACATTATACTGCTTATGTGTTTATTTTTCCATTGTGTCGGTATTTTATACCATTTATTGGGCCCCTTGTTGTTCACAATCTACATAAACGACATAGATGAGGGAATAAATAGCGACATAAGCAAGTTTGCCGATGACACCAAAATAGGCCGTCCAATTCATTCAAATGAGGACATTAGAGCACTCCAGGAAGATTTGAATAGACTGATGCAGTGGTCGGAGAAGTGGCAGATGCAGTTTAATATAGATAAATGCAAAGTTCTAAATATTGGACAGGACAATAACCATGCCACATATAAACTAAATAATATAGATCTTAATACTACTGATTGCGAAAAGGATTTAGGAGTTCTGGTTAGCAGTAATCTAAAACCAAGACAGCAGTGCATAAGTGTTCGCAATAAAGCGAACAGAATCCTTGGCTTCATATCAAGAAGCATAAATAATAGGAGTCCTCAGGTTGTTCTTCAACTCTATATATCCTTGGTGAGGCCTCATCTAGATTATGCTGCACAGTTTTGGTCACCGTATTACAGAATGGATATAAATGCTCTGGAAAACGTACAAAGGAGGATGACTAAGTTGATTCCATGTATCAGAAATCTTCCCTATGAGGATAGACTGAGGGCCCTGAATCTGCACTCTCTAGAAAGGCGTAGAATTAGGGGGATATGATTGAGGTGTATAAATGGAAAACAGGAATAAATAAAGGTAATGTAAATAGCGTGCTAAAAATATCTAGTATTGACAGGACTCGCAGCAATGGCTTTAAGTTGGATAAATTCAGATTCAGGAAGGATATAGGAAAGCATTGGTTTGGTAATAGAGTTGTCGATGAGTGGAACAAACTCCCGAGTACAGTTATAGAGGCTAAAACGTTGTGTAGTTTTAAAAATAGTCTGGATAAATATATGAGTGGGTGCGGGTGGGTGTGAGTTGGACCTGACTAGTTTGTGCTACTAGGTCAGATGCCGTGCTCCTTCCTTAAGTGAATGTAACCTGACCTGGATGGGTCGGGGCATTGGCTTAAGTCGGTGGGAGATTTGGACCTGCCTCGCATGGGCCAGTAGGCCTGCTGCAGTGTTCCTCCTTTCTTATGTTCTTATGTTCTTACTTCCATACGTGTGGCAGGATATAAATGCAGTGTATGAAGGAGTGCTATAACTTGGAACGTATCAATCAGTATATACAGAAAGGTATAATTATAGGGAGAGGACACAAAAAATTGCGCCCTATAATTATAACTTCAGGACACGCTCGAAACGTAGACCAGCCAGACAAGAAGTACTAGCCAAACTACCATGGAGAAAAATCTTCCAGAGTACAGTAAGACAATTATAACCAATACCATTCATGAATAATATAGATACTGCAATTAAAATTCATACCTAAAAATAGGCTGGAACTGCTAAAATTAGATAACGACAATTTGTGAACCTAGCAGTAGTTGAATGACAAAAACTAATAAGCATTGTGTTGATATCAGCAAGAGTATCTCCCATCATATTTTCTTTATTGTATCTGACTCATGAAATCGTAATGACACGATTGCAAACAAACCATACGACTTCAACCGCGGGTTCAAGCCCCGCCCATGGTATGGTTTCTTTATTGTATGTTTTGTCCTTATTTTTAGTCAGATAAATATGTTCAGTTAGCATTTATACTAGTACTTGGTTTTATAGAATTATTTTTATGGTAGTAAACAAGTCGCTATCAGATCCCTGCCTGACCCCATCTTGGCTTGTTGTGGCCAACATACCAGGGAAGCTGCCTCGCATTGGTCAGTAGGCCTGCTGCAGTGTTCCTTCTTTCTTGTGTTCTTTTGACTGTCCTTATATGTTCCCTTCACTGTCTCGCACAGGGCTGCACACTCCTCCCTAGGAGCGGGTTCCCCATGTTCTGATATGCTTGTCACTGGCTCAAGGGTCCTACGATAATAGTATAAAAGTGGTTTTCAAGCGAATTCTCAGCTTTTACCTGGAGAAGCAAACAAGTTCCTACCAGATATAGTGACCTGCTTCGTAGGAATGTAGAAACCTTCAACCTTGACCGCCTGTTATTGTTTAATATTTATAATAGTCTTTGTGAACAGGAAATGTATAAATACAAGAGAAAAAATGAATTGAATTAGTTATAGCGGAGAAAAAATAATTAAAAGTTCCCGAAAAATGTGCTGCTGTCTTATAAGCTATAAAAGAGCTAATTTACGCTAGTGCATCCTAAAGTTTATTTAAATAACAGATTACCAGCAGTTAGTATCAAAGATTCTCGATGTGTATATTTTGTCAGTTCAATATTTTTCCATTAATGAACCTGACCTAGATTTTCAGAAATGCCAGGTCTCTATGGATTCCCAGGAATGTGTACACGTGGAAGGGGCGAGGTTGGGGATCCTACCGTTCTTATTCCTGGTCCGGGTCTATGGATTCCCAGGAATGTGTTGATCGATCAGAGTGGACGTGGACTATGGTTGTCTTAGTGTGGTGGCCAACATAGCTTCTCCCGACACTTCTTGATCATATTGTTCCTAAAGAATGATCTGTACTGGTTCAGTAATGTTCAGTTTTTCACTATACAGTATGCAACATATGGATAGAAAATTGAGTTGGTTTAGAAAAACACATAAGCAAACACTAGGACATATTAGAAAACGTGCTCCTTCCTTAGTGAATGTAACCTGACCTGGCTGGGTCGGGTCATTGGCTAAAGCCGGTGAGAGACTTGGACCTGCCTCGCATGGACCAGTAGGCCTGCTGCAGTGTTCCTTCTTTCTTATGTTGGGATGATGACGGGTAGACGATGAGATCATGTGACTCCTGAGTTGCTGGGTAGATGGTGTTACCAAGTAACACGTGTATTTTTGGTGGGGTTATCCTAGATAATTTACACACATTACCAGGTATGATAATTGTACTTATGCGTAGCCGTACATAAATAAACTTGCTGTCCATTTACGTACGGACGTAATAAACACAGTAGTCCGTGACTGTGAAACACCTGAAGGATAAATACGAACATTAATACATCAGTCCATCATTACTGGCAATATTATTGGGCTATATATGAGCGTAGACTTGTGTAGATGGTGCATGAAGTGTAGCAGGGTGGTGAAAGATGGTGCATGAAGTGTAGCAGGGTGGTGAAAGATGGTGCATGAAGTGTAGCAGGGTGGTGAAAGATGGTGCATGAAGTGTAGCAGGGTGGTGAAAGATGGTGCATGAAGTGTAGCAGGGTGGTGAAAGATGGTGCATGAAGTGTAGCAGGGTGGTGAAAGATGGTGCATGAAGTGTAGCAGGGTGGTGAAAGATGGTGCATGAAGTGTAGCAGGGTGGTGAAAGATGGTGCATGAAGTGTAGCAGTGTGGTGAAAGATGGGCATAGGAGCAGGGGTGAAAGATGGTGCATGAAGTGTAGCAGGGTGGTGAAAGATGGTGCATGAAGTGTAGCAGTGTGGTGAAAGATGGTGCATGAAGTGTAGCAGGGTGGTGAAAGATGGTGCATGAAGTGTAGCAGGGTGGTGAAAGATGGTGCATGAAGTGTAGCAGGGTGGTGAAAGATGATGCATGAAGTGTAGCAGGGTGGTGAAAGATGATGCATGAAGTGTAGCAGGGTGATGAAAGATGGTGCATGAAGTGTAGCAAGGTGATGAAAGATGGTGCATGAAGTGTAGCAGGGTGGTGAAAGATGGTGCATGAAGTGTAGCAGGGTGGTGAAAGATGGTGCATGAAGTGTAGCAGGGTCTACTTAGTCTACCTGGAGGGCATTCCGGGGATCGACGTCCCCGCAGCCCGGTCTATTACCAGGCCTCCCGGTGGATCAGGGCCTGATCAACGAGGCTGTTACTGCTGGCTGCACGTAATCCAACGTACGAACCACAGCCCGGCTGATCTGGCACTGACTTTAGGTATCTGTCCAGCTCCCTCTTGAAGACAACCAGGGTCTACTGGTAATGCCCCTATGGCTGGTGGGAGGCTGTTGAACAGTCTTGGGCCCCGGACACTTTTGTGTTTTCTCTTAGTGTACCAGTGGCGCCCTACTTTTCACTGGGGTACGTTGCAACGTCTGCCAAGTCTTTTGCTTTCGTATGGAGTGATTTCTGTGTGCATATTAGGGACCAGTCCCTCCAGAATCTTCCAGGTGTAGATTATGATATATATCTCTCGCCTGCGCTCCAGTGAATATAAGTTTAGTGCTTCCAGGCGTTCCCAGTAGTTAAGGTGTTTGATGGAACTTATAGTGCAGTAAAGGTTTTCTGTACATTCTCTAGATCTGCAATTTCACCTGCCTTGAATGGGGCATCCAACATGATGCATGAAGTGTAGCAGGGTGATTTAATCTTTTATGTCTAACAGTTGCACTGTTAGACATAATTGGGTTATCCTTGGTTAAAGTCTACATAATGTACACTGATTTAAGGAAATTATGTAAAATAAAATTTATGCATAAAGCTTTTCCTGTATAAATATATACAGGCCATATACAAAATAAGTGACCTGATACTCTCAAGAATTAAAACTAATATTTTAATCCTTATAATTTGCATATAGTATATTGAGTAAGACACTTCAATGTATAGTCATTTATTTAACTCCAAGAAAGAATGTTTGTGGCAACTAAACATAAGTGTTTATCGTTAATGTGGCTAATAAGATGTGGATTAACATGTTAATTCTTTCCCGGCAGGAACTGTTCTCTCAGCTTCAGTACAGCCATGAATCTGCACTGCCACCAGACGCACTGCGCCGCGCTCTTGCTCAGACCTTCTACAACCAGCAGCGGTTCCAGCTGGGCTTCATGGACGATGCTGCAGAGTGTTTTGAAAACATTTTACTTCGTATCCACTTCCATGTGGCAAGCGGCGAGGCAGAGGACATGTGTAGTGCCCGCCACTGTATTCCTCACCAGAGGTTCGCCATGACGCTGGTGGAACAGAGCGTGTGTGGTGACTGCGGAGCCACCTCCGAACCTCTTCCTTTCACGCAGATGGTGCATTATGTGTCTGCCTCGGCCCTCACTGCCCAGGCCAGACAGATAAGTGATCCTGGCTCCCAGACTCAGCATCAGCAGCTAGACATGTTTGGCCAACTCCTGAAGAAAGCAGGTGGCATGGGCGACATACGTGACTGTCCAGTGAGTACCATAAAAATAACTTAGTTACAAAAATGCTTTTATAGTAATAACTTACACGCGCGCGCACACACACACACACACACACACACACACACACACACACACACACACACGAGAGCTATGACTTGATCCCTGCAACCACAATTAGGTGAGTACACACACACTCGCGTGGATGCGTACATATTACATTGTTGGAAACTGATCATGATCTGGATATACTTATTTTTTAGATAATTTATACAAATCTTTAAATTTAATGGAAATCATAAATTTCATATCTTGATTATATACTGTAGTATTTTTAAGGCTTCTTTTTTGTTGTAGGAGTGCTAGCCAATGTAATGCTAAATGTTATGTTAATTGACAGAGCGCATGTGGGGCCAAGATCCAGATCTGCCGGACGTTGATGAACAGACCAGAGATCGTGTCCATAGGAGTGGTGGGATTCTGAGCGGCCCACATTGGAGCACATCATGGCAGTCTTTGCCACAGTGGGCACTACACTCAGACTCAGGGACGTCTTTCAGAGTGTAGTAGATGACCGCTGGGCACAGCACACCCACCACCAACTTGTTGGTGTTGTCACTTACTATGGCAAACATTACTCTACATTCTTTTACCACACCAAACTCCGTGTGTGGATTTACTTCGACGATGCCACAGTTCGCGAAATTGGGCCACACTGGGAGCAAGTTGTAGACAAGTGCAGACGTGGTCATTTCCAGCCATTGTTGCTGCTATATGCTAATCCCAGCGGGACGCCAGTGCCTGTCGACAGTGCCCCACGAACAGTGACACTAGTATCTGGCCACCGACCACACACGCGCAACTCCCAGCCTCCACTAAAGTCCACATCAGGAGAGCCATACTCCCAGACCTCCACACGTCGGGCTGTTACACCCAATCCAGAGAAATGTGGGGATGGATCAGGGCCCACGCCCCGCCGAGCGATCACACCCAGCCCTGAAGTAGCCTCACAACGTGATGCCCACAGGGACTATCAGAACATTCATGCCCTTGCTGCCCACATATACCAGGATGGCAATGGTGATTCACACAGTGATGAGGTGTTCGATGCTGGCACCTCCAACTACCGACGGCAGCTGGAGAGCATCAAGCAAAGTGGCACTGTCCTGCCCAATAAGCCCTCCATCCCGGGAAGGGGACGACTCGACTCTGACGATTCTGTGTACGTTGGAGGCGAAATGATCAGCAGCGACAGGAACGACAACGTTCTGTGAGCTGCAATGGTTACAACCAGCATGGTAACCGAAACAGCAACTCCTCTCTTGAACAATTCGAAAAAGATGGCATAAAAATGCCAGAGGGCAGCAACGTGCCTCGGCGCAGAGACTCTGGTAACTGGAGCGGAGACCGGAATAGTGCCTCCTCATCATCGTCCACATCACTGGAGCATCCCTACCTATTTATAGTAGGCAAGGCAGGCCGCCAACCACCCTCGCCCACTACCAAGGCACCACCCAGCCCATCTCGCAATGACCATCCAGAGTATGCGAACCTTGGCGTGGGTGTCCCTTCACAACACGTCCATGCCCACAACCCCACAGGGCAGCCCCCTAACACTGCCCCTAATGGCCAGTATGACCCTGGCTATGATTCTTACTCACTTTCTTCTAACGACTCTTATCCCATCCAGCAGAACCTGAAGCATAACCTGCAGGTAAGCATTTGGGTTATAAATACTGGGTAATAAAAATAATAAAACTTTTGGATTGTGTATGTTGTATGGTATTACACATCTTGCATAGAATGTTATTTTATATGGGATGGTTAGCTCTATTTTACTCTCACATGTAAAGGTATGTTGTTGAAGTGTGAGCAAGTCAACATTTATGAAAGAATTTAGGGAAAACCAGTTAGCCAGACTTCAGCTCTGGTGATAGGAAGTACAATACCTGCACTCTTGATAAGACAGGTGGGGATGCTGCAGTTCATAGGCCCATTTGAATTGTATAGTATTGTCCATGCACTTCTAGCAAAACAGCTATTGTTGCCTGAAATGCTATGCATTAAAAGAGGCTTTCTATAAAGTAGTTTATATATAACAACCACCCTAATTGTAGAGTATACTGTACTTCTCTTTATAGATTTAAATTTTGCTTTTGTATTGAATGGGAAGTGGATGACATTAAAAAAAAATCTAATTTTGAACACTATTGTAACAGAACTTTAAAATGAACTATCATTAAGTTCATATTTTCTCCAACAGCTTCAGCAGATCCCAGAGTGTGTACAAACAAGCGACAGTCCTGGAACATATACTGGGGAAGTCAGCAGGACAGTAGTAGTGTCAGCACACTCACAGAGAGTGAAACTGGCAGTAACTGCGAGACACTTTGCTTGGCTGCCGATTCCTTACTGGAGGAGGCCCGTGCTCGCGAAGAATCCGGAGATCTTTCGGTTAGTATTTCTTGTCATTAAAGTTCATATTCTCGATATATCATTACAAGAAAAGCTTATTCCTTATTTCATCAGGGTCCATATTCTCAGTATACTGTGTCATTACAAGAATTTTTTTTTAAATGCCCATTAGCAGCTTATTTTAGTTAATGCTACTATTGTGTATTTACAGGGTGCATTGGATCTGTGCAATGCTGCGGCTGCCAAAACCAGGGCGGCGATGGATGCGCCTTACAACAATGCTCACTCTCTCACCTTTGCCAGAATGAAGCATAACACATGTGTTATGCGTGCCCGCTCTCTGCACCGCCGCATCCTCATACAGGAGGAGACTGCAGCATGGGAGGGCCAGTATAAACTTGGTACGATTTATTTATACATCATGTTATGTTTCTTCAGGAAGATAGCAACAGATGGTCATGTTGATATTTAATTTCCAGTAAGACAAATGAGAGACTTGTGTAACACTTGAGTATCTTTACTCTGGAAACATTTTGCCAGCTAATGGCTTCTTCAGTCCAGTACAGAGTAGAACAATGGAAGATGAGGCGCTTGAGATAATCAGTCCCTCAGCCTGGAGTCGATGTGTTCAGTCCATCAATCTTAATGAAAGTACAGCATATGCACAGCATATAACAGACAGGTGAAGCAGTGGTAGGTGGCATTTCCAGTGAAAAATCCACTAGTGGACGCAGGTCATGCCTATAGGTTTAGGAAAGCTTCGAAGAATTCTCTGCATGAAGATCCCACGGTGTTGCTGTGTCTGACAGAGTTGCCATGATACTAAATGGTGCACAAGTCTCATTTATCACCTTGTCAGTTTTCTAAAAAACACTTAAAACAGATTTCCAGTATCTATATTCATATAATTGTGAAGAATAACTTCTCATTTAACCCCAATGAAATTATATTCCTTTGAGGAAATATAGGAATGTACTTAATGTATTGCAATAACTTAATCATTATTATATTAAAATATTAGCACTAAACCTGTGTGTCAATGTACAGTGGACCCCCGAGGTTCGGTCATAATCTGTTCCAGGAGCTAGACCTTAACTCAAACTGTTCGAAAGTCGAACCCTTATTTCCCATAAGAAATAATGTAAATACAATTAATCAGTTCCAGACACCCAAAAATATTCACAAAAAAAATTAATTTTGTAAAGATTAACTATACTTTTACATACACAAAACAATTATAAATATATATAGTAAAGTAATAAATTTATAATTAAACATTTAAAATAACATTTACTTACCTTTATTGAAGAGACTTGCTGGCATCTGGAAGATAGGGAGGAGGACAGGGGGAGGGCTTAGTGTTTGGAAGGGGAATTCCCCTCCAAGAAGACTTCAGGTAACAAGTCCCTCTCTGGGGTTACTTCCTTCTTGTTTTTTAATGCCACTAGGACCAGCTTGAGAGTCACTAGACCCCTGTTGCACAAAATAACTGTCAAGAGTCCTCTGTTTCTAGTGCCTCTTTAACATGTTCCTGAAGTGCAATATGGCTGTCACTGAACTTGTTGCAGAGATGGCTTATTTCAGCTTGCTCAGGGTGAAATTGTTCAATGAAACTTGCACCTCATTCCACATTGAACAAATTTCCTTAATCTCTGAAGAAGGCACCTCCAGTCTATCTTCCCCTCCTCATATTTTTCTATCTTCTTCAGTTCGATGGTGTTCCTCACTTTTTTACCACAGGGGTGCCACTAGGAAGCTTCTTTGGACCCATGGTGACTTATTTCACTGACAATCAGTAAACCAGCAATAAACACAATAAATTTATTGTGAAATGTTTGAATGAGCGTGCTGGGTAATGTTCTCTCAATGGTAAACAAAGCTAGACTGGGCTCACAATGCCTGCGCGCGAGGCCTACAGGTCTGGTACCCGGACCGATAGTTGGGGAAATGACCGGTTGGTGGGGAAAAATTGGACCGAAAAAAGCAATCAAAACTCAAACTGACCGATACTCAGACCAACTGCAAGTCGGGGGGTCCACTGTAATATTTTCATATGTTGCTTAATAAACAACTAAACTCATCTTACAGACAGCTTGCCGAGTTCAGGATTTCTTTATATCTACTGTTTTCAAATTTATCTTTTTATAATTTTTAAACAAGATTTTCAGGAGTAAGACATTGCTCCCAAATTTAAACGTTAGAATATTAACCTTGATAATCTCTTTCAGATGGTCCCCATCACAGTCGCCAGGGCTCGCGGGACTCTCAAAGGTCACGCACTAGTCGGCAAGGGTCACGAGAAGGGTCAGTTCACCACAGCAGACAGGGTTCACGAGATGCTTCCAGTGGGTCCCAGGCTAGGTCACAGGAGCAGCTAGATACAGCCGTAACCTTGGCACAGACAGCTGAGAAACTTCAAAACACTAACATAGAAATTTATGCTACACTGCCCAAGAAAAAAGGGAAGAAGTTATCATCTGAGAAAGTATCAAGGAAAGATGATGAGATTCAATTGGAAAAATCAAAGGAGAAGAAGAGTAGTGAAAAGACAAAGGACAAATCACACAAGGAAAAGAAAAGTGGGAAGAATCGTGCTGTTGACAGTGACTATGGCAGCGATCATAGTTCTAAGGGTTCAAAAAAAAGCAATGAAAAGGATGATGTAAATGCGATTGTTGAAGTAAAAGAAGAAAAGTCAATTGGGAAGAAGCAACACAAGATTCGACGGAAGTTGCTCATGGGAGGTCTCATCCGACGCAAGAACCGTAGCATGCCAGATCTTCGAGAGGGTCAAGATGGAGAGAATCCAAAGTCTGTTACAGATGACCTGGAAGTTCGTAGTTTCTCACGCCCGACCACACCTTCAGGCGAGAAAACCATGGCAGGGTATTTGAGCGAGGGTCACTTAGAGTACAGCAATCCCAACCTTGAACGTAGTAAGCTCATGAGGAAGAGTTTCCATGGAAGTGTAGGTAAAGGATTGTCTCCTGCTAAGAACAATGCAGCAACTAAGGTACCTCCTCCCATTCCACAACGCATTACTTCCCAACTTTCACATAAAAATGAAAAAATAGAAAGGAGGACAAGAAGCGTGAAAAGCGACCACCATATCCTCTCCCACCAAGTGATCATCAGGGTGAAGATCCACCAGCACTGCCTCCTCGCTGCTACACACCAGAAATTGCCAACCACTTGCTTAAAACAGAACCTCAATCTTTGCCGTATCTTCACACTCAGTTCTCACAATATGATATGTATCAGACCAACTCCCTCCCTTACAGTGGTTCTATCTACCCAGAACAGCAGCAGCAACACAGCAGCAACAGCCACCACCTGGCACACCTACACAAATTACTATCTGTGCTGATGTACACCACGAAGGTACACCCAGGGAGCCTCAACAACAGTCTTACCAGCAGCCCCATGAACAAGAGCAGCAGATGAATCACCAACATGAACAAGCTCACCAAAAAGAGCATCTAATACATCAACAGCAGCAGCAGCAACTTAACCACCAGCAACACTACCAAGGTCACCAAATAGCAAATCAGTCTAAATCTCAAATTAATCCTCCTCCATCTTGGTCTAATATTTCTCACTCAAGACAAAGCAGTGAGGACTTTCCTCCTCCTCCTCCTCCACTGGAAGAGGCTGTGGAGGATCTTAAGATTAGGGGACTTTTGCCTCCTCCCCCACCGGTGTCCAGGGCTACCCCCGAGGCCCTTAGTGCCCAAGAACCCTCAAGTTTGTTGGCTCAGCTACAACAAAAGCGACAGCAAATAATTGAGAATAAAGAAAGTACAGGCACAAACACTGATGATCGGGTTAAATCAGCATCAAAAAGCAGCAGTGACTGGCTACAAGAACTGCAGGCTAAACAAGCTGCTATGCGGAAGAAGATGCAGGATCAGAATGGACCCGGCTCTGAGGCAAAAAATGATGTTAAAGAAAATGACTGTCCCATCATTCGGGACAGTGGGACAACCTCAGTCCGCAACCTAGCTTCAAAGTTTGAGAGTGTGAGCATGACAAGTAAAAGTGATTGTGGAAGTGACGAGGTAGACAGCAGTGTTGCCCAGCCTCCAGCTGCACCTCAGCAACTATCACACAGCAACCCCAGCAGTCTACAAGAGAAGAAATCAGTGAACGGCAACGGACAGTCAGCAAAGAACTGTTTACGAGGGAATATACTCAGTGTAACTCACTCCAGCTCCCCTCTCACAGTGGTCATGAAAGCAGACTTAGTTCTTCTTATCGGACACGAAATGAACATGGCGAAAGTTCTAACAGTATTTGTAAAGATAGTGTAAGTGATGGTGCCAAAGAAGATTCTGAATTAAATACTAGTACAGACACAAACTCTAGTGATGGTGCAAAGAAGAAAAAATCTAAGAAAAGTGTCACATTTTGTGATCAAGTGGTGCTAGTTGCAACAGCAGAAGATGAAGAGGAGGATGCATATATCCCCAATCCAATTCTTGAAAGGGTCCTGAAATCTGCCTTAACATCATCAGTATCCATGTCAGACACAGACACTTCATCTTGTGGGGAGTCAGTCAGTCCCAGGTCAAATTGTACAACACAGACAAAACCTAATGTGCCTACTCCACAGGCTAGTCCACATTACCAGTCTGTAAGCAATCCACAGAGTCAGCCTCAGGCACAACATTCGTATATGCAGTCACATCCTACAGCCCAGACCCACACCCCACAGAACTATCATGCTCAATCAGTTCATAATCAACCACTCCATCCCCAAGCTCACCCTCATCCAGCACAGTCTTACTCACCCCAGTCCACTAGCCAACAGCCTCACCCATCCCAAGTTTATTCTACCCAGCCCCCATCTACACAACACCATTCTGTACCATCTGCTACACAACCTCATCTTGGACACTGTCACCCAACACATCCCCATGGACAGCAGTACCAGCAGGCCTCACAGAGCAACAGTACAACACAACTGAGGATGCCACCCCATACCAGCCTCCCCCATGTATTCCTCATCACCAGGCAACCACCAAGACAATGGGTCCCCAGCCTCATTCACAGCCTAACCAGGTGCCACATACTCAAGCTACTCATGGACAAAATCAAAATCAGGGGTGGAACCTTGCCAATGGTTTGCATGCTTCTCAGATGCCTCATCTTCTCCCTGGCCAACATTCAACTAGACCAGGGCAACAACATGTCAGACACATAACACAACAGCAGCCACAGCAGCAAACTCCACACTATCAGACTCAGCAGCAACAGCGACAAGCAGCAGTACCTTACCCTGGAATGATGACTCGCCAGAACAGTAGTCTTGGTTTGCAACATCTCTCTGAAGCAGAAAGGGCTTATCCTTCTTACCAACGTGTCCCACATCCAAGCTCTGTACAAGGACAACCACAGTCCCACCATCAAAAAATGCACTCGCAGATCCATCAATCAGTACATCCCCAGGGTCGTCCTAGCCACCCAGGCAATACTGGGCAACCAAACAGCTACTCTGGTTATACACCTGCTGGTGCATTTAACCGTTCACAACAGTCCAGCCACCCATCACAGCAGCAGCAAACCCCACACAACCATTCACAACAGCAGTCACAAACACAACAACATGGGTCTGGGTATGGTAGTGTTGGCAGGGGAGGCATTAAGGGAGGACCAAGTCACTTTTGTGGGCCTTTGGACCCTTCTGCTATTTACTCTACTGTAAACAAATCCTCTAAGAAGCCTGCTGCAGCACCCAGCACAGGCACTGCTCTGCAGCCCTGTAACCTTTGCAGAAAAAAGTGTGTTAACCCACCTTCTACATACTGCAATGATTGTGACTTTTATATGTCAAGATTCAAGCCTAAGACATAATACTCAACCCCTCGTCACAATCCCCTCTGTCATAATAATCACGTGTCGTAATGATGTCATAAATCGTCTAAACTCCAGATATTCTCAAAAGCAAAAGACATGACAATAGTTGTAAAGGAACATTGCGTATCGGTGATGCTCGGCATTAGGAGGAGGTGGTGTAGTCGTTGACTAAGATGTTTTAGGCAAAATAACCAGCACATAGGAGACAAATTTATGGCTGTTTCAATCTGACTTGGACCATTAATCAGTCACCAAAATGTCACCATAAGTTAGTCTCCTATGTGAGGTTATTTGTTCATTAGAACAAGTGTTTGTGCAGCGATCAGCGAATCTATACCACCCCCTCATCCCTTGTGGTACCAGTGTTGTGATTATTCATTTTAATTTATATTAAATATTTTATATTTTAATGAAATTAACTGTACCTGTTAATCTGATTAAGAGACATTGGTGCCACTCTTGATACTGACTACGTGATGTCTACAAGTACCTGTGCTGTCACGATTCTCTAGCGGTCTGGTGGAGCATCGGGCCTCCTGTGCCTGCCAACCTAGTAGCCCATCTTTGTGTGGTTAAGAATCTTCTTTCATTGTGATAATCTGTTATGGATCTCAATATCAGCTTGTTTTTAAGCTTAATTGCTGTTATTATATTACATTTGTATTTATTGTACAGTTGAACATTTTTGTTTTTGCACACTTGTGTGCATGTGAATGTGACCATGTTATGTGCCAAAATTTGTATATATCATGTAAAAACAAATTCTTTAAAAAATTACTGTACATAATTGGCAGCTTTTGTATGTTTTTTATTAAACAAGAGCTCTATGATGCTATTATGTCTTTATTTTACCCACTTTAATAATCTTAATTATAGATATATGAAGCCTAGCATGAAACAACACACACAAAAAAATATCCTGCTTGAGCACTATTAAATGTACATTACTGGAATTTAATTTAAACAATTATATTCAAAGTACAGTACATACTTAATTTTAAAAAAAATAATTCAACAAGGAAATATGCATATAATATGCATATAATTATTTCAACATTTGTATTTGCTGCAATTATCTCTTAGTCTGAGTGACATAAATTACAGTGCTGTATCACCATTTGAAGATAGAATTTGTGTGAGTGCGGCATCCACCAAGAACAAAGTAAATTTAGTCAATGAATATGAAGTCTTTCAGAGGGGCCACAGAAAATAAGGATAAATTTCAGCTACTCTATGAAAACTTAAATTACAATTAAAATCCATCATAAAGATGAATGTAAATGATCTAGGGATACCCATGTTAAAAGAGAGTGAATTTGAAAACCGAAATTACAAGAGCAGAATGGATGCAAGATGAAAAGCAAAGATGCAATATGAGGATACCATAATCTATTTCCAAGCATAAATGATTCAAGATTGTTAATATACTTTTTTAAATATAAAGTTAACTACTGAAAGAGCCCTGTCTTGCATCAAACCTAAATGTCTTTGTTTTCCCAGGTGCTGTGTGACCTCTATAGGTTTGGTGCTCTCATGACTAACAATATTAAAAAATAACCATCTTCAAGCTGTTCCTGACCAGCCAGGCTGTGGTAGCTACACAACTGTGTGCTGCTAGCACTAACAGTTTGGCTGGCATGCCATTAACTAGGTGGCCTGGTCTACAACCTAGGTCACAAAGGTAATGGGTCTTGGTACCATCACAAGGTAGACATGAACATTATACTGTAGCACATTATAATGTCATCTAAATATGGTGTCAAAATTGCACACCAAGCTTGCTATTCCTTAGAAAACAGTAATCAAATACTATGAGATCAGCTTTTTTCTTTAGCCAAGTGACCTGGCTGGCAAAGCTCTCGCTTCACACACGGAGGGCCCGGGTTCGATTCCCGGCGGGGTAGAAACATTTCGACGTGTTTCCTAGCAGCAAGTAGGTACCTGGGAGTTAGTCGACTGGTGTGAATCACATCCTGGGGAACAATTTTGAGGACCCCAATGGAAATAAGACAGTCCTGATGACGCACTGATCGCAGGACATCAAAGTGTTCCTAAGTGGTATGGAGAAACTTGACTATAACATCTTACAATATACATTAAATATTTTGATGGAGTAAACCAGTAAGCCAATGGAAGGTCTAGGTCATATGACCAAATGCTTCACAAAGCAAGTCATCATTCAACTAAGACCTGCATTGAGAAATTTTCCAATTTCTCCTGACGAGTTCAATACCACCACCACAAACATATTCACCATCATTTATTTAATAGCTGTTTTGCCAGAATTGCCTGGACATCACAATTCAAATAACCCTTAAAACCACAACATCCCCACCCATCCTTCAGTGCAGGCGATGCACTTCTCACCTCTAGAACCTAAAGTCCAGCTAACCAATTTACATGAATCCTTAATAAGTGTAACCTTGCTCATGTTTTCAGTACATCAAATCCCATAAAGTACTTTTTTTTCCATTCTAACACCTGCTGAATACTCAGAATCACTTTCCTTTCAACGAGGATGCCTTGATTCAAGAAATTGAAGCAACTTGGTTTAAAAACCTTTGAAAAAAAATGAAGTGATTAACTTTATAAAAAACATCTTTAGAAACACCAACACAACCTGCAGATAGTGGTGAAAATGTTTTCCTTGAAAAAAATTAAAAAACAAAGAAATTAAACTCCTCTTCAACTAAGTTCAAGGTAATTATTCAATAATTTAACAAATTAGATTAAAGTGCTTCTGCAAATGTTTAGGATTAAAACTACAGCAGCTGAGAAATTTTCTGAGTACAATCCTAGGAATTTTTTTATGCCATAATTTACCTCCTGAACTTTTTGATTGTTCAGTTTGCTTATAAGTACAGCATGTGCCAGAAACCCAGAGAACCATTAAAAAATATATTATGGTACTCCCTACATGAAGTGATCAAAGAATCTTTTAGCCAAACCCTTCTTCAAACAACTGTATTCTCACCCATATTATCCCTTTCACTGTCTTCCACTTAGATTTAAGTTATTAATGGCAGTGCCACTTATGTAGGTCTAAGTATAAATTCTAGCAGCCTCAAATCTGGCAGCAGAGGCCCAGTAGGCCTAGCCATCAGAAAACGGGTCTGCATGGTCATTGTGAGTAGCATACATACAAAAAATTGGGGCTGCTGCAGTACATTGTGGGAATGCCATCTTAGTATACAGACACAAGAGTCTCAACTCTCAGATGAATTAAATGTGTATTATTCCTCAGTAACAGCAACAATGAGGATTATGGAACTGAGGATGAGTTCTTTGGGTTTAAACATTTAGTGATCGAAAGTGCTCAGGGTGCCAAAAATAGTGCTGAAAACTCTGATGACCCACAGCCATCCATCTGGGGTCAGTTCATCCAGAACATGTCCATGCCATAAGTGAGAAACAGGGTCAATTTGAGCCATGTAACTGGTCTAACATAGGCCTCAAAGGGCAAAATCACTGATGTATAAATTGCGCTCAAATTGCTAATCTAATGCCTGCATATTTTGGTAAGTTTCCCATCAAATTTCACATTTTTGGAGTCATTATCTCCAGAAAAATATTCTTTACCATTTAAGATAGTAATTTTTTTTTTTTTTTTAAATCACAATATACTGACAACTGTTAATTTCAGGGGTCACAACAGTCAAAAGGATAAGACACAAAGATAACAAGCAAGAAATAATAAACCTATTCCACCACTAGTGCTGACTAACTCATATGAGTTTAGTTTCTTCCTTTTAATAATAATAATAATAATAATAATTTTTATTTCAATGCATGTTACAAGTGTACAATGTTATTGGTAGTTACAATTATAAAACAATTATAAAATTGTAATGCAAGGAGAGCCACTGGCATGCCATGGCATTAGGGGCAGTTTATTCTAGAGACTTATTCACTAATAATAATAATTAATAATTAATAATAATTAATAATAATAATAATAATAATAATAATAATTTTATTATTTCAATGCATGTTACAAGTGTACAATGTTATTGGTAGTTACAAATATAATACAATTATAAAACTGTAATGCAAGGAGAGCCACTGGCATGCCATGGCATTAGGGGCAGTTTATTCTAGAGACTTATTCACTAAGTACTTAATGCTAAAGAAATTGATTGAGTTTTCAGTTCTATATTATTTAAATTTTTAAATGGTTATACATACTATTTAAAGACAATACAAGAGAAATTGGTTGAGTTTAATCTAGTTGTAGAATTTATTTCAAATTACAGTATGTTGATGCTATACTAGTATAATAACAATACTAGAAATAGTTTTTAGAGTTTCATCTAGGTATATATTTTATTTCAAATTAAGAAAATGATGATACTATAAGATTTTAAATGACAATATGATGATATGAGATTGCAACAAGTGTTAAGGAGGATGAACATATCAAAATGAGATCTTCTTAAGTAAAATAATATTATTTCACCACTATAGTGCCATATGACAACCAAATACAGTGGAACCCCGCCTAACGAACAAAATTCATTCCAGAAGCCTGCTCAAGTGCCATTACCGAACGAATTTACTTCCTTAAGAAATAATGTCACATAGGTTAGTCTATTTCAGACCCCCAAAAATACACTTCCACAAGCACTTACAATATTATACTTACATAATTGTACGATTTCCGGGGTGTTCGTTAGGCGGGGGTCCACTGTAATAGTATTACTGAAAAATCAAATTCTGGTAGATGTTGTGAACTCAGACCATCCTTAAACAACAGCTATGACTGAGTACATAATAATAATAATCTTTATTTTTACAAGTACGTACAGACATAGCTGACATCAATGACATACTAGGGCTCTAGTGGCCTGGTGTCTAAAGCTCTCGCTTCACACGGCGAGGGTCTGGGTTCAATTCCCAGCCAGAGAAGAAACATTGGGTGTTTCTTTACACCTGTTGTCTATGTTCACCCATCAGTGAAATGGGTACCTGGGTGTTAGTCGACTGGTGTGGGTCGCATCCTGAGACACTGACCTAATTTTCCCGAAATACTCAGCATAACAAGGGGCTTTCTATATAGTAGTACAGTATGACTGATGTCAGCTAGGCCTGTATACCATGTACATGTACTTGTAGTAAATAAAGATATATTACATTATATTATTATAGAAAACCCCTGGTTATGCAGAGCATTTTGGGCAACTTAGGTTGTTAAACTTGTCACCCAGGATGCAACAGACAACAGTCAGCTGACACCTAGATACCTACTTGCTGCTATGTAAACAGGGACAGCAGGTGTAAAGAAACATGCCTGTAACAGGGATTGAACCATGGACACTCAACATGTGAGCCGAGTGTGCTACCAACCTAGCTACGGGACACCGTAGTACATGTAGATTCTGAGTCCATAGTACATTCAGAATCAAATTCATATACAAATTTTTATTTCTTTTAATTCTGTGCAAGAATAATGTAGTTTATATGTTATAAAACATTGTTAGGCACAAAAACTCACTAGTATACAAATGCAGTTTGGGTTTTAGTCTGAGGAGTAAAATTTTGTGGTTAATAGTGTACACAAAAAAAAACCCTGAGAATTAGACACATGTGCAACATCTGGGTATCTTTATTGTAGATGTTTTGCCATCCAGTGGCTTTATCAATACAAATTCAAGGACATGAAAGGAAGACAGTAGAACTATATACAAAAGATGAGGTAATCAGTCCCTCAGCCTTGGAGTTGGTGTGAAGAGCACCGTTGTCATGAAGATTCTGGAGCACAGGCAAGAAGGCTGGCGCTTATATACTGGCATCAGGTGGAAAGGGTCAGGTAGCAGACGAGGGCATAATCACTGGTAGGTGGGACTCGATGGTATAAATATGGCAGTGATATAAATAAGCTATAATTTTGTTTACCGCTCCCCGGCTTTACGGAATATTTGGGGCGAATTTTTTTTTTTTTACACTCGTCCCAGAGACGAGCGAGCCCATTGCAATCAGTTTAAGTGAGTCATACCCAAGGAATGGGTTAGTAGTAATAGTAGTAGTAGCCGTGAAGATTATGTAGATCTCCTCTGAACCAAGATTCAAGATTCCATGATGTTGCAGTGTCTTGACAAGTTGTACATGAATGGTATATAATACCAACAAAATGAGAATTAGACACGTGCAACATCTGGGTATCTTTATTGTAGACGTTCTTCTGTCTTCCATTTATGTCCTTGAATTTATACTGATAAAGCCATTGGATGGCAAAACATCTATAATAAAGATACCCAGATATTGCACATGTATCTAATTCTCATCTTGTCAGTATTATATACCATTCATTTACAACTTGTCAAGACACTGCAACCTCATGGAATCTTGGTTCAGAGGACATCTACATAACCTTCACGGCTACTACTACTACCAACCCATTGCTTGGGTATGACCTGCTTCCACTGGCGAATCCCACCTACCAGTGACTATGCTCTCGTCTGTTACCTGTCCCTTTCCACCTGATGCCAGTATATAAGCACCAGCTTTCTTGCCTGTGCTCCAGAATCTTCACGACTACGGTGCTCTTCACACCAACTCCAAGGCTGAAGGACTGATTACCTCATCTTTTGTATATAGTTCTTCTGTCTTCCATTCATGTTCTTGAATTTGTATTGATAAAGCCACTGGATGGCGAAACATCTACAATAAAGATACCCAGATGTTGCACATATGTCTAATTATCATCTTCTTGGTATTATATACTATTCATGTACAAAAAACTTTCATACAACACATATCTACTGTAAAATATCCTTTTTTTTATTAACACTGGGCACTTCCCACCAAGGCAGGGTGACCCAAAAAAGAAGAAACACCATCATCATTCACTCCATCACTGTCTTGCCAGAGGTGCAACTACACTACAGTTATAAAACACCCCTCCTAAAATAAATAATACCTAGAAACACTTAAATCCAACAGATACAGTGGTACCTCGACTTACGACTTACGTTATATTCGATAACCGATTTTTATAACGTAAGAAATTAGAATGCGACATCCGATGATTGATTGTCTTACGACTTCGTCACGGACCTGTCCGCTTTGCGCCCAGCTGAGCGCACTCCAGGAGCGTCAGTGCTATTGTTTACAAGCGAGAGCGACCACCCACCCACACCCACGCATTCATACCAGTATATTGTCATTATTCCACTGTTTTTAGTGCTTGCAACTGCTAAATAAGCTACCATGGGTCCAAGGAAAGATCCTAGTGCTAAGCCTGTGGCAAAGAGGAACAGGAATATATGTACGATAGAACTGAAGAAGGAGATAATAGAAAAATATGAAAGTGGAGTGCGTATCAGTGAGCTGGCCAGGCTGTATGGTAAACCCTATTCTACCATCGCTACCATTGTGGATAAGAAATATTCAAGTAAAATCAAGGAAGCTGTTGTTGCAAAGGTGCATCTGTGATCACAAAACACAGACCACAAGTGCTGGAAAATGTGGAAAGGTTGTTGTTGGTGTGGATCAACGAGAAACAGTTAGCAGGAGATACTGTTTCGGAGGGAATAATATGTGAAAAAGTAAGGCAGTTGCATGATGATCTCCTTAAGAAAATGCCTGCAACGAGTGAAGTGAGCGAATTTAAAGCCAGCAGAGGCTGGTTTCAAAAATTTAAGAAGCGTACTGGCATACATAGTGTTGTGAGGCATGGTGAGGGAGCCAGTTGTGACAAAAGTGCGGCTGAAAAATATGTGCCTGAATTCCAGGAGTACCTAGAGGCTGAACAATTCCTCCCCAACAAGTGTTTAATTGTGATGAAACAGGCCTGTTCTGGAAGAAAATGCCCAACAGGACCTACATTACTCAGGAGGAAAAGGCACAGCCAGGACATAAGCCTATGAAAGACAGGCTAACTTTGATGCTTTGTGCCAATGCCAGTGGTGATTGCAAAGTGAAGCCTTTACTAGTGTATCTTTTGAAAATCCCGAGTGTTTGGCAGATGCGGTGTCAGCAAGTCTAACTTGTGTGTGATGTGGAGGTCTAACAAAAGGCATGGGTCACAAAGGACATTTTCTTAGATTGGTTCAATGGCGTGTTTGGCCCCAGTGTGAAGAAATATCTATTGGACAATAATTTGCCACTTAAGTGCCTCCTGATAATGGACAATGCTCCTTGTCATCCTCCAAACTTGGTAGAGAAAATTGTGGAGGAGTTTAAATTCATCAAAGTGAAGTTCTTGCCCCTAATACCACTCCTCTCCTCCAGCCCATGGACCAGCAGGTCATTTCCAACTTTAAAAACTCTATACCAAAGCAATGTTTCAAAAGTGCTTTGATGTGACCACAGACATGAACATAACCCTAAGAGAATTTTGGAAAAACATTTCCATATGCTGCATTGTGTACACCTTATAGGTAAGGCTTGGGAGGGAGTGACTACCAGGACTTTGAACTCTGCCTGGGGAAAATTGTGGCCAGACTGTGTCCTAGAGAGGGATTTTGAAGGTTTTGGGGCTGAGCCTCAGAACCCTGAGCATGAGCCTGAGCCTGAGCCTGTTTTGGAAGAAATTGTGGAATTGGGCAAGTCTTTGGGGTTAGAGGTGAGTGGTGAGGATGTGGAACAGTTGGTGGAGGAGCACAAGGAAGAGCTAACCACTGAAGATCTGCAAGAGCTTCAACAGCAACTGGAACAAGAGAGCAGAGGTCAGGACAATGGTTCAGAGGAGGAGGAGGAGGTGGAACAAAATGGAAGAATGTGCCTTCTTCAAGGATTAGGAGATCTGTGCCAAATGGAGTGATGTGCAAGCATTTATGGATGAATATCACCCTAACCATGCTGTTGCAGGCCGTGCTGGCAACCTGTACAATGACACAGTGGTGTGTCATTTCAGGGATGTGTTAAAGAATCGCCAGACACAGAGCTCCCTGGACAAATTTGTTGTTAGAAAGAGGTCTAGTGACTCTCAAGCTGGTCCTAGTGGCATTCAAAGAAAAAGGAAGTAACCCCAGAAAAGGACTTGGTACCTGCAGTGTTAATGGAAGGGATTCCCCTTCCAAACACTAGCATACTACTCCACCTTCTCCCTCCTCCCGTCCTCCACACATCAACAACTCTTCAATAAATGTAAGTGACATGTTATTGTACAATATTTGCATGTGTATTTAGTTATTCTTCAATATATTGTGTATTATTTAATGTCAAAAAGTTCTAAAAAATATTTTATTTAACTACTTTTGGAAGTCTTGGACGGATTAAATTTATTTCCATTATTTCTTATGGGGAAAATTGATTCGTTTAACGATTGTTTCGTCTTAAGATATGCCCTCTCTGACGGATTAATATCGTAAGTCGAGGTACCACTGTACATACAGGATAGCTACTGGGGCTTTGTGAAAAGTTTGCCTTCAACCAACAGATAACATACTAGAAATAACAATACAAAAGATCTTCATAAACAATGAGGAACTAATCAGAGACAATTTCAAATATAATATACTCTGCTCACAATCTCACTGAAGTACAGATAAGCATAAATCCATGCATAGAGAACCAAAGATGTGAAGGGATGTTCAGGAAATTTAAGTTTAACAGAGAAATGACTGGGCCAAAACAAAGAACTATTAGACATAGTACCCTGGATGATGGTCTTAAACTCCTTTAGCCTCACACCACTGCATGGAAAAGTTGAATACAGAAGTATACAAGGTCTGTAAAAATATGATGTTTTGCTGAGAAAGCTACAAAGAGATGAAATACTGAGAGAACATAGAAGAATGTACAGAAGGAAGTAGGGTTATTGAATTGGTTAAAAATGAATACAGATTACAACAAAAGATAATGTACACTGAGATATTACATATAGAGAGCAGGAACTAAAATCTTCACACTTGATGGAAGAAGCACATAAGGGACAAAAAACCATTAAGACAATCTGAAGAAAAAAAAATCCTACTAGCCATTTGCTAGTAGGATATGCAATATCCAAGATAACAACCACCTCTAGAATTTGTCCAATACAGTGGACCCTTGACTTTCGGTTGGTCCGAGTATCGGTGAATTCGAGTTTCGATGGCTTTTTTCGGTCCAATTTTCCCCCGCCAACCAGTCATTCCCCTGACTATCGGTCCGGGTACAAGACCTGTCCGCCTGTCTGCCTGCCCGCGCTTGCGCGTCTCGCTCTGCAGGCGTCGTGAGCCAGTCTAGCGTTATTTACCATTGAGAGAACATTACCCAGCATGCTCATTCAAACATTTCACAATAAATTTATTGTGTTTATTGCTGGTTTAGTGATTGTCACTGTAAAATAAGTCACCATGGGTCCAAAGAAGCTTCCTAGTGGTACCCCTGTGGTAAAGAAAGTGAGGAACACCATCGAACTGAAGAAGGAGATAGTAGAAAAATATGAGAGTGGCGTACGTGTGAGTGAGCTTGCCAGGATGTACAACAAAAACCAATCTACTATCACCTCTATCCTGGCAAAGAGAAAAGAAATCAAGGAAGCTAATGTTGCAAAAGGTGTTGACATGTTTGCCAAAAATAGATTGAAAACAGTGGATGAGGTTGAGAAGTTGTTGCTGGTGTGGATCAATGAAAAACAGATAGTGGGTGACAGTGTTTCCATGGCGATAATTTGTAAAAAGGCAAGGCAGTTGCACGCAGATCTTGTCAAGACAATGCCTGGAACCAGTGCTGATGCGAGTGATTTTAAAGCCAGCAAAGGCTGGTTTGAGAGATTTAAGAAACGTAGTGGCATACACAGTGTTGTGAGGCATGGTGAGGCAGACAGTTCAGACAAATGTGCGGCTGAAAAATTTGTGCAGGAATTCAAGGGGGTCGTAGACACTGAAAAATTTGAACCCCAACAAGTGTTTAATTGTGATGAAACAGGCCTGTTTTGGAAGAAAATGCCAAACAGGACCTACATTACTCAAGAGGCACTGCCAGGACACAAGCCTATGAAAAATAGGCTAACTCTTATGATGTGTAGTAATGCTACTGGGGATTTTAAAGTGAAGCCTTTACTGGTGTATCACTCTGAAAATCCCAGTGTTCAAGAAACACAATGTGACCAAGAATAATTTGTGTGTGTGTTTTGGAAGGCTAACACCAAGGCATGGGTCACAAAGGCAATTTTCGTGGAATGGCTCACTGGAGTGTTTGGCCCCAGTGTGAAGAAATACCTCCTGGAACAGAAATTGCCACTCAAGTGCCTCCTGCTACTGGACAATGCTCCTGCTCATCCTCACAACTTGGAAGACTATTTGTCTGAGGACTTCAGTTTTATAAAAGTGAAGTTCTTGCCTCCTAACACCACCTCTCATCCAGCCCATGGACCAGCAGGTCATTT
>WNWK01000605.1:0-134828 GCA_009830355.1 Cherax destructor | reverse complement strand
TATGTGTGTATGTATATACATGTATTGTGTGTATGTATGTGTGTGTATATGTATGTGTATATGTGTGTGTGTGACCCAACAATTAAATTTGCACCAATAACTCATTACAGTTGTGGCTGGGTGTAGACTAATAGATTGCTCATTGCTTTATAATTTGTTCATGAGTGCAACCATGTCGACGTAAGTAAATTTACTTACATGATTCATTACCTTGTAACTAGTGAATTCATTACCATTGTACCTTGTTCAGCTATCAAAACTTTGGGGCCCAGTCTCTGGACCCTATATATACCTCTGTAATCTGCAAATACCTTTGTAACTTGTCATGATTGTGACCATCTGAGTTCATTACCTTTGTAACTTGCTCAGCTATCAAACTTTGAGGCCAGTCCCTGGACCCATTATGTACCTCTGTAATCTTTTGACTACCGCCCACAGGATGGGTATGGGGTGCATAATAAAGATATCAAACTAAACTAACTCTGCAAAGACAGTGATTATGTATGAGTGAGGTGAAAGTGTTGAATGATGATGAAAGTATTTTCTTTTTGGGGATTTTCTTTCTTTTTGGGTCACCCTGCCTCGATGGGAGACGGCCGACTTGTTGGAAAAAAAAAAAAATTTGAATCAGGTCCATAACTTTGTGCTTAGAAATCTCAACTTAGACTTAAAAATGTGAGAATGCAACAAACACTGTGACAGGAAAGTTTCAGGCAATAGTTCACATGAACAGTCAAATACAGATAGAAAAGTCCCAGCAAGTAGTTCACATGAAGTCACATACTGACAGAAAAATCCCAGGCAGTATGTAGTTTACATGAACAGTCACATAATGACAGAGAAGTCCCAGGCAATAGTTCACATGAACAGTCACATTCTGACTTAATACTTAACAAGTTTGCCTTAAACAGCAAGTACTAGAACTGACTACAGGTAGACTGGAAAATAACCTTGACCTTATAGTCACACATTCAATACTGTACTGTACACAGGAAACATTTAATAACCTGAAGGCCCATAGGATGCATAGATTTTGAAACAACATTGTCAAACACATTAAACTAAGAGCCATAACCTAATCGAAGTGCAGACATACACGAACATCAGATTTGAGCAGTCAAATACTAAATCGCAATGAGAAAGTTTTTGCATAAAATGAATTTCAACCATATTAAATAGGAACAGATACATAAAGACACTGAAATAAATTTATAAAACAGTATAAGTAACCTGAGTATAAACCACTGCCTTGAGAGGATGAGCTCAGAGTCACTAGAAATGCTCTATAATAACATTCAAATGCAGATGAAAAAAAAATTATGTTTTTCTACAAATGAGGATAGTCAAAGAATTTCTCAATGGTTCTTGACCTTCTCAAGCTACTGGCACCACTATCAGCTACTGCCACCATCAACAACCAATGTCAGCTACTGCCGCCACCACCACCACCATATTATAGAAATCTTATGTGGCTCTGAAATTTAAAACATAATACACATAATATTCAGGAGGAATATATAGAGAGCCAGAAGTCATCACCATAACTGAGATTAAAATTAAGAGCAAAAACCATCTCAAATACTACTGGATCCTTTAATAAGGGACATGGAATATTCACTGATGAACATGAACATACATACAGTGGTACCCCGAGTTTCGAACTGCTCCCAACTCGACCAATTATGTAAGTGTATTATTGTAAGTGCTTTTGAAAGTGTATTTTTGGGGGTCCGAAACGGACTAAACTAATTTACATTATTCCTTAAGGGAACAAATTCATTCGGTAACGGCACTTGAACAGCTTTCTGGAACAAAGAAAGTGCAAGTCAGTGTTCAGAGAGGACAGTAGTCCATTCTCACACCATCATTAGGATTTGAAAATTCAACCACCTTTTTGTCTGATATTGCAGCTTTTTTTATTTGTTAATTTATAATTAAAATTTGATGCTTTTTATAGGCTTATGTAACCTAACCTAATTCAGTTTATAAATAAAGAAAATAGCACCTGTAAACTTTCAGGAAGATTAAAGAAACCGACAATATGAACCACGTAAGGAAAATGACACAGTAAAATGATGTTAGGTTGCACTGAGCCATTAAACAAACTTAAGATTGACAACCTATATAAATTTCTCATGAACACAACACAAAATCCAAAATACTGTTTCTTACAAGACGTGAACCTCGCTTGACTTTGCAGAAGGCACTGACAGCATGCCCATGCACTCTGCTTCAGGTCATGACTCTTGGAACTCTATACTAAAAACAGACATCATCGCACAAGCTCTCAAAAACTATATAGTCCCGCTTCACAAAGATGGCACAAAAACAATTGTGTAGCACTATAGGCCATTAGCACTGACATACACAGTCACACATCACAATCTTTGAAAGAATACTAAGATATCAGATTGTAATCACATGGAACATCAACATTAACATGACCATGGGTTTAAAACAGGATGCTCTAACCTCCTGCAACTGTCAAGACCACTTATACAGTATGTGGTTTTTGCACATAATAGAAAACTAGTGAAAGGCTGATGAAATACTATACCCATTATGTAATGGCATACAAATTATGAACAAAAGGAATAAGTCCACAATTGGGCTATGGAAGATCATCACTAATTATAATTCATATTTTACCTGATTCCCAGGCAGTCTTGTCACATAATTTTCATAGTCCACTGTATCCCAATAACTTTTGCTGAGGCTTCCCTCCTCCTCACAGCACGTAACTAAGAATTAAGGTTAAAAACCATATTTTAAGTTAGTAACAATGGTTGTATTACAAGCAAAATGTTAAGTAAATGGACACAGATGCAACTAATGTGACATTTTGTTGTGGTAACGTTTCGCTCTCCAGGAGCTTTGTCAAAACTCCTGGGGAGCAAAATGTTGCCAATAAAATGTTATACATATTAGATGAATCTATGTCCACTTACCTAATGTATTTTAAGTTACACCATCCACACATCAAATAAAGATTAGGATGCAAAATTTACCTTAGGTAACAAGCTGTGTAGCTAAAGTTTCCGGCAATGAAGATACGACTCCACTGCAGACTGCACTGTTGACCTGCAATATGTTTCATCATTAATTGGAGACATTCTTTGAATACATATTTTTTTATTCTAAAGTAATTAAAAGAAACTTTTCTAAGATAGGACATTAAAAATGTGAAAAGTTCTGGTCCAGAATAAACTTGTATTACTGCAGCTAATAAAGGTATAGTGGACCCCCGGTTTACGTACTGCTCCAAACTCGAACAATTATGTAAGTGTATTTTTGTAAGTGCTTTTGTAAGTATTTTTGGGGGTCTAAAAGGACTAATCTAATTTACATTATTTCTTATGGGAACAAATTTGTTTGGTAACGGCACTTGAACAGCATTCTGGAACTAATTATTACGTAAACCGGGGTACCACTGTATACATAATCCACCATTCATTTTTAACGGTAATTTCATAATCTACCTGATTAAGAATAAAAAATATGTTTTAATGCCAAAGGAAAGCTACTAATACAGCAAATAAGAATATTTTTTTATTAACACATTGGTCGTTTCCCACAAAGGCAGGGTGGTCTGAAAAAGAAAAACTTTCACCATCATTCACTCCATCACTGTCTTGCCAGAGGCGCACTTACACTACTACAGTTATAAAACTGCAACATTAATGCCCTTCCTTCAGAGTGCTGGCACGGTACTTCTCATCTCCAGGAATCAAGTCCGGCCTGCCGGTTTCTTGAATCCTTTCATAAATATTACCTTGCTCACACTCCAACAGCACTTCAAGTCCTAAAAACCATTTGTTTCCATTCGCTCCTATCTAACATGCTCACGCATGCTTGCTGGAAGTCCAAGCCCCCTCACACACAAAACCTCCTTTACCCCCCTCTCTCCAACCTTTCCTAAGCTGACCTCTACTTCGTCTTCCCTCCACTACAGATTTATACACTCTCGAAGTCATTCCATTTTGTTCCATCTTCTCTACATGTCCAAACCACCTCAACAACCCCTCCTCAGCCCTCTGGATAATAGTTTTGGTAATCCCGCACCTCCTCCTCATTTCCAAACTACAAATTCTCTGCATTATATTCACACCACACATTGCCCTCAGACACGACATCTTCACGCCTCCAGTCTTCTCCTTGTTGCAACATTCACACCATCTACCATGGTTGGTTAACTATACTACATTCCCTGATAACTAACACATGATCATCTATCTGTATACTAGCTCATTCCCGGTATAACTATTCCATACTTCCTGTTAACTATCTTCACATTCCTGTTCTTCCTATACTTCGGTATAATCTTACATTCCTGAAACTATACTCTTACATTCTGTATAACTTCTCTCATATGGTATAACTATACTTTCCTGATACTTTACATTCCGGTATACTGCGGTCTATAACATTCTGGTATAACTATACTCCATACATTCCCTGGTATACTATACTCATACTTCTGTATAACTATACTATCATTCCCTGGTATAACTATACTCTCATACAGTCCTCGATGACGCACTGACTTTCTTGGGTTATCCTGGGTGGATAACCCTCCAGGGTTAAAAATCCGAAGAAATCTTATCTTATTTATCTTATAACTATACTCTCATACATTCCCTGGTAAACCTATACTCTCATACATTCCCTGGTATAACTATACTCTCATACATTCCCTTCTTTGCTTCCATGGATAAAGTTTTCTCCACAGAGTCCTCAGTGCACCACTCACTTTTTCCCTCATCAATTCTATGATTCACGTCATCTTTCATAGACTCATCTGCTGACATGTCCACTCCTAAATATCTGAATACATTCACCTCCTCCATACTCTCTCCTTCCAATCTGATATCCAATCTTTTGTTGCCCAATTTTTTTTGTTATCCTCATCACCTTACTCTTTCTTATATTCACTTTCAATTTTCTTCTTTTACATACGTACCTTACTAAACTCATCCACCAGCCTCTGCAACTTCTCTTCAGAATCTCCCAAAAGCACAGTGTCATCAGCAAAGAGCAACTGTGACAACTCCCACTTTGTTAGATTCTTTATCTTTTAACCCCAAACCTCTTGCCAACACCCGAGCATTCACTTCTCTTACAACCCCATCTATAAATATATTGAACAACCATGATGGCATCACACATCCTTGTCTAAGGCCTACTTTTACTGGGAAATAATCTCCCTCTCTCCTACATACTCTAACCTGAGCCTCACTTCACTGCTTTCAGTAACCTACCTCCTATTCCATACATTTGCAACATCTGCCACATTGCCCCCTATTCACCCTGCCATATGCCTTTTCCAAATCCAGTTCTTGATGAACACAGAGTTCCATGAGTCTGGGCCTGGAACTTATAATATGCAAAGACAAAATTGGAAGTTAAAGACATAGATGAGTCATAGGGATGTCAGGCAGTATTTCAACCTAAGGGGTGGTTGGGAAGTGGAATGACTTGGAGCAAAAGGTTGGTTGTGTAGACAGGGTCCATACACAGGTTTATGAGTAGGTATGACACGACCCATGAGGCTAGGAGTGAATCCGGCATGCAGCAAGGTGGTGTAATCCGGAGCTAAGAATCAACCCCATCAAACCACATATAAGTAATTACTTATCAGAATGAAAGTTCCAAGCTGATTCAGCTCTTGTTTTGGGCAGGCACAAGGCTACTCAGCTACGACGACATAGCCTTTGTTATGATGGGGAAGGAATGGCTGGAAGCCCAGAAATAACTTCAACCTGCTGGGAGTTCGAACTCAAGACCTCGGCAGAGTTCTTGAGACTGCTAAGACTCTACAGCAGATTGCTCAAGATCTGGGAAGTATGCTGTACTGGTCATACCCACCATACAAGCCATGAACAGAACATTAGCTTGAATACTGTGCACGCTTGGTAGGGTGAACAAACCAAAGCAGATATGACTGTTCCCAAATCAAGGAAGATTGTTATCTAGGACATGGAGATGCTAATTACTGGTATTACCAGACATGTCTCCGGTACAGGATGAAGTAACTATCCAGCAGGCTAGACTACGAACAGCAGGTAAGACACCAAGACGTGCTGGAACTGTGGCAATGAAAGCCACTACAGAAAGCAGTGACAGAGGTTAAGAAAACTCTTGTAACATACTGGATCTGGATTCAGATCCAATGTGTTGGATCATTTCAGATCCAGTTGCTGGATCATTACAGATCCAACTGTTGGATCATTTCAGATCCAATTGTTGAATCATTTCAGATCCAATTGAGTTATTTCAGATCCAATGTGGCGCATCATTTGATCTGAAACCAGTTGAAAACTGCAATGTCTACAGGTAACCTAAGGATAAGGATCGGGAAACTAGAACAGGTTGAGTACACAGAGTAGCGACTGACCCCACCCAGAGAAGCTCCAATTAATTTTAAGAATAAAATCGGTGACTGGATGTAGGGAGATCAACGATGAGTTCTTGGTATTTACTGAAACTGTATTCAACTAAATATCTGTGCAACCATATGTGTGAGCGCGCGTGGAACAATGGGACATTTACACCAGTCAAGGGTCCAGGAAATATACGGCCCCAAAATTACAAACACAGATGGAACTCTGAGGAGGTTCCCGTGAAAGTTGCCACATCAGGGAGGATTTTAGCATGCAACTTCTTCATCAACCCTTTCTTTTCTGAGAAAGTGGTCTGCTGGATATTTATCCCTTTGCTTTTACTCTTCAAACCGATCTGGAAAAGACCAGCGTTAGGGACACTTTCCTGTTTCCTGACAAATAAAGATCATTTCCTCCCTTCTAAGAAACATTGGTAAACGTACATTAAGCAACAGAAACCACTGTACCTCCCCAAGTTGTAGATACAACACCTTGATCTCACACCAAATGTAGCAAACAGGAGCGGCTGAAAACAGACGTCTGCTCTGCTGAGGAGCATATCTGAGATGTAACAGCCTAGTGGAACACCATGTCTATGGAAATTTTATAATTTTCCTAAATTTATAAGTGTAAATTTGAATAATATAATAATTGTGCATAAAAATGTGAAGCTGATTTGACTCTTCGAGAAATTTTGAGTGAAGGGGAGACGCCATATTAATCTATGCACTGTTTGTTACAATCGTCTAATAATCAGGTATCATCGAGGCCAAAAATGGTGGTATCGGCTAGAATCAAGGATCATAAATTACTATGACGGCCTCCGCAGTGAAATATGGACAAATAAGGTGTAAATTAGCTATAATAATTCTGTATATGAGAAATGAGACGCGAATTGTTGGGAATGCAACTCCTCCAAATATGTACGTCATTAGTCCTTTCATTTGATTTTTCGCTGGCCAGTTAGATTCTATTTGTCAGGTAGGCTTTGAAGTGTCCCACCTGCGACCTAAATGGTAAGTAGTAATACAAATTCCTTTTCTTGTAACCTTGTATTATATGTATGAATCAATAGCAATTGACCATATATGGACCAATATACTAGCCCCCCTTAAATCAGGGATAATTACAGACATCACTACAGACCACTACTCCACCTTCCTCTTAACAAACATTAATAAACCACCACTGGAATACAACAAAGTTTCTTTTAGACTTCATGACGAGGCCTCAATAAGTAACTTCACAGCAGAGCTAGGTTGGTTGACTGGCCTACTGAATTCTCCAATGCCAATGGTATCGATGATTGGATAGACATATTTCTTAATAAATTACTTAGGCCATACAACAAACATTGTCCCATAAAAATGAAACAGATTACGAACAAACGGTTATGTTGCCCATGGCTAACAGCATACTAAGATCCATTGATAAGAAACATCAATATGAAAAGCAATATAGACAGGGCCTAATACACAAAAATACTATTAAACACTATGCATTAGTTCTCACCAAACTAATAAGAAAGGCCAAGCAATTGTACTATTCCAGCAGATTCACCGAAACAAGAGATATAAAAATGACCTGAAAAACACTCAGATTCTGGGCCACAAACTGAAAAAAAAACACGGGATATTGTCCTAACTAAACCGAATGAAACACAACTACAGCCTATTGATACAGCTAACAAGTTAAATGACTTCTTCTCAACCATAGGATCAAATCTCGCCAGTAAAATCCCAGGTACCAATGCCCAAGCAAGTGATTACTTAGATGGAAATTTCCCAACCTCCTCCTATCTTGCACCTACCGACCCCACTGAAGTCACCATGATTATAAAGTCACTTAAGAATAAATCAGGGAATCTGTCTCAAGTCCCACCACTATTGTACAAGCGAGCAGCTCATGTCCTTTCGCCTGCTATTTCACTACTTTTTAACAAATCACTAGAAAGTAGCACTTTCCCGACATCCCTCAGGACAGCAAGGGTTACACCAATTCCCAAAGGTGGTGACCCCACAGATGTAAATAACTACAGGCCAATCTCGAACTTACCATTGCTATCCAAAATTTTTGAGAAACTCGTTCACAAGAGATTATATTCGTTTATTACAGTACAAAGCATACTCAATCCCTGTCAATTTGGCTTAAAAAAAAAACACAAACGTTGGAATTGTAAAAATGCTGGACCTAATTTACACAGCACTGGAAAATAAAGAATATCCGTTAGGACTCTTTATTGACCTAAGGAAAGCTTTTGATACAGTAGACCACGGCATCCTACTCCAAAAACTTGACCATTATGTTATAAGAGGCCACGCGCTTATATATTTCAAATCCTATCTTACTAACAGATATCAATACGTCACCATTAAAGACAACTTCATCTACACGACCACTTGATATTGGAGTACCACAGGGAAGTGTCCTTGGTCCCCTGCTCTTCCTCCTATACATCAATGATCTTCCCAACGTATCCCAACACCTAAAACCGATTCTCTTTGCTGATGATACGACTGATGTCATCTCCCACCCAAATCTTGCCTCACTCAACACCATTGTTAATGAAGAGCTGCTAAAAATATCAACCTGGATGGCAGCCAACAAACTTACACTTAACACTGACAAAACCTTCTACATTATGTTTGGTAACAGAACAGGTGTTGCACAACTGAACATAATGATTGACAACACTCCTATTGCTAAACACAATGAGGGCAAATTCCTGGGCCTACACCTGGAGAGCAACCTGAATTTCAGCACCCATATCAACCACATAGCAAAAAAAAAAGTATCCAAATCGGTTGGGATACTCTCTAAGATACGTTACTATGTACCACAATCAGCCCTACTCACACTATACTATTCACTCATCTATCCCTACCTCACCTATGCCATATGTGCTTGGGGATCAACAGCAACAGCCCACCTAAAACCAATATTAACTCAACAAAAAGCCGCAGTAAGAATTATCACGCAATCCAATCTCAGGCAACACCCCCCCCCCACGCTTCAAAGACCAAAATTTACTCACTGTTCAGAACATCCACACTTACTACTGTGCAACCTACATGTACAGAACCATAAATTCCAATAGTAACCCTGAACAAAAACGCTTTCTTGATAGTTATGACAGGACCCATAGGCACAATACCAGACACAAAAATCTTTATGACATTCCCCGTGTCCGGCTAAATTTATACAAACGTTCAATGTACATTAAAGGGCCTAAAATCTGGAATTCCCTACCTGAAAACTCCAGAACTGCAGACTCAGCCACCATTTTCGACACTATCATCAAAAAACATCTTATCTCACTAACACACCCCACCATCACCTAAATACAGGAAACCACCGATTCACGCACACACACACGCACACATCCTCCTCATCTACACTAACACTGACCCAAAGGACAGTAAACACAAAATTCTGAATATAGCTATTGTCTAATAAATCTCAAACTAGTTTTAAGTTTGCCTGATATACTCCAATATAGGCTTTAATAGAAACTATGTAACATGCCAAGACGAAACCATTCTCATTACTACTGTAAATCTATTTAATCATTTGAAATTTGTATTCATTTGTAATTTGTAATACAATCTAAATATTCTGAACTACCTACTATTGTAAATCTATTTAATCATTCGAAATTTGTATTTATTTGTAATTTGTAATATAGATTAAGAACTAGTATTAGTCTGCCCGAAACGCCTAGCATGCCCAGGCATGCTAATGGCTATCTTTGTAATTACTGTCTTATAAATGTAAACCACACATTGTAATCTTTACAGAGAAATAAAAAAATCTAAATCTAAGTATCCCGTGGACCCAGCATACCATAATATACAGTCCACGTAATTTTAATTTACCAGAGTTGCTGGTTTTGTTAAATGCTAATTAATAACTTAATATTAGGTCTAGCTTGATGCGAGTGTGGTTGAGTTGGGCATCGAAGGAGTGGCAGTTTTGTGACCTACAAAGTCCCACTTACCTCAGAGGTGTAACTAACCTTGGTGAGTAAAAAATTGTTTTTAGTTACACATAACCCAAATTACTTGCATGTAATAATTCAGGTTAACACTTGTAAACCTCATGCAGGTAATTTATCACAATGTCAACACTGGAGATCTTTTCCCATCTTGGCGCTGTGCATGATAATAAACTTAGTACTGCAAAGTGCGAAGAGCAATTCCAAGGCCCGTTATAGTCGACAGTAGTCCTGGTGAAGAAAACCAATTTTACAAGAAGCTATGTGGAAAGAAATCAATGATTCATATTTGCTACCTTAAGACAGGCAGATGCGACCTGGTTCTAGAAACTAGTTCTGAAGGCGAGATATCACCTGGTCAAGAAGGCATCATACCATCAAGCTGGGTAATGCGTCTGCCACGTTTGAACACGTAATGGAACGAATCCTCTACGAGTTCCAGTAGAAAAGTACCCTCTTATATCTCTGCGATTTCTTTGTATTTTAAGGACGTTGCAGCAGAAAATAGAGGTGGCTAAAGCTCAACCCACAGACGGATAGTTTGCTCAACTAGGACTGGCGACCGACCCCTCTGAAGACACGCGGCAGCGGTGATTATTACTGGTTTTAAATGGGTAACCCCTGTGGATAATTAGCGCTATATAACAGCGTACATTAGAGAGGTGTGAAAGGCGTAGTCTAAATTAAAGGTGGGATGTTTTGAGAGAAGGGCAGTTTGAGTGAGGGCAACAGAGAATGAGCTAATTTGATATCTATTTTACACCCCATCCCGTGGGCGGTAGTCAAAAGATCATATATGAATTATAAAGTAGACATAAGAGAATAAAAATTAATCAAAAAGCAAACGAAATTCCAAGAACCTGAGTTCAACCCGTGCAGGTAAACATACAAATTTCTTCAATAAAATGACAAATTATGATATACACAGACTAAATCTTATTCAAATCTTTCCTTAAACACACAAGTAAGTTTATTCAGGTATACACAAATAC
Organism: Cherax destructor; assembly: GCA_009830355.1. Lineage (NCBI taxonomy): Eukaryota > Metazoa > Arthropoda > Malacostraca > Decapoda > Parastacidae > Cherax > Cherax destructor. The sequence continues at coordinate 123,462 of WNWK01000605.1, read as the reverse complement.
AGTTACATAGATTATCATACATAGCAGCATATGTGTAGAAAACACATTAAGCTTGAAGCAGCTCAGATGTTCGCTGTTTTCAAGTAATCAGCATAGAAGGGTTGAAGCAAATCAGATGGGACACTCAGAAAGTGGTTTAGAAAGACAAGTAAGGAAACACTAGGACATATTTATTGGAAAACGCTTCGGTCCTGGGGCCTTGATCACTTCTGAAGTGATCAAGGTCCTAGGACCGAAACTTTTTCTAAGAAATATGTCCTAGTGTTTGCTCACGTGTCTTTCTAAACCAATCAATTCGTCGGTATCTATTACCGAAGTTTATACCACGCTCAAAGTCGCGCATAAAAAAAAAAGTATTTCAATTTTTGTAACTTCTTAAAAAAAAAAAAAAAAAAAAAAAAAAGGAATCTACATAGGCCAAAATCAATCCAAACATTTCTCTAGGTACGACTGGTCAGCTTTTAAGAAAGCTTAGTGTCATAGAGACATAAAAGAAAAGTATACTTAACCTAAGATAAGCAAATCAAGTCAAACGCCGACTTCAGACCAGAGGAGCGGCTAATTATCTCACAGAAACAAATTTGATTAATAAAACTGACACATGATAACTTAGACAATTTAACATTAAGAGATTGTCTCCCTCGAGGGAAACACATCAGCACTAAAGGTTTAGAGATGACCAGATGTATTTTCCACTTATTGCACAGAATCCCTCCCCCCAAAAAAAAAAAAAAAATAATAATAATGTCTACACAGCCTAAACCCATGAAACGTTCCAATCCATTTCATACGATGCATCAGTCACTGAAGATTAGCGTCGTTCAGAATTTTTTATATATTTTTTTTTAATCAGAGGAAAGCGCTAAACCCTTAAGGAGTCACATGTCCCCTATGGAATTATGAGTCCAGTGCCTTGGATCAAGATCCCCTCACCAGCATCAAGGCAGAATAACACAATAAGGTCAAATAACACCATGTTATTTCAAGATTAGAAGTGGCAGAATGGCATCCAAAACACTCCATTAAATATAGCAACCTTCTTCTAAGTAGGCTACACCACTGTTGAAATTTCGACGGTGCTCGTAGGAGCCTCGTGAATCTTACCCAAGATACATTACACAAGCGTTGAAATTTTGAAACCGATCGAATAAGGCGTTCTCGAGTAATAAACGAAAATTTGTGAGAAAGCAAACACAAATTTTGTTGAGAATGTTCGGAAAAAATAGATAAGTTTCCCCTCGTTAAACTTAAAAACGCCACAAAACAGCAGTTTTATTTGTTCCAGTTTATTTTTTCCATCTACATTCTATTTAAAATTCTCTACAATCCTGTAAGGAAAAAAAATGTATTTTATTTTTTAAAATTCCAATTTGATAAAATTGGCAAAGAATAGCACCACAACAACAACAACAACAAAATAATTCCCATTAAGATACACCGTTTAGGGTTTGAAGCTGATCAGAAGAGACATTCTCTAGTTATTACATGGGGAAATAATTTGCTTATTAAAACAAATGGCAAATTAAAATTTACACAGGTCCAAGTGACAAGCCAAGCTTGTCACTTACTTCTAGCAAAGTAAATGACAAGCTTTGGTAAAAGTTTGAAGCCGATTAGAAAAGGCATTCTCTAGTAAATGACTTGCTTCCCACGTTTTCATTTTTTTTAGCTATTTCAGTAAAATTTGCACTTACTCGGAGTGAACTTATGGGTTATCATCCTTATTATAAAATGCTTCGTCAATAATATTTTGAAGCCAGTCAGAAGCAGCATTCTTTAGTTATTGAATAAAAAAATGAATATCATATGCTGGATGTTGGAGACAGAGTAAAATAAGTAAAGCTAAATCTACACGACTATACATGGTTACAATCATGAACAAATTACAAAGTAATGAGCAATTCACACGTCCACACCCGGTCACAATGAGTTATTAGTGAAGGGAGAACAACTTTGCTGTACATAGTCAGTGGTCAGGCTTCAAATACATTTTTCTGTACAGCAATAAAAGAGTGGAATAGACTGCCTGGTTGATCAGGTCCTGATCCACCATGAGGCCTGGTCACAGACCGGGCCGCGGGGGCGTTGACTCTCGAAACCTTCTCCAGGTATACATGTCAAAGCCTGTCATAGCATGCGGCAGTTGAAGAAGAGCCAAAATGTACCTTGTGAATAAGGCTACAGTAATGGGAGGAGAGTGATTATATATATAACATATATATATACTATAATCTGATCCTATCTTTAATGTCAATGAAAATAACTAATTTTACCTCTCTTCTAGTATATCTTATTGTAACTGCTTTTACATAGTTAAGATACTTACCTATCTTGAAATTTTAAATATAAATAATACTTATCACAAGGACCCCAATGGAAACAAGTCACTTTGTCTGACATTTTTGGGTTATCCTGGGTTCTCTACACATATATACCTGAATAAACTTATCACCATTTATTGAATAATATTGACAATTTGGGACTTATGCCATGTAACTGCAACATGAACCTTGTGTTCAGGATACCACATCAGTGGTGAAAATTTGAAGCCGATCAAATGAGTCATTCTTCAGTTATGGCGCGTATTCTAACAATTTCAAGCTTTTTTACTTCATCAACAAATTTGCCTGCACGCAAATCAAACTTAATAGGTATTATCATCGTTGGAATCAGATCATTTACTGAAGAATACTACTGATCGGCTACAAACTTTTATCATTGATGGGCTTTATTACGACAAAGCTCATCACTCACTCTGAGTGGCGTAAATTTCCATTTGCCAATTTTATTGAGTAAATTGTGACCCAAGTGACCCTAAGATGTATCAGCCACTAAGTACGGAAGTTATTCAAAAGAGGTAAACTGAAAATTATTTAACGTGATTTAAACTGCACATTATTTTACTCATAAAATGGTCAGACCTGCTCCTGAACATCTGTATTCCACTCTCCATCATCGCTGACTTTTTTGGGGCAACTTTTTTGAACGTTTGAAGTTCCGCCACTGAAGATTTTGGAAGTTATTTGAGCCATTCCAGGATGCTGGGAATGGGTTCAGTAACTATGGCCATACCACAAGTGATCATATTAATTATTCCAAGAATTTGGTCCTCATTACCGTACACACATGTTTTAAATTTGAAGCCGGTTGGATGAGGTGTTCTCGAGTTAAGAGCGAAACAAACGAAAAGCTGGAAAAAAAAAACTAGCAACCTCTCAAAGTTACCCCTTCGTGGATACCTAATTAAGATGGTGGTGGTAGGTGCGAGGGAGTTTCCTGTGTCCCGTCCTGGCGTCGTAGGTTCCGGTGTGCAGAGTCAGCTCAAAGACATGCTAGATGGTCGTAAACGACAGAAATTACGTTTATGGCCACTTAGCACGGCATCAGGCATGACGTTATAGTCCATACTTGTGCGAAGCTTCAAAACAACCCGGTGTACCCGCTGGGGTTGGGAGCTGCAACTCATCCCGGTTTCTGTAGTTACGACGCAAGCCATTACTTGTGCATCAAAACAATGGTAGAAACAGTCACATGCGATCCTGTAATACATTGAACAAAAGGTTTTACTGCAACGAAAACAATTAATCTGAGAAGTGTTGCTGAAATATAAACCATTTTGTGTTCGAGTCTAAAAAAATATATATGCGACATATAACGATGTAACAAGTATCAGATATGACAACACTGATGTAACAAGTATCAGATATGACAACACTGATGTAACAAGTATCAGATATGACAACACTGATGTAACAAATATCAGATATGACAACACTACAAACCAGTGTCATGCGTGTGCCTAAAATATTAACTACCCTACCAAATATCTCGCATACGAATTGTGAAACACTGGAGTAGGTCTACTGCCCATGTTGGGCAAGTCCAATGACACGAAACAAAATTTCTATGCTAGATATGTAGTTAAAATATGTGACTACAATACCCACCACCGCTCCAGATAAGAGGGTTAAATAAATGTTACTGCAAGATAAACGCTTATATATAACAAGACAAACCATAAGCTTGCTTACTTAAGGTGCCCAATGTGTGTGAGCTTACAAAATAGACCATCGTGTCACAAGACTGGTTGCAATGCAACTCAGTGTAAAAGTGTAAGTGCTATACCAACCAGTATGAAAGACGTAACTGGTATTCAAACCACTGTAAAAGAACTGCTATACAAACCAATGTGAAAGAAATGCCGTACCAACCATTATGAAAGCAGTAACTGCTATACAACCAGCGAGAGAGAAATAACTGATATACGAAACAGTATGACTGTACTGTAACTGATATACAAGCCATTAGGAAAGCAGCAGCTGTTATACAAATCAATATGAGAAGTGTACTTAATGAGTCTGAAATACCAAACAATACTGTAGAGTGTAGCTGAAAAAAATGAAGTCGGGTACGCGTATATAACAATGTAGTCATGTATTTTGCTATGATTAACTTCCCTGTGGTGTATAGAAATATACCTGGTTAGATTAATCTTATTAGAGCCAGCTGACCCAGTGGTTAACGCACTGGCCTGTGAGTTTTAGGACTCGCTCGCCATAGGTTCGAACCTCAACCGTTCCCTGATTTACTCTGACAAAATATTGTCATGTGCGTTAATCGAAAAAATACTGATATATGTACTAGTTATGTTACTATAACAAAATACTGTCAGTTATGTTACTATAACAAAATACTGTCAGTTATGTTACTATAACAAAATACTGTCAGTTATGTTACTATAACAAAATACTGTCATTTATGTTGCTATAACAAAATACTGTCAGATACGTTGCTATAATAAAATATTTTTAGACATTTTTCTATAACAATACGTATATAGTCAGGTATGGTGCCATAGTGTACATGGCAATATTTTGCCAAATCAACATACAATACAGTGTTATAGCCGCATATATGAGTCCTATATAAACAACTATTGGGATAAAGGTGGGCTAGAGAAATAACAGGTAATGAGGAGAGGGTAGATAAGGTCTGGAGTAATTTAAGAATGCAGTGTTAGTGTGCTGCAAAACGTTTGTGGGTATAATAATAATAATAATAATAATATCTTTATTTACTACAAGTACATGTAGAAGGTATACAGTCCTAGCTGACATCAATGACATACTACTATATAGAAAGCTCCTTGTTATGCAGAGCATTTCGGGCAAATTAGGTCAGTTTTGTCCCAGGATGCGACCCACGCCAGTCGACTAACACCCAGGTACCCATTTTACTGATGGATGAACATAGACAACCGGTGTAAAGAAACACGCCCAATGTTTCTACCCTCGCTGGGAATCGAACCCAGACCCTCACCGTGTGAAGCGAGAGGTTTAGCCACCAGGCCACGGGGTGGGTGCAAGAGGGAAGAGTAGTGATTAGAGGAATGAAAAAGCTTGCATATGAAAGGCTTTTACAATGTAGAAATGATGGATGGGGAAAGAATATATGGAGTGAGGAAAAAACAAATGTGGGTGTGGGGGGAGCTACATGAGGCAGTGGGAAGAATGAAAGGATGGGGGGTAAAGCAGCTGGGATAAATGGAATTAAGATAAAAATTTGAAAGCAGTTGTGGATATAGTTTTAGAGTGGGCGCATTTCGTCTATATCTGCATGAAAAGGGGGGAAGGTACCTACAGATTGGAAGAAAACATGCATGGGTCACTTGTATAAGGAAAGGGAGGATAAAAGAAAATGTAAGAATCATAGAGAAATAAGCCTGTTGAGTATACCAGGTACTGTATGGTAGCAGTATTACTAAAAGAACTGTGTGTAAGATAGTAGAACTGCAGAGGGATGAGAGTTTAGGAAGGGTAAGGGACGTGCTGACCTAGTGTTTACATTGAAGCACATAAGTGAATATTTAGATAAAAAGACATTTCCATTGTCTTTATGGATTTAGAAAAGGCATACGATAGGGTGGATAGGGAAGCAATGTCGCAGATGTTGCAAATCTATGACCAAGTGGTTGGTTACTTAAAGCAGACAAGAGCTTTTATGTGAATAGCGAGGGGCAGGTTAGGGCATGTAGGAGAGAGGGGAATTGTTTTTCCAGTAAAAATAGGCCTTAGGGATGTGTGATGTCACCATTGTTGTTTAACATATTTAGAGATGGGGGTTGTAAAACAAGTGAATGTTAAGGTGTTTGGAAGACGTGTTAAATTGAAAGATAGTGAATCTGGTGTAGAATGGGAGTTGTCACAGTTGTTTTTTGCCGAAGACACTGTTCTTTTGGGAGATTCGAAGAGATGTTGCAAAGGTTGGTAGAAGAGTTTGGGAGGGTATGTAAAAGGAAAATAAAAGTAAACACAGGAAAGAGCAAGATGATGACTGTATCAAAAAATATAGGCAATGAGAAATCGGAGGGAATATGAGGCGCGTGAAGAGAATTCGGAATTTGGATGATATTAGGTGTGGAGTTACCAAAAGCATTGCCGGATTTAGGTGGTGGGGGCCCCTTGCATTAAAAAGTCTAACTCTAATGGTTAGAAGACTTTTAAGTTTCTCCTTGGAAAAATTTCGCCACTCTCAATATACATACCATCATCTTAAGATGAAGAAATGAAACAATAAATTGAATTTATAGTGTATTTTAGCAGCCTTTCGGTTGCTAAAATACATTCCGTGCTTTTCTGATGGAAAAGTCTCTGATGACTCCATCAAATTCCAACGAGCACAGGATGTCAGATTCTATTCTCATGACCGTCAAGTTCACAAGCCGCCCTTGCTTCATGCTCGTTCATAGCCGGTTCTCACTACCACACTGTTGTTCACATACTCACCACGATCAAGCAGTCATTCATACTGCAGAGCCCTGCATACCCAGGATGATGATGTGCTGTAAGTCATCCTCGCGTCATGCAGCTGACGACGCGCTCGCACCGATGTAACACCAGCGGTCAGATGACTCAACATGACAATTCCACCACAATTCAAACTCTTGCATACATTTTACATTTTACGATATATTCAATTCTCAGTATAATGTGTGTCATAATATTTTTCATCATTTGGTGGGGGGCCCCTTCTGGTGGGCATCCAGCCCTGACCAAAAGTATTATTCAGAGGGCTGAGGAGTGGTTGTTGAGGTGAAATGGACATTTAGAGAGGATGAAGAAAAAATAGGAGTGGAGGGGTAGGGGTCGTCCTAAGATAGGTTGGAGGGGATAAAGGTGGTTATGAGTGCTAGGGGCTTGGACATCCAACAGGTTTGTATGAGCGTGTTCGATAGGAGTGTGCGAAGGCAAGTGGTTTTTATGATTTGATGTGCTGTTGGAGTGTGAGCAAGGTAACATTTATAAAGGGATTTATTGAAATCGGTTAGCTGGACTTTAGTCCTGGAGGTGAAAAGTACAGTGCCTGCACTCAGGAAAGGTGGGGATTCTGTGGTCTGTAGAGTCATCTAAACTGTAATGTAGGTGCACTTCTAGAAATATAGTGACTGAACGAATGACAGTGAAAGTGCTTTCTTCCTTGTAGAGTCTACCTCTGAGAGGCGGCCGGGGCGTTAAAAAAAATAAAAACTGCATTAACAAAATATTTTCAGATATTTTGCTATAATACAGTATCGTTATATGTTGCTATAACAAAATGTTGTCAGATATGTTATAACAAAATGTTGTCAGATATGTTATAACAAAATGTTGTCAGATATGTTATAACAAAATGTTGTCAGATATGTTATAACAAAATGCTGTCAGATATGTTATAACAAAATGTTGTCAGATATGTTATAACAAAATGTTGTCAGATATGTTATAACAAAATGCTGTCAGATATGTTATAACAAAATGTTGTCAGATATGTTATAACAAAATGTTGTCAGATATGTTATAACAAAATGTTGTCAGATATGTTATAACAAAATGTTGTCAGATATGTTATAACAAAATGTTGTCAGATATGTTATAACAAAATGTTGTCAGATATGTTATAACAAAATGTTGTCAGATATGCTTCTATATCAAAATGTCAGATATGTTGCTGTAACAAAATACTGTCAGATATGTTGATATAACACACTGTTACGTGCCTAAAACACTATGACATACAATATAGAGCCACAACTAACCTGTGCGCTAAACCTGAGGTGCTCCACACCTGTTACTGACACAGTGATCAAGAACTTACCTTATCTGTCGCCACTCTTACATGCTTCGTCACTTATTATCACTAACACGACCACTGATAAATTGAACACCTGTACAGAATCAGGATCAAACGTCCACTCCACAAGTGAGGGAGTGAGTCATACCAATGTATACGTAAGGTTTTCTTTGTGTTACAAAGGGAAAGCTATAAAAATTCTCTAAAGACTTATTTGAAAGGGGTTCTACTGAGAAATTAATACTAGGATGACATGCAGCTGGAGGAGAGAAGAGCAGTTGGAGACACCATGTCGAGACGCGGAGCCGGACTGAGTAAGCCTGCATGTGGGCCATTTAGAGGTGGGGTGACGTAGCAGTGTGGGCGACGTGTCAAGACAATAGTGACGACACTCGCTGGCATGCACAAGCCCGGATTCACACAAGTATGAATTAAACACAGGACTAAGTCCTCCCGTATGTTTATTCTCGAATGATACGAGTGCGCCAGTTTACATAATACTCTTTTAATACCCGAATAAAAATCCGTATCACTAGGTACGAAACTGCGATACGTAATGCATTATATAAAATATGAAGGGAACGGGGGGTGGTAGCGGAGAAAACAGGTGCAGGGCCTTGCATGTGGGGACGTGTTGAAGAGAGGAGAATGGACAGAGCTGACCTCCCCCACCATCCTTGTGCCACCCCCAACACGCACACAGGATATATACACAGAGAATTGTGTGTGTATATCATGTATATATCCTGTGTGTTATCTCTATGTGTATACGCTAAGAGTTTACTTTCATCCCAAGTTTAGGGATTAAAGTATTCTTGACAGGTGATGAACTGGTTATATGCAGCTTTAATGACCTTCATGTAGTCAGTAGGCTTTAAACCCAGTAAATCAAGCAACCAATATGCATCATGGATGCTGGTGCGGAGGTGGGGAGCCCTAGAGTAGCGCCCAACACAAGCTTTACATGTTACAACGAGTGAGCACTGCGTCACACACCTCACTGCTTCAACATGTAAATACAAGTTTGCGTTGCAACAAACTTTCACCTTCTGAACCTGCTAAGATGACACCAGTGTCACCTAGTCTGTGTGATCAAGTTTTACACTGCTATTTAATCTCACCTCTGAAATTATACTGTAATATAATGTACTATAAAAATTTTTACGAATTAAAGAAATACAAATTACCAACTTTTCCAAACTTTAAATATGGAACCTCCATCTACTGTTAACATCTGTGGCATTTCAGTTGCTTAATTTCTTCCATAAATGTTCGAGTGCAACACAAATGTTTGGAATTTTCCTCAGGATCACAAGTTTCATTTCTCTGTTATTTCAACACAACAGAGTAACAGTGCAGCATAGGGGGGGAGAGGTGCAAATATGAGAGTGAAAAAGGACCTGGTGTGAATATAAAACAAAGCGTATCACCAGAAATACACATAGGAAAAATAAACACATAAGCAGTATAATGTGATCCTTTATTGACAACGTTTCGCCCACGCAGTGGACTTTATCGAGTCACAAACACATCAGATCTGTTTGTGACTTGATACAATAAAGGATCACACTATACTGCTTATGTGTTTATTTTTCCATTGTGTCAGTATTTTATACCATTTATTTCCAGAAATACACATAACCGTATGACGTCAGCAGCATATACGTTATTCACACTTTTAAGCTAAAACCTTGCTAACTTTAAGTAATTCCTGGTCATCACCACCATGTTACACAGGTACTTAAGTGTCACACTAAATCCACCGGTAATTAATTTATCTACTATTATCCACTATCCATAAATCACTGAATCAACCACTCTTCATTTTTCAAAATATAATAATAATCTTAGCTTAAGAAACGGATCAAACGGGGAGTAAGAGATCAAGGAAACAGGAGAATTAGAAAAACATGATTTTGTGTGTGTGTGTGTGTGTGTGTGTGTGTGTGTGTGTGTGTGTGTGTGTGTGTGTGTGTGTGTGTGTACTCACCTATTTGTGGTTGCATGGGTCGAGTCATGTGTGTGTGTGTGTGTGTGTGTGTACTCACCTAATTGTGGTTGCAGGGGTCGAGACTCAGCTCCTGGCCCCGCCTCTTCGCTGTCTGCTACTGGGTCTCTGCTCTCCCTGCTCCATGAGCTTTATCATACCTTGTCTTAAAACTATGTATGGTTCCTGCCTCCACTATATCTTTCTCTAGTCCATTCCACTTCCTGACTACTCTGTGGCTGAAGAAATGTTTCCTGACATCCCTTTGACTCATCTGAGTCTTCAGCTTCCAGTTGTGTCCCCTTGTTTCTGTGTTCCCTCTCTGAAACAACCTGTCACTATCTACCTTGTCAATTCCCGCAGTATTTTGTATGTCGTTATCATGTCTCCTCTGACCCTTCTTTCCTCCAGTGTTGTTAGTCCTATTTCCCTCAACCTTTCTTCATAAGACAGACCCCTGAGTTGTGGAACTAACCTTGTCGCAAACCTTTGCACTTTCTCTAGTTTCCTTACGTGCTTGACCAGGTGTGGGTTCCAGACTGGTGCTGCATATTCTAGTATGGGCCTGACGTACACGGTATACAGTGTCTTGAACGATTCCTTGTTAAGGTAACGGAACGCTAATCTAAGGTTTGCCAGACGCCCATATGCTGCCGCAGTTATCTGGTTGATGTGTGCCTCCGGAGACGTGTGTGTGTGTGTGTGTGTGTGTGCGTGCGTGCGTGCGTGTGTGTGTGTGTGCGTGCGTGTGTGCGTGCGTGCGTGCGTGTGTGCGTGCGTGTGTGTGTGCGTGCGTGCGTGCGTGTGTGCGTGTGTGTGCGTGTGTGCGTGCGTGCGTGCGCGTGTGCATGTGTGTGTGCGCGCTTACTTATACCGACTCACCTATGTGGTTGCAGGGGGTCGAGTCCCAGCTCTTGTCCCTGCCTCTTGGCTGGTCGCTACTAGGTCAACTCCTGGCTTTAAGAGCCTTATCGTACCTCTTCTTAAAGCTATGTATGGATCCTGCCTCTACCACTTCACTCTCCAGATTGTTCCATTTCCTAACAACTCTAAAAGCTGAAGAAATACTTCCTAGCATACCTATGAATCTGAGTTTTCAACTTTCGGCTGTGCCCTCTTGCTCTTATTCCCCATCTCTCAAACATTCTCTTGCTGTTCACCCTGTCAATTGTAAGTATTTTGTACGTCGTTATCATATCACCTATCCCCCCCTCCCTAGTCCTCCAGTTTCATCAGGTTGAGTTCCCTTAACCTCTCCTTGTTGCAAACCTCTGCACTTTCTCCAATTTCTTGGTATGCTTGACCAGGTGATGGGTTCCATACTGGTGCTGCATACTCCAATATGGGCCTGACATACACGGTATACAGTTTCGTGAATGACTCCTTACTTAATGTCAAAAAGCTCTTTTTAGATTTGCCAAACGCGCATTTGCTGCAGCAGTTATTTGAGTGATGCGAGTCTCAAGGGGATATGTTCGGTATGATACTCACCCCAAGGTCCTTCTGGTTAAGTGAGATTTAAAGCCTTTTTGCCCCCGAGCCTGTACTCCATCTGCGGTCTTCTTTGTCCTTCCCCAAGCTTCATAACTTTGCACTTGGTGGGGTTAAACTCCAGGAGACAGCGAGCGTCCATGTTTTTCCCGGTGACCCCATCAACCGGCGCTCATGGCTCACTGATATTACGCCATTTGACTACTTGTAGGGATTTGCGAAGGAATATGTTTTAAAGATACCAGTTGCTAAAATTAAAACACTCCATACTAAGAAATGGAGATAAATAAGACTAAACCTAGATCAACACTTAATAGAAGAGGAAGTACAACACCCAAAAACATTACCGCAGCAAATAACATAAGAATATTGAGTTACAAATTACCTGGAGGCTGTTCTGAGGGTCAACTTCTCTGTGGCCTGGTCTATGACAAGGCCTGATCAACCAGGCTGTTACATGCAAGCCGCAGGCTGTCCAACCTGCGAACCATAGACAGGCTGGTCAGGAACTGACTTTAGGAACCTACCCAGTTCCCTCTCGAAGACAGCCAGGGGTCTATTGGTAATGTATAATGGAAGGCTGTTGAAGTCTTGGGTCCCTTACACTTATTTTGTTGTCTCTGTGTACTCATGGCGTCCCTGCTTTTCATTAGGGGTATATTGCATAGTCTGCCGAGCCATTTGCTTTCGTAGGGAGTGATTTATGTATGCAGATTTGGGGCCAGTCTCTCTAGGGTTTTTCCATGTGTAAATATGTATCTTTCTCGTCTGCGTTCCAAGGGATACAGGTCAAAGGACTTCAAACGTTCCCAGTAATTAAGGTGCTTGACAGAGCTTACAGTTTACATGCAGTGAAAGTTCTCAGTACATTTTCTGCTCCAGCAATTTCGCCTGCCTTAAAACTAGCTAGAGGTAGTCACCAGCATTCCAGCCAAGAGAGAACAAGTGACTTGGCATCCCTTGTTCTGAAAATTCTCATCATTCACCCTTTCATTTTCCTCGCGCGGGTGTGATAATGACTTGTGATCCTTGAAGGTGTGATCTTCTGACATTATCACTTCTAAGTCCTTTACGTTAGTTTTTTGCTTTATTAAGTGGTTTCAACGTGTTTAATACTCCGTTCTGGTTTTCATTTCCCTGGGTTCTCCATAACAGAGGAACTGAAATTTGTCCCCACCGAGCATCCTAGTTTTCTGTGGACCACTGGAAAACTTGTTTTATATCAGTTTGTAGTTTTACTGTGTCCTCAGTGGATGATACTCACGCAAATTCTAGTGTCCTCTGCGAATAATGATTTAGTGCTATGACAACATCTCTGTCAGTTATGAGGATTAGGAAAGGGATGGGAGAGAATACTCTGCGCAAAGCATCAGAGCTTTTCAATGCCCAGAATCACAGCAAATTATCAGGGGATTTAACATTATATTGCTAACAATACCATATACGGCTATCATAAATAATTTAATGTCATATTACGTATAATGATAGCAATCTAAATAATATAGATTCAAGTACACGAGTTTCAATCCAATCCCTATCCTAATTCTAAGTCACAGGTTAAATGACACTATTCAGGTGGCAGCATCGTCGTCAGTACCTCTAGGGGAAAGCTGACTTCAGCACAGAGTCGGCAGGGACAGTGGCTCTGGGTAAGGACCGCCAATGATGAGGCTTAAAAGGTTCTGTTGCAGCAGACCTGAAGTTAATATTACTCACCTCAAGATGGCCTACTTCATGCACCGGAGAAATAGATTATATATGAAGATGGGGGATGGAGAGGATGGGATACCGAAGTATGCAGATTTGGTCATGAAAGCAGAGACCGTGAGAATACAATACAACTGATAATGACAAACCTTCTGGACAGGGAGACTAATAAAGAGAATGCGCTAATAAATTATATTTCCTTGGAAACAAGGGGCGAATTAAAACAAGAAATTCGCAAGGTAGATACCATGGAAATTAGAGAAATTATCGACACTACAAGTGAGGTGATCCACCTTTCCACTTTCCCTCACATGCACCTTCCTGCCTTCACTCACCACCTCCCTACTCTAATACATATTATCTTTTCCGTACCCATCCTCTTTGAATGCCCAAAGAAAATTCATTCTGGTGCCCATGCTGAGGGACATATGCTGTGGAAAAAGAACGAGAGCTATACTTTCGGTCACTGAATTACCGAAGAACAAAGAGGGAATATAATCACAGAAAAATAATCCAGGGCATAGACGAGGATATATTTTTACCAAAGAGTTAACAAGAGCCAGGGGGTGCTGTTAGAAATTATTTTCCCAAACATGCCATAGATATCACAAAACATTTAAACATGGGGAGTGGCAAAGAAGTGGAATAACGTGAACAATGACACAGTGTAAGAGGGTTTAAATCAAGGGCTCAGAAAAACATGAAAAAATGTTTCACCTGTATATTTCATAGAAGGGTTAGAGGTAAAGCTCACCCCTTCAAATTCAAATACGTAATTACACACATTCAACTTAAGATATAAATTTAACAGTCTGAAAACCTGTGATAATATTTATGGCGCTAACATGATCATATCTTGGTTGACTCATCCTTACAACAGTCCCTCAGGCTACCCCTATATTAAACTATGTGCTTAAGTTTATACGTACTTAAATCTTTCCTTGTTGCTCTCTCTGCTCTCCCTACCTCTCTCTCTGCTCTCTCCCCCTCTCTGCTCTCCCTCCCTCTGCTCTCTCTTTCACTCCCTTGCTTTCTGTCACTCGTTCTCATTCACTGTCACTCCCTGTTAAACGCTGGGATTCTCCCCCTCTTTGTCTCAAGACAATTATAATTCTAATCTTAAAAATATCTGCTTTCAATTTATATTATAGGTTGGACTATTACATGAGTGTGTGGCTGGAGATGAGTTAGACCTGCCTAGCATGGGTCAATCGCTCTCGTGTAGTGTTCCTTCACTATGTTCCTATGCTTTATTTTCCTGTTTTCACTGCAACGGCATCTAATCTGAAATTTTCTTTTGATTCCGAGGAAACATGTCGTAAGGGTAACTAATTTGTTAGGAGCAAAGAACTGGTTATTCTCTTTCCTGCAATTATTAGTAGTATCATATTTATGGGGAATGATAAACCCGTAGGTGGTCAAACAGAGGGGGAGGGACAATAATGTTCGATCCAAGGGCAGGTCAGGCCCAATTTCTTGGATCAAGAGCCCCTCACTGGCGTCAAGGAACCTCCCTTTAGGAGGATAATGTTAGATTAAGTGAAGGGTTAAGATTAAGATTTGTTTGGATTTTTAACCCCGGAGGGTTAGCCACCCAGGATAACCCAATAAAGTCAGTGCGTCATCGGGGACTGTCTTATTTCCATTGGGGTCCTTTAATCTTCTCCCCCAGGATGGGACCCACACCAGTCGACTAACACCTAGGTACCTACTTACTGTTAGGTGTACTATACCAATAAAGGGGTAACTCCAAACAGTTGTCGACTAGTAAGTGTATCTCATGACTTCGTGCAAAAAGAATTAAGCAGGTTAAACCCAACTAAGAGCACCGACCCAGATAACATCCCGTCTAAGTTCCTAAAAGATGATGCCTCTGAACTGACAATCCCCATTGCTCACATAATAAACTTGTCCATCACCAATAATACAGTGCCAGAGGGGTTCAAGGAGGCCAGAGTTACTCCTATCTTCAAGAAAAATAGTAGGTCTGATGTCAGCAACTATAGGCCTATTAGTATACTCAGTGTAATATCCAAAATTCTAGAGAGGGCGGTGTACTGTCAAGTAGTTAAGTATCTTAGTGACAACAACATTCTTCATAGTTTCCTCCCTAATTAATCTGATGGATTACATGAGAACTGAAATGTCGATAGGGAACCTCATAGGAATGGTAACTTTAGACTTGCAAAAGGCCTTCGATACTGTCAACCACAATATATTATGTAAGAAACTTCATGCTATCGGCATAGGTTCCATAGACTGGTTTAAGTCCTATCTTAGCAATAGGAAACAAATTGTCAAAATCAACAAAACAACAAAATCAGAACCACTGCCGATAGCATGTGGAGTTCCCCAAGGTAGTATTCTGGGTCCTTTATTATTCCTGTGTTATGTAAATGACATGCCCATCAGTGTCAAGTGCAAACTCCTACTGTATGCGGATGACAGTGCTCTGTTAGTGTCAGGTAAAGACCCACAAGATATAGCTAATGTATTAACACTGGAACTGGAGTCCTGCAGCAAATGGTTAGTAGACAACAAACTATCGTTACACCTCGGGAAAACAGAAGCCATACTCTTTTGCACGAAATATAAACTGAGAAGGGTAAATAATTTTAATGTCCGGTGTAATGGGGAATCCATCACTTCAGTTTCCTCAGTAAAATATCTGGGAATCCCATTTGACCCATGCATGTCAGGAGAATTGATAGGGAATGCCAGACTGAAGTTCCTGTACAGACAAGCACAGTGTCTACCTATTGAGGCTCGCAGGACCCTATGTCTAGCCCTTATACAATGTCATATGGACTACGCTTGCTCTTCATGGTACTCTGCCTTGACCAAAAAAACTGGAAGATAAACTGCAAATCACCCAGAACAAAATGGTAAGATTCATCCTGGACCTGGGTCCAAGAGAACATGTAGGCCAGGATGAATTACAACAATTAGATATGCTGAATATTGAAGACAGAGTAAAACAACTTAAGTTGAATCAAGTTTATAAAATTGCTCACAAACAGTGTCCAGAATATCTTGCCAATTTTGTCAAGGCTGAGAACCAAAGCAGTCATAGTACTAGGGGGAGAGAACACAACTTTATAGTACCCACAGTCAGTGGCCAGGCTTCAAACACCTTTTATTGTACAGCAATAAAGGAATGGAACAGACTGCCTGCACATGTCAAAGCCAGTCATAGCATGAACCAGTTCAAGAAGAGAGCCAAATGGTACCTAATGAATGTAGCGACGGAAAGCGAGGAGAATGATTTTTTATTTTTTTGAGCTAACATATTCCTAGTATATATCCTTTATAGTATAATAACATATATCTCCTACAGTGTATAATATTAAGGTATTAAAAGGACCCCAATGAAAATAAGTCACTTTGACTTTTTTGGGTTATCCTAGGTTCTCTACACATATGCTGCTATGTATGATAATGTATGTAACTGTATTGTGTATACCTGAATAAACTTACTTAGGACACATGCCCGTTTCAACCCGGGCCGAGGATCGAACCACGGATATGCAGTGAGCTGAGTGCGCTATCAACCAAGCCACGGGACCCAAACCAAGCCACGGGACCCAAACCAAGCCACGGGACCCAAACCGAGCCATGGGACCTAAACAGAGCCACGGGACCTAAACAGAGCCACGGATGTATTCGTTTGTGCAAAAAAAAAAAACACTTGAACAAGGGAGAACGTATTATAACCGGCAACCACAATAGTGTCAGTAAATAAAATGCTCAGGTTAATCCACCCTAACCTTAGCAGATAAGCCTAAAGGCAAGCACTCCATATGGATCGGATGAACGGCAAATGAAATAAAAATGAACCAGATTCAAAATCTATAAAAGAAATGTGACACTGCACCGTGGAATATTATCTCCTACAAATCGCTATCATCCAAACACTTAGATTACGCTCCAAGCCTTAAATCCAAGTATGATTCTCAAAGTCAAAAAGATACGATAACAATGGAGCACTTTCTAGTACAAACTACATGCATACACCAATGAACCCCTACCCCAACCCACTGGTGTTTATAATACAAGGTCTTGTACTGTACTGGTGTTTATAATACACAGGTCTTGTACTGTACTGGTGTTTATAATACACAGGTCTTGTACTGTACTGGTGTTTATAATACACAAGTCTTGTACTGTACTGGTGTTTATAATACAGTGTACTTTATAATCACAGTCTTGAGTACTTGTACTGTGTATTGTTTATAATACACAGGTCTTGTACTGTACTGGTGTTTATAATACACAGGTCTTGTACTGTACTGGTGTTTATAATACACAGGTCTTGTACTGTACTGGTGTTTATAATACACAGGTCTTGTACTGTACTGGTGTTTTAATACACCTTCTACTGTCCTGGTGTTTATAATACACACTTGCACTGTACTAACACACAACCTAGCGTCAAATTTTAACACTTGTGACTATCATCCCATAATTGTTCTAAACTCTTAAAACAAAACCCTTCCGTATATCTTCACGAGGAAGCGCTGAACTCAGGGGTCATACAACGCCTGGGGAATACGAGGTAATCAGGAAAGAGGCTCCATTTCCTTGGATCAAGAGGCCTTCAGCGGTATCAAGGGTTTAAGCGCCTGAGATTCGATTCAGAAAAATCTCTGCCTCTCTGAAGTTTATCCCATTATCTAAAAATTGTAACTTTCCAACTTTATCAAATTATAAACAAGTCCATTTCATGCAAGTTCAGTCTCACGTTACCATTCGAAATGATAATAGACCTGATGAGTTAGCCAGTGCATTTGTTCTCAAGGTAAATTAGATTATAACTTGTGCTATTTAAATACAAAAATATGAGTAATTGAATTTCTTAGACCCGAGGCAGATAAATAGCGACACTAGTTAATGCAATTATCAATCATTCCATCTACGAGTCAATACAATTATCATACTATCATAATATAACAGCCATATGTTTCATAGTTGTAGAACAAAATCACAGACTTTTTTGTTACTACAGCCAGACTTCGGCTAAGATAGAAATTATCTGAATTTATATTAGAACCAGATATAAGCCTAACCAAAGGTCAGCAATAATTCTCACACCTTACATTATCATTACTTTCTTGGAGATTAAGAAAATCCACGAATTATTTGTGTCATGTTCAAATAATTATTAAATTCATGGGGGAGCCCTAAACTCGTAAGTGTCATACGTCTGTTGAATGAATCAATAAGGTTCGATCCAAGGAATAGGATGTTCCAATTCCTTGGAACAAACGCCCTATCACAGGCATCAATGACTCTCTCTCTAGAGGGAAAAATATTTAAGAAATTTTCAAATATTTCATGCACAATAAAAAGCAGCCATTCCTGGGACGACCTCTGAGACCAACAGACTCAGCCCATGGAAGTATTATCCAGCATTATTACATTCATGGGGAAGCACAGAACCTGTACAGGACATGTAGCTTCTGGGGAATGAGGTACAATCAGGTATAATCCAAGGAAGAAGATAATACTAATTCCTTGGATCAAGAGCCCTTCCGCAACAATGCGCTCCTTCCCCCTCGAAGGGTTAATAGGCTCGGAGGCCAAACTAATAGTCCGCTAAATGTTACATTATCTTAGCATGAACTTTGTACACATGATAAAAATAAGTGTTAACGAGGTAGTCAAACTTAAGTCCAATATACTAAAATTATTACGACCTACAAAACCAGAAATATATTTTTTTGTCACTACTAGTGTTGAAGCACTAATGTGATGCCCCGGAATAAGCCCCTTCCTACTAGTCTCAAGTACTATCATTACTAATAACTGCTCTACTTATACAGCTAATTTTGTTAATGCACCAATGAACGGAAAGCAATAAAAATAATTTTGTTAATGGACATCACACATCCACATACCACCTCAGAACCAACAATACACAGGTGTTGAATACACACTACACGTGTAGGTATATGAAAAATCTTGGTACAGATGGGTCTTAGCCACTCCATTGACATACTGATTGCAGCATCTAGTCAATTAAAGCCTTGGTTACTTACTATTGCCTAAAGAGAAGAGTGTCCTTGATGGAACCCACCAGCCGCCGCCATTTTACGTGCACCTCACTGTATCAGCCAAGGGCATACATTATTTTAATTGAAAAAATATTGGTTTTTGTAAGGATATCTAATACCAAACATCACTCTATAGCAATAATCCCTGGCTCTCGAGTTTATAAACCGGCATCAGGTTTGCATTATCACTTTAATAACTGATAACTGCTGCCCCGCTGGACAGTGTGTAAGTTTTAAAGCCCATCATTGACTGCACATGTGTTATCATGGTGAAATTAACCTTTACATAACATCGAGAATGCTTTAATCCTAAGTGTATGTACGAAGATATACACCTGTGTATACATATGCCGTGTGCACCTGCCCATCCCTCCGCCAAGCAAATCCATGTAGTTCCCCAGATCGGAAGTTTTCCGTATTTTCTACATTAATGTCTATTGGTCAGCAACAATTGGTAAAATGCTCTTGCAAACAGGTGTTTGATTACTCACAAGACAGTATGATATAACTTGTTTAATTATTGACCCACGTTAAGAGCCGCGGGGGGCCGTGACCCCCCTGAAGAGAGTACAGGTAACGTACAGGTATTGAGATTCAATTCCCGCACACCAAAAAATAAATAAAACCAGTAATAAATAAACAAATTAGAGTCTTATCTTGCCCCAGTATCATAAAAGCTGTGGTAGTGATAGTGGGACAAGATAAGACTCTAATTTGTTTATTTATTACTGGTTTTATTTATTTTTTGGTGTGCGGAATGAATCTCAATACCTGACGTTACCTGTACTCTCTTCGGTCACCGCCCGGCTCTACGTGGTCAATAATTAAACAAGTTATATCATACTGTCTTGTGTAATCAAACACCTGTTTGCAGAAGCATTTCAATTGTTGCTGACCAATAGACATTAATGTAGAAAATACGGAAAACTTCCGATCTGGGGAACTACATGATTGCTTGGCGAGATGGGCATCCACGGCATATGTATACACAGGTGTATATCTTCGTACATACACTTAGGGGGGGATAGTAAATGATTATCAGGTATGAATCGGCGAAGAGGGAAGTAGCTCCCAATCCTTGGAACAAAAGCCTTTCGCCTGCTTTTAACATTTTTTTTTGTAAATCAAAATATAGACACAATGTTGATTTTTTCATAATTAACAATAAAATTATTTTTTACATTAGTGGTAAGTTCTTGTTAACATAGTAGTAAAGTGTTGCAGCAAGTTGTAGTAATAAAGGGTTGTAGTAAGTTGTAGCACTAAGTTGTTGTAGTACTAAGATGTTGCAGTACTAAGGTGTTGCAGTACTAAGATGTTGCAGTACTAAGGTGTTGTAGCACTAAGTTGTTGTAGTACTAAGATGTTGCAGTACTAAGGTGTTGCAGTACTAAGGTGTTGTAGCACTAAGTTGTTGTAGTACTAAGATGTTGCAGTACTAAGGTGTTGCAGTACTAAGGTGTTGCAGTACTAAGATGTTGCAGTACTAAGGTGTTGCAGTACTAAGGTGTTGTAGTACTAAGGTGTTGTAGTACTAAGTTGTTGTAGTACTAAGATGTTGCAGTACTAAGGTGTTGTAGTACTAAGGTGTTGCAGTACTAAGATGTTGCAGTACTAAGGTGTTGCAGTACTAAGGTGTTGTAGTACTAAGGTGTTGCAGTACTAAGGTGTTGTAGTACTAAGGTGTTGTAGTACTAAGATGTTGTAGTACTAAGATGTTGTAGTACTAAGGTGTTGTAGTACTAAGGTGTTGTAGTACTAAGATGTTGTAGTACTAAGGTGTTGCAGTACTAAGGTGTTGTAGCACTAAGTTGTTGTAGTACTAAGATGTTGTAGTACTAAGGTGTTGCAGTACTAAGGTGTTGCAGTACTAAGATGTTGTAGTACTAAGATGTTGCAGTACTAAGATGTTGCAGTACTAAGATGTTGCAGTACTAAGATGTTGCAGTACTAAGGTGTTGTAGTACTAAGATGTTGTAGTACTAAGTGTTGCAGTACTAAGATGTTGCAGTACTAAGGTGTTGCAGTACTAAGGTGTTGTAGTACTAAGGTGTTGTAGTACTAAGGTGTTGTAGTACTAAGGTGTTGCAGTACTAAGATGTTGCAGTACTAAGGTGTTGTAGTACTAAGGTGTTGTAGTACTAAGGTGTTGCAGTACTAAGGTGTTGTAGTACTAAGTTGTTGTAGTACTAAGTTGTTGTAGTACTAAGTTGTTGTAGTACTAAGTTGTTGTAGTACTAAGATGTTGTAGTACTAAGGTGTTGCAGTACTAAGGTGTTGTAGTACTAAGGTGTTGCAGTACTAAGGTGTTGTAGTACTAAGGTGTTGTAGTACTAAGGTGTTGTAGTACTAAGGTGTTGAGTACTAAGATGTTGCAGTACTAAGGTGTTGTAGTACTAAGGTGTTGAGTACTAAGTGTTGCAGTACTAAGGTGTTGTAGTACTAAGGTGTTGTAGTATTAAAGTGTTGTAGTACTGAGGTGTTAGTATAAGTGTTGTAGTACTAAGGTGTTGTAGAACTAAGGTGTTGTAGTACTAAGGTGTTGTAGTACTAAGGTGTTGTAGTACTAAGATGTTGTAGTACTAAGGTGTTGTAGTACTAAGGTGTTGTAGTACTAAAGTGTTGTAGTAGCACTGAGGTGTTGTAAGTTGTAGCACTAAGGTGTTGTAGTACTAAGGTGTTGTAGTACTAAGGTGTTGTAGTACTAAGGTGTTGTAGTACTAAGATGTTGCAGTACTAAGGTGTTGTAGTACTAAAGTGTTGTAGTACTAAAGTGTTGTAGTAGCACTGAGGTGTTGTAGTACTGTGTTGTAATAGTAGCACTAAGATGTTTTAGTAGATTGTAGTACTAAGGTGCTGTAGTAGGTTGTAGCACTAAAGTGCTGTAGTAAGTTGTAGCACTAAGGGGTTGTAGAAAGTTGTAGGAGTAAAGTGTTGTAGTACCAAGGTGTAGTAAGTTGTAGTACTAGGGTGCAATAAGTTATAAACTGTTGAAGCAATAAGCTGTTGTAGGTTATAATATTGTTGAAGTAGAAAATTGTGGTAGAAAGTTGTAGTAGAAAGTAGCTGTAGTAGAAATTATTTATTATTATAATCAAATAGAAGCGCTAAACCAGCTGTAGTAGAAAGTTGTTGCAGTTAAGTTGCTTTTGTTGCACATTTTGTTGAACTGTGTTGTAACAAACTGTTGTAGTTTAAAACTTGTGGTTGAAAGGGGTTGTTGTTGTAGTTGCAAGGTGTGGTTGTTGTGGTTGCAAGGTGTAGTTGTTGTGGTTGCAAGGTGCGGTTGTGGTTGCAAGGTGTGGTTATTGTGGTTGCAAAGTGTGGTTGTTGTGGTTGCAAGGTGTGGTTGTTGTGGATGCAAGGTGTGGTTGTTGTGGTTGCAAGGTGTGGTTGTGGTTGCAAGGTGTGGTTGTTGTGGTTGCAAGGTGTGGTTGTTGTGGATGCAAGGTGTGGTTGTTGTGGTTGCAAGATGTGGTTGTGGTTGCAAGGTGTGGTTGTTGTGGTTGCAAAGTGTTGTTGTGGTTGCAAGGTGTGGTTGTTGTGGATGCAATGTGTGGTTGTTGTGGTTGCAAGATGTGGTTGTGGTTGCAAGGTGTGGTTGTTGTGGTTGCAAAGTGTGGTTGTTGTGGTTGCAAGGTGTGGTTGTTGTGGATGCAAGGTGTGGTTGTTGTGGTTGCAAGGTGTAGTTGTTGTGGTTGCAAGGTGTGGTTGTTGTTGTGGTTGCAAGGTGTGGTTGTTGTGGTTGCAAGATGTGGTTGTGGTTGCAAGATGTGGTTGTTGTGGTTGCAAGGTGTGGTTGTTGTGGTTGCAAGGTGTGGTTGTTGTGGTTGCAAGGTGTGGTTGTTATGGTTGCAAGGTGTGGTTGTTGTGGTTGCAAGGTGTGGTTGTTGTGGTTGCAAGATGTGGTTGTGGTTGCAAGGTGTGGTTGTTGTGGTTGCAGGTGTGGTTGTTGTGGTTGCAAGGTGTAGTTGTTGTGGTTGCAAGGTGTGGGGTCAAGGTGTGGTTGTGGTTGCAAGGTGTGGTTGTTGTGGTTGCAAGATGTGGTTGTGGTTGCAAGATGTGGTTGTTGTGGTTGCAAGGTGTGGTTGTTGTGGTTGCAAGGTGTGGTTGTTGTGGTTGCAAGGTGTGGTTGTTATGGTTGCAAGGTGTGGTTGTTGTGGTTGCAAGGTGTGGTTGTTGTGGTTGCAAGATGTGGTTGTGGTTGCAAGGTGTGGTTGTTGTGGTTGCAAGGTGTGGTTGTTGTGGTTGCAAGGTGTAGTTGTTGTGGTTGCAAGGTGTGGGGTCAAGGTGTGGTTGTTGTGGTTGCAAGGTGTGGTTGTTATGGTTGCAAGGTGTGGTTGTTATGGTTGCAAGGTGTGGTTGTTGTGGTTGCAAGGTGTGGTTGTGGTTGCAAGATGTGGTTGTGGTTGCAAGGTGTGGTTGTTGTGGTTGCAAGGTGTGGTTGTTGTGGTTGCAAGGTGTAGTTGTTGTGGTTGCAAGGTGTGGGGTCAAGGTGTGGTTGTTGTGGTTGCAAGGTGTGGTTGTTGTGGTTGCAAGATGTGGTTGTGGTTGCAAGATGTGGTTGTTGTGGTTGCAAGGTGTGGTTGTTGTGGTTGCAAGGTGTGGTTGTTGTGGTTGCAAGGTGTGGTTGTTATGGTTGCAAGGTGTGGTTGTTGTGGTTGCAAGGTGTGGTTGTTGTGGTTGCAAGATGTGGTTGTGGTTGCAAGGTGTGGTTGTTGTGGTTGCAAGGTGTGGTTGTTGTGGTTGCAAGGTGTGGTTGTGGTTGCAAGGTGTGGTTGTGGTTTCAAGGTGTGGTTGTTGTGGTTGCAAGGTGTGGTTGTGGTTGCAAGGTGTGGTTGTTGTGGTTGCAAGGTGTGGTTGTTGTGGTTGCAAGGTGTGGTTGTTGTGGTTGCAAGATGTGGTTGTGGTTGCAAGATTTGGTTGTGGTTGCAAGGTGTGGTTGTTGTGGTTGCAAGGTGTGGTTGTTGTGGTTGCAAGGTGTGGTTGTTGTGGTTGCAAGGTGTGGTTGTGGTTGCAAGGTGTGGTTGTGGTTGCAAGGTGTGGTTGTGGTTGCAAGGTGTGGTTGTGGTTGCAAGGTGTGGTTGTGGTTGCAAGGTATGGTTGTTGTGGTTGCAAGGTGTGGTTGTTGTGGTTGCAAGGTGTGGTTGTTGTGGTTGCAAGATATGGTTGTGGTTGCAAGATATGGTTGTGGTTGCAAGGTGTGGTTGTTGTGGTTGCAAGGTGTGGTTGTTGTGGTTGCAAGGTGTGGTTGTTGTGGTTGCAAGGTGTGGTTGTTGTGGTTGCAAGGTGTGGTTGTTGTGGTTGCAAGGTGTTGTAGTTGTAAACCGTTTTTGTAATCATTTTATGCGTTTAACCCTTAAATTCGTGTCGTAGGAAGTTGTAACTACTTGGTGTTTAATTTCCTGTAAAAGTTGCTGTAGAGTTATTGTAGTAAGCCGTTGTAGAAAGTTGTAGTAGTAGTATTTTCTGCTTGACCGTTCCTACATGACACTACTTATCAGAGGTCTACTATGGTTAGACAAGCAGTGATATCACTTTTTTGGCATAGTTAGTGTTATTTTCTGCGTCCCTATTTTCTTTGACACATTTCAGTGATAGAAAAATGGAATGCTCACTCACTTTCTTTTTTCACTTCTGGTGTCTAAGCAACGAAGTTTATTGTATTTACGTAGTCTAAAGCCGTAGGGTCTTACAATGGAATGGGAGGTAATCAGGTCTGATCCAAGGAAAGGGAGAGTAGCTCCATTTTTGTTGATCAAGAGTCCTTCAGGAGCATCAAGGGGTAAACAAAGCTAGTCTGCCATAAATGCCTAGGCATGCTAGTGGCCTCCTTTGTAATTAATATTTTATAACATGTAAACCACACATTATAAGCTTTACAGGAATTAAACATTTTGATTTTGATAGGTTTAAAGCCTATCGACTGCACGTAGGTTCATATGACTGCATGTCACCTGTACATTAACATTCTAGATTATCTGAATACGTACCTAATATGGCGGTTTAAATAAACGCAAGTGTATATATATACACACTGTATATATTATGTGTGCTCCCACAAAATAACAAGACTGGTCATAACTGTTACCCTGGGTGGCTAACCCTCCGGGGTTAAAAATCCGAACAAAATCTTATCTTTAAAATGAAATAGGTAGTTAATGATCAGTTTAGTTACACACTAAACATCCACCCATGAAGAACATCGTACTTCATGAAGACGAGTCAGTATCAGAAGAAAGTCATGTACTCAAGAAGAACATCATGGTAGCTTCATGAAGAACGAGTCATGGTAGCTTCATGAAGAACGAGTCATGGTAGCTTCATGAAGAACGAGTCATGGTAGCTTCATGAAGAACGAGTCATGGTAGCCTATACTCAAGTATTCAGACTTGCATAAATAATAATTTCTACAAAGTACATGATACAACTGATGCAGATCTTGTTGATAATATTGGCATACTTTACAGAAAGCCTTTGATTATACAGAACATTTCGGGAAACTTACTTAATCTTGTCCCCCAGGATGCGACCCACACTAGTCGACTAACACCCAGGTACCTACTTACCGCTAGGTGAACAGGGACAACAGGTGTAATTAAACATGCACAACGTTTCACCAGTGCCGGGGATCGATCCTGGACCCATAGTGTGTAAGATGAGAACGGTACTAGCCAAGCCACTAACACAAAACGGTACATTACACAATCAGTGTCCATGCTGCCAACATAGCAACAACTAAACGAGAAAGTATTGGTCTTAAATGTGGTTTAAAGCCTATAGGCTGCGCGTGCATTAGCATCAAGATATATTCAAATATTATCATAGATTAGTTAAAATCTCAAGTGTATATGTACACATATAAACTTCAGTGTTTATAAGCATACTGGTTTGTGTACTGCTTCTTGAGTTTATTACATTAAACCTAAAACATTTCATAATTAACAAAATAATTTATACATACTATATCTAAAAGTGGTCTTTGAAAACACATACGTACAAAGACAAAACCTTCATATAAATACGACACAATTTAGTAATTTCGTGGTAAGCCTGACCACAGGTTGTAACAAGTGTATCGTGTAGGCGGGGAGGGACTGGTCAAGGGCTAGGGGGGTGCTGGGGCGGCAGGTCAGGAGGACTGGGGGTAGGTGAAGAGACACGTGGGAGCTGGTGAGGGGCATTGGCGAGTCAGGTGGGGTATGGGTGTCAGGTGGGGTATGGTTGAGTCAGGTGGGGTATGGGTGAGTCAGGTGGGGTATGGGTGAGTCAGGTGGGGTATGGGTGAGTCAGGTGAGGTATGGGTGAGTCAGGTGGGGTATGGTTCAGTAAGGTGGGGTATGGTTGTCAGGTGGGGTATGGGTGAGTCAGGTGGGGTATGGGTGAGTCAGGTGGGGTATGGGTGAGTCAGGTGGGGTATGGGTGAGTCAGGTGGGGTATGGGTGAGTCAGGTGGGGTATGGGTGAGTCAGGTGGGGTATGGGTGAGTCAGGTGGGGTATGGGTGAGTCAGGTGGGGTATGGTTCAGTAAGGTGGGGTATGGTGAGTCAGGTGGGGTATGGGTGAGTCAGGTGGGGTATGGGTGAGTCAGGTGGGGTATGGTGAGTCAGGTGGGGTATGGTTGGCAGTTCTCCTTGAGATGGGGGGTGGGGGTAAAGCTCCGTTGAGAGGGGACTGAGGGGAAAAGTGTCTAGCAAGTAACATGGGGATGGGCTAAGTAAGAAATTGATAAAATGCGTAGGGGTTTGAAAGGGGTAAAGGGTAGGTACGAGCATGGGTTGGATGGGTAGGGGTAGACTGGACAGCTAACCTAGCAGGATGAAACATGTTGGCTACTCTCAGCACAGCCTCGCTATACCTCAAGAAGTTATAAATAACTTATACTTTCCATGAGTTTTTGCAGTGGTCTTGAGGTGCATATTATGGATGTGTGTGTGTGATGTATATATATATATATATATATATATATATATATATATATATATATATATATATATATATATATATATATATATATATTAATGAACAAAATCGGGTACTATAATAAGTCCAGAAATCAAATTAACCATAGCATAGTTTCTATAAAAATTCTAATTTGCCAAATACATAACTGTAATTAACTCACCACACAGGAGGTAACATCCAGCTCGTAGTATTTCAGAATGTCCACGAGGCTATTGTGAAAGTTTCGTTTCACAACGAGAATTGTAAACAGACGTATATCACCAAGATAGAGAGCGACAGTAACAACCCCAGAGGTGGTCAGTGGGAGACTGACTCACACTTTGTTGTGGGGAGGCGTGTGCCACCTCTTGCCACCACAATGCTTCCATTAAACTTTATATATTGTCATTATTTGATATTGCACCTTCTTGGAATATACGGCTGGTTATCACTTATTGTTTATAGATATACCTCATTTGAGATCAGTGTCATTGCAGGGCCAGTTTGACCAAAAACGTATGAAAAAATAATATGAGGGTTGGCATGGTCAGGGCAGGTTGGGACGTGTTTCAACGTGTTGCCAGCATCTTGTGCACCATTGCTTTGCAAAATTCATTATTAAGCCATATTTGTAAACTAGCAATACAAAATGACTCATTAAGAAGAATAAAAGTTACCATGTGAATCCTACGCTATAAACTACCTGCTAATGTGAATATATTATATTATGCCTTCATATCACTATGAACTATAGCCTTGTTTTGTTCACTTTCAAACTTGCGGCCGGAAATAGCAAACAGATGTGCTCATATATTTGTACTCGCCAGTTTTTGGTTGTAGGAGTCGAGCCTCAGCTCCTGGCCCCGCCTATGTATTAACCTGTTCATGATTGTTTATATATTACTTGTGAGTACCTCACACTATTACTCTGGCTTCAGCAGTGCCATGCTCATCCTATAGGCTACATAATGATGCTATCAAACTGAGGTATACCTGGAGAGGGTTTCAGGGGTCAACGCCCCCGCGGCCCGGTCTGTGACCAGGCCTCCTGGTGGATCAGGGTCTAATCAACCAGGCTGTTACTGCTGGCCGCACGCAAACCGACGTACGAACCACAGCCCGGCTGATCAGGTACTGACGTTAGGTGCCTGACCAGCTCCCTCTTGAAGACAGCCAGGGGTCTATTGGTAACTAACTAAAACTTGTGGGGCGTTGCAGAAGACACTATAATAATGTGAGGTAGACACAAGCATAACAATGTTAACATGTATGGACAGGTAAATACATTTAATTACTATTCAGGACCCAAGCAAGAAAGTAAAAAAGCAAAAAGAAAAACAAAATTCTAGTTTATTTTCCTGAAAGGAAAGCATTATTAATATATATTATTATATAAATATAAATATAAATCTTTATTTCAATTATTACTGTACATACGAAACATAAATCATCTGCATTCACAGGCAGTTTATACGTTTTTAAAATCAGGGGGAAACGCTAAGCCCGAACGGTCATATAGCGCCTTTGGAATGGGAGGAATTCAGGTTCGATCCAAGGAAGGGGATGATAGATTTAGTTCCTTGGATCAAGAGCACCTTGCAGACATCGAGGCACCTCCCCCGAGTGGTTTGATATTAATACAAAGTAATGTGTAAATACAGTTTACCTGACACACGAATATATTCATTGAGGGAACGTTTCGCTACAAGTGGCGTCTTGATTCCTTTGTGGTGATGTATTTTCTCAATAAATGTCTTGAACGATGCATTACCATGATTGCATTTATTAGCTCTCAAGTTCTCTTACACATGACCATTTAGTGCCCAGAATATAACTTACAGCACGACTACTGTTTCCTCAAAACTTGAATAGGTTTTTTTTTTACCCCCTGGGACCCAAGACAGTCTGCTAACCACAGGTTCCTGTTTTTACTGCTAGATGGGCGAGGGCAGCCAGAGCGAAGTATTGTCCTGGAACCACCATCATTGTTATGTGGAGAACTTTGTAAACGAGGGAAGTCTGTCTGAAGTACTTTGCAACTCTGTTTACAACATATAATCTAACCCGAGTAACCATCCAGATTTTTATGCTTCCAAAGTGAGCACTAAGCTAATTGATGAAGTGACAGATGTTAGGTCGGGTTATCTTCAAATTTAGTTATCGAACAAGTGTTGACGAGGTAGGTAAGGTTTGTCAGGAAACAGGACAAGTGTTTCCTGACGCGGGTCTTAGTCAAATGATGACCCGCAGCTGGAGCTTTTGGTCATCTGACCGAAGCCTTCCGCTGGCTTACCGGTCCACTCTTTTTTAAAATTATGGTTATGTTTTTTGTTTGTGTGTTGATGAGGGGCCATCAAAACAACAGTGGTTTCTGTCAATGCTAACCTGTGCTGGAGGTAACGGATTATGAAACACTGTTGTGGAGGTAACAGGATTAAGAGAACCTGTGTTGAGTATACATTAGAGAACCTAGATTTGATGTTAAAGTGGATACTAAGAGAAGTGACAGTGGTAGGTCGGTATTAATATTAGAACGTGTTAGGGAGGTAAGGATTAGAAACCAGTGTTTCGAGGTAACGGATATAGAAACTGTGCAGGGAACTGGATCTAGAGAACCTTCGCTGGTAACGGAGAACCTCTTTGGGGTAAAGATTATGAGAACCTGTTTGGTAAGATTAGGAATCTGTGATGGAGGTAACGGATATAAGAACTGTGTTGGAGGTACGGAATATGAACCTGTGTTGGAGGTAACGGATATAGAGAACCTGTGTTGGAGGTAACGGATATAGAGAACCTGTGTTAGAGGTAACGGATATAGAGAACCTGTGTTGGAGGTAACGGATATAGAGAACCTGTGCTGGAGGTAACGGATATAGAGAACCTGTGCTGGAGGTAACGGATATAGAGAACCTGTGCTGGAGGTAACGGATATAGAGAACCTGTGTTGGAGGTAACGGATATAGAGAACCTGTGTTGGAGGTAACGGATATAGAGAACCTGTGTTGGAGGTAACGGATATATAGAACCTGTGTTGGAGGTAACGGATATAGAGAACCTGTGTTGGAGGTAACGGATATAGAGAACCTGTGTTGGAGGTAACGGATATAGAGAACCTGTGTTGGAGGTAACGGATATAGAGAACCTGACACAAGTGACGTTGCCAAGAGACAACAGTGATACAAATTGTCTCCTCGAGATTCTTCTGGACAGAAATCCATTTTATACAGATACGAATCTGCTAACATCGACGCTGGCGTTGCAACTGACAAAACTGTAAATGCGTACAAAGTAACAAAAAAGGGGGGAGGGGGTGGTCATATCCTTGAAACAATTTGGGTGGACAAAATTGAGTACTGGACAATCAGGAAAAAGTTGTTAAGAAACGCTGGAAGAGTAATTGTGGGTCCGCGTTGATGAGCTCACCTTTGATGTTAGTCACTACTGGTGCCAGCCTGGAGTTTACCTGGAGAGAGGGTTTCGGGGGTCAACGCCCCTGCGACTCGGTCTGAGACCAGGCCTCATGGTGGATCAGGGTCTGATCAACCAGGCTGTTACTGCAGGCCACACCAAACAGACGTACGAACCACAGCCCGGTTGGTCAGGTACTGACTTTAGGTGCCTGTCCAGTGCCTTCTTGAAGACAGCCAGGGGTCTATTGGTAATCCCCCTTATGTATGCTGGGATAACATGGTTTCTTTTCTTGAATGTGGAGTCTCGACTTTATTTCCCACTATTTTTTCAAGGATTTGACTATCCACTTTTTTCTTTGTCCATATTTACAGTTTCGCACCTGCAACACCTGCAACACCTACAACACCTGCAACACCTGCAACACCTGCAACACCTGCAACACCTGCAACACCAACAGATACTGGAACTCTAGGATCAGCCGCCTCCATTTGATGAGTTATAGGTATTTTGGGTGATTTTGGGAAGATAATGTCATGCAAAATAACCGAGAGCTGCTCACGGTGCATATTTTGTCTTATAGACAGCATATACTGTACACTACTAGACATCAAATCTGACTGACGGATAGAAACATGGACCAAGATTTCCACATCCCAAATGGTAACTGCGACAAGGAAGATAAGATTTTGTTCGGATTTTTAACCCCGGAGGGTTAGCCACCCAGGATAACCCAAGAAAAGCAGTGCGTCATCGAGGGACTGTATGTCTTATTTCCATTAGGATCCTCAAATCTTGTCCCCAAGGATGCGACCCAAACCAGTCAACTAACATCCAGTTACTTTGCCGGTGATCGAACCACGGTCACTCAGCGTGTGAAGCGATAGCATTACCTACCAGGCCACGGGCCACTCCAGGAAGGGGTGCTAGAGGCGTAAAAAGTAAGCCAGGGACAACTCCATGTCATGAAGTTAGTTTCCTGCAAACATAAAACTGTCTTCCATTTCACGAGATTATTATTATAAACATAACTAGGTACTAGACCCATGAAGGTCATACAGTGCTGCGCCATTTCAACAGAATGTACCAAATAAAGGAGGTCTTAGAGCTGTCTCTTTGGCAACGTCCATATTAGTTCATTGGAAGCGCTAGATCCGTCGGGATTACAGCGCCCAAGGAAAGGGAGACAATCAGGTTCTTTCCAAGAAAGGAGAGGAAAAGTTCCATTCTTAAGATCAAGAAATCTTCTCCAGCATCAAGGAGCCTCTCTTGAGGGATGGGGGGAACGTCCATAGAGGAAATGCTATAAAAAGAATAGACCCATTCTATCTCTGCAGCCTGGCATTGGATAGCAGATGCAACAGGATAAAGTGCCACCAGTTACACAAAAAAAAATTATTCCCCGAGTATTCCCTTCAAGGGTGTTTTCTTGATGCTGGTAAAGGGCTCTTGATCTCAAATTGCCTGCTATTTTCCACGCACTTTGTGACTCCCTTTAGGTTTAGTGCTTCCCACTAAATAAAATGATAATTTACTGGAGACTTGCTCCTCTCCAATTATTATTATAATCAAAAGAAGCGCTAAACCACAAGGGTTATACAGCGCGGCTGCTCCTCTCCAAACGGACACTGCCCCGGCAAGAGGCAGAGACCAGCGGGCCTGATTTTTTTTTTTTTTTTGGACCTTTCCGTTACCAGAGGACACAACAGCAAACTTTGAGGCTCCGCGCTCAGTGCATCCCAGTTATTACCACTAACTTGTTTAGCTTCCAAAATTTCGCGGCCTAGTCCCTGGACCCATTGTGTGCCTTTGTAATATTTTGACTACAGCCCACACCATGGGTATGGGGTACATAATAGATATTAAACTAAGTAGGGGCGGAACACCAGCTAATGGTTAATAGCTTTTGTCCGCTGCTACTGAAGCAAACATCCCAGATGTGGTAGCTCCAATAAGCCTCACATCTATAGTAGGCAAATTATTAGAATCAATTATAGCTGATATTATTAGAAGTCACCTTGAAGAACAAAATTTGATTAATGAATCTCAGCATGGGTTCACGAGAGGTCGTTCCTGCCTGACAAATTTACTGACGTTTTTCAATAAAACATTTGAGGCAGTAGACAGTGATAAAGAATATGATATAGTTTACTTGGATTTCAGTAAGGCCTTCGATAGAGTACCTCACAAGAGACTCTTAAGAAAGGTGGCAGCTCATGGTATAGGAGGTAAAGTTCTAGCAGGGATAGAGGCATGGCTTACCAATAGAAAGCAGAGAGTTTCCATTAATGGGGTCAAATCTGAATGGGGATTAGTCACTAGTGGCGTTCCACAAGGATCAGTTTTAGGCCCATTGTTGTTCATAATTTACATAAATGACCTTGATGAAGGAATTGCAAGTGACATGAGTAAATTTGCTGATGATACAAAAATAGGCCGTATGATTCATTCTGAGGAGGATACCAGTGAACTCCAGGAGGATTTGGACAAATTAATGTCTTGGTCTGAAAAGTGGCAGATGAAGTTCAATGTGGACAAGTGTAAGGTACTAGTCCTTGGTAATGAAAATATCCCTCGAATTTATAAACTAGGTGAAGTAGAGCTTGATCATACAGTATGTGAAAAGACTTGGGAGTCATGGTAAGCAGGAATCTAAAGCCAAGACAACAGTGCCTAAGTGTGCGCAATAAGGCTAACAGATTACTAGGATTTATTTCAAGAAGTATAAGCAACAGAAGTCCAAAAGTTATTTTACAGCTCTATACATCACTAGTGAGACCTCATTTGGATTATGCAGCTCAGTTTTGGTCTCCTTACTACAGGATGGATATAGATTCATTGGAGAACATACAAAGAAGAATGACTAAAATGATTTACAGTATAAGAAATCTCCCGTATGAAGATAGACTTAGAGCGTTGAATCTCCACTCTCTGGAGAGACGTAGAATGAGGGGAGATATCATCGAGGTGTACAAGTGGATGATGGGCATAAACAAAGGAGATATTAATAAAATACTGAGGATATCGAACCAAGTAAGAACCAGAAATAACGGATTTAAATTGGATAAATTTAGATTTAGAAAGGACATAGGCAAGTACTGGTTTTCGAACAGAGTTGTATTTGCGTGGAACAATCTTCCGAGTACTGTGATAGAGGCTAGGACCTTGGGTGGCTTTAAAAAGAGATTGGACAAATATATGAGTGGGAGGGGCTGGGTTTGATTGGTGTCGTGAGTACGGGAATAAATTCTTAGGTAGTGGTGGTTTTGATATGGACCTGCCTTGTATGGGCCAGTAGGCCTTCTGCAGTGTTCCTCCATTCTTATGTTCTTAGCTCGATTGCTAGCGCACTCAGCTCACACTCAAGTCCGGGGGTCGATCTCCAGTACGGCTGGAAAACATTAGGACATCTTTCCATAAGACACCTGCTGTCCATGTTCACCCATCAGTAAAATGGGTACCTGGGTGTTAGTCGACTGGTGTGGGTCGCATCCTGGGACAAAAACTGACCTAATTTGCCCGAAATGCTCTGCATAAAAGCGGGTTTCTCTATACATAGTAGTATGTCATTGATGTCAGCTAGGCCTGTATACCTTGTACATGTACTTGTAGAAGCATATTTATTATTTTAGGGGAAGCGCTAAACCCGATGGGTCAAAATGCCTCGGTCAGATGACCAAAAGCTCCAGCTGTGGGTCATCACATACCCGCGTCAGGAAACACTTGTCCTGTTTCCTGACAAACCTTACCTAACCTAATCAGATTCGATTCATGGGGAGGATAAGTCCAGTTACTTGGATCAAGAGCCTCTCACTGGCAACAAGGTACCTTCCTTGAGGAATGTAAGAAGAGGCAATGGCTGTAACACTCAAAACCAAGCGCTAAACCCACAAGGGTCATACAATGCTGCAGGTCAAGGTGTACTTGTTTGATTCGAGACCAAGGGAGATGACAACACAAGTAAATAATTATTATAATCATGGGGGCGGGGTAAACCCGTAAGATTATACAGGGCATGTGGGGGGGGGGGTGATGGAAGGCATTCAGGCTCAATTCACGGAACTGGAGCACAGATCCAATTCCCTAGATGAAGAGCCCCTCACCAGCGTCAAGGAACCTCCCTTGAGAGGAACAGTGGTAGAGTTAGAAAGGGCTGTGAGGAGTGCCATAGGAAGTACCATCAGTTTATGTAATAAATCTGTTCCTTTATAGTAATTAGATTATTATTATTTGGCAATGGCTTGTCGCCATTGTCAAGCGGTGATAGGAGCGACTCTCATTGCTGAGGTCCAGGGAATAAACCCTGGACTTTAATATAAATTTTTTTACAGGTAGTAGGTTGGTAGACAGCAACCACCCAGGGAGGTACTACCATCCTGCCAGGTGACTGTGAAACAGAAACCTGAAACTGTTTTACATGATGGTAGGATTGCTGGTGTCTTTTTTCTGTCTCATAAACATGCAAGATTTCAGGTACGTCTTGCTACTTCTACTTACACTTAGGTCACACTACGCAAACATGTACACGTTTATGTATACACACTCATCTGAGTTTTCTTTGATTTTATCTTAATAGTTCTTGTTCTTATTGCTTTTCCCTTTCATATCCATGGGGAAGTGGAATAAGAATCTTTCCTCCGTAAGCCATGCGTGTTGTAAAAGTCAACTAAAATGCCGGGAACAATGGGCTAGTAACCCCTTTTCTTGTATAGCTTACTAAAAAGAAGAAGAAGAAAACCGTCAAAGTGGGATGTTTGAATGTGCATGGATGTTGTGCGAATGATAAGAAAGAGATGATTGTAGATGTTATGAATGAAAAGAAGCTGGATGTCCTGGCTTTAAGTGAGATAAAGCTGAAGGGGGTAGGAGAGTTTCAGTGGGGAGAAATAAATGGGATTAGATCAGGGTTTCAAATAGAGTTAGAGCTAAAGAAGGAGTGGCAATAATGTTGAATAATCAGTTATGGCAGGTAAAGAAGGAATATAAATGTATAAATTCAAGGATTATGTGGAGTAAAATAAAGGTTGGATGTGAAAAGTGGGTTATAGTAAGTGTTTATGCACCTGGAGAAGTGAGAAGTGTAGAGGAGAGAGAGAGATTTTGGGAAATGTTGAGTGAGTGTGTGGGGAGTTTTGAACCAAGTGAGAGAGTAATGGTGGTTGGGGATCTTAATGCTAAAGTGGGTAAAAATGTTGTGGAGGAGTAGTAGGTAAATTTGGGGTGCCAGGGTAAATGTAAATGGGGAACCATTAATTGAGCTATGTGTAGAAAGAGGTTTGGTAATAAGTAATACATATTTTATGAAAAAGAGATAAATAAATATACAAGGTATGATATAGCACGTAAGGAAAGTAGTTTGTTGGATTATGTATTGGTGGATAAAAGGTTGATGAGTAGGCTTCAGGATGTACATGTTTATAGAGGGCAACGGATATATCAGATCATTATTTGGTTGTAGCTACAGTTAGAGTAAAAGGTAGATGGGACAAAAAGAAAATGGCAACAGCAAGTAAGAGAGAGGTAAAAGTGTATAAACTAAGGGAGGAGGAAGTTAGGTGAGATATAAGCAACTATTGGCAGAAAGGTGGGCTAGTGCAAGTAGGAGTAGTGGGGGTTGAAGAGAGTTGGGATAGTTTTAAAATGCAGTATTAGAATGTGGGGCAGAAGTTTGTGGCTATAGGAGGGTGGGTGCAGGAGGAAAGGAGTGAGTGGTGGAATGAAGAAGTAAAGGGTGTGATAAAAGAGAAAAGGTAGCTTATGAGAGGTTTTTACAAAACAGAAGTGTTAATAGAAGAGCAGAGTATATGAGAGTAAAAGAAAGGTGAAGAGAGTGGTGAGAGAGTGCAAAAGAAGAGCGGATGAAAGAATGGGAGAGGCTCTGTCAAGAAATTTTGCTGAAAACAAGAAATTTTTTGGAGTGAGATAAACAAGGTAAGAAAGCCTAGGGAACGAATGGATTTGTCAGTTAAAAACAGAGTAGAGGAGTTAGTAGATGGGGAGCTGGAGGTATTGGGTAGATGGCGGGAATATTTTGAGGAACTTTTAAATGTCGATGAAAAAAGGGAGGCGGTAATTTCATGTACTGGCCAGGAGGTACAACATCGTTTAGGAGTGAAGAAGAGCAGGATGTGTGTGTGGGGAGGTGCGTGAGGCATTACGTAGAATGAAAGGGGTAAAGCAGCTGGAATTGACGGAATCATGACAGAAATGTTAAAAGCAGGGGGAATATAGTGCTGGAGTGGTTGGTATTTTTGTTTAATAAATGTATGAAAGAGGGAAGGTACCTAGGGATTGGCAGAGAGCATGTATAGTTCCTTTATATAAAGGAAGGGGACAAAAGAGAGTGTAAAAATTATAGGGGAATAAGTTTACTGAGTATACCAGGTAAAGTGTATGGCAGGGTTATTATTGAAAGAATTAGAGGTAAGACAGAGAGTAGGATTGCAGATGAGCAAGGAGGCTTTAGAGTGGGTAGGGGATGTGTAGATCAAGTGTTTACAGTGAAGCATATATGTGAACAGTATTTAGATAAAGGTAGAGAAGTTTTTATTGCATTTATGGATTTAGAAAAGGCATATGATAGAGTGGATAGGGGAGCAATGTGGCAAATGTTGCAAGTGTATGGAATAGGTAGTAAGTTACTGAAGGCTGTAAAGAGTTTTTATGAGGATAGTGAGGCTCAGGTTAGGTGTGTAGGAGAGAGGAGATTGCTTCCCAGTAAAAGTAGGTCTTAGACAGGGATGTGTAATGTCACCATGGTTGTTTAATATATTTATAGATGGGGTTGTAAAAGAAGTAAATGCTAGGGTGTTGGGGAGAGGGTGGGATTAAATTATGGAGAATTAAATGCAAAATGGGAGTTGACACAGTTACTTTTTGCTGATGATACTGTGCTTATGGGAGATTCTAAAGAAAAGTTGCAAAGGTGAGTGGACGAGTTTGGGAGAGTGTGTAAAGGTAGAAAGTTAAAAGTGAACATAATAAGAGTAAGGTGATGAGGGTATCAAACGATTTAAATAAAGAAAAATTGGATATCACATTGGAGAGAGGGATTATGGAAGAAGTAAATGTTTTCAGATATTTGGGAGTTGATGTGTCAGCGGATGGGTTTATGAAGGATGAGGTTAACCATAGAATTGATGAAGGAAAAAGGTGAGTGGTGCATTGAGGTATCTGTGGAGACAAAAACGTTATCCATGGAGGCAAAGAAGGGAATGTACGAAAGTATAGTGGTACCAACACTCTTATATGGGTGTGAAGCATGGGTTGCAAATGCTGCAGCGAGGAGGAGGCTGGAGGCAGTGGAGATGTCCTGTCTAAGGGCAATGTGTGGTGTAAATATTATGCAGAAAATTCGAATGTGGAAATTAGGAGAAGGTGTGGAGTTACTAAAAGTATTTGTCAGAGGGCTGAAGAGGGTTGTTGAGGTGGTTTGGTCATTTAGAGAGAATGGATCAAAGTAGAATGACTTGGAGAGCGTATAAATCTGTAGGGGAAGGAAGGCGGGGTAGGGGTCGTCCTAGAAAAGGTTGGAGGGAAGGGGTAAAGGAGGTTTTGTGGGCGAGGGCTTGGACTTCCAGCAAGCATGTGTGAGCGTGTTAGATAGGAGTGAATGGAGACGAATGGTTTTGGGACATGACGATCTGTTGGAGTGTGAGCAGGGTAACATTTTGTGAAGGGATTCAGGAAACCAGTTAATTGATTTAGTTGGACTTGAGTCCTGGAAATGGGAAGTACAATCCTGCACTTTAAAGGAGGGGTCTGTGAGTGACAGCTGGGAGGGACTTTTTCAGCATGCGACTGAAGTCCTGCAAAGACAGTGTTATGTATGAGTGTGGTGAAGAGTGTTGAATGAGATGAAGATTTTCTTAGGGATTTTTTCTTTGGTCGACTGCTCGGTGGGAGACGTGCGACTTGTGAAAAAAGAAGGCTAGAGTAATTAGAAAATGAAAAGAGTGAAGGAACAGTACATTGTTAAGATGGTTCCAAGATTTTTGTTCGAGACTGATATAATAATAATCCCTAACAATCACACAGTGCTGTTGCAGGAACAGCTGAAGAAAGATATGGCAACAGGTGAGAATACCCATAAATTGTATTATAATCATAACTTTAAGCTGTGTATCACCCCAAAACTGATTACATCCAGTTAAAGTGTTTAATGATGTGAGACTTTTCGGGGATCTACCTGGGTTACCCGCCCTGGGGGACCGACTGTTGAACCCCTAGTAGTTAGAAATGGGGGAAAAAGCTAAGATGTTCCCAAAAAGTTCGAGACTGAAAAATGCCTAAACCCCAGTGGTTGCAGACACCTGGAAGATGGAACATGAGAATACCCTAAAGATTTACAAACACCTGAACCCATGCTAACATCCTAAGGTTAAGCATTGGGGATGCTAAACCCCTAGAGGTTACAGCACCTGGGGGATGCTAAACCCCTAGAGGTTACAGCACCTGGGGGATGCTAACCCCCTAGAGGTTACAGCACCTGGGGGATGCTAAACCCCTAGAGGTTACAGCACCTGGGGGATGCTAAACCCCCTAGAGGTTACAGCACCTGGGGGATGCTAAACCCCCTAGAGGTTACAGCACCTGGGGGATGCTAAACCCCTAGAGGTTACAGCACCTGTGGGATGCTAAACCCCCTAGAGGTTACAGCACCTGTGGGATGCTAAACCCCCTAGAGGTTACAGCACCTGGGGGATGCTAAACCCCTAGAGGTTAAATTATAATAATCAAAAGAAGCGGTAAACCACTAGGGTCATACAGCGCAGCGGGGCAGGGCAGGATGCAGGGATAATGGGTAGTAAGAGGGAGAGGGATGATTAGTAGGTTATGGAGTGCAGCGGGGCAGTGGATCCTAGAGGTTACATTATTATTGTAATAAAAATGAAGCGCTAAACCACAGGGGTCATACAGCACAGCAGGTTAAGGTAGGATGCAGTGAGAATGGGTTGTAAGAGGGATGATTAGTAGGGTATGGAGTGCAGGACAGTGGATAGTGCAGGTATAGAGGATAGCAAGAGATTGAGGTAGAAGGGACTGAGGGGAGTGCTAGAGGTATAACCTTCAGAGTTTGTGCAGTAAGTCAGTTGCTGTCAAAAAGTCAATGAGAGAGTCAGGATTAAAGGAGGGTCCATCTGCAAGAAGGGAAGGTAAAGAAAGGACCGTAGAGCAAAGACGACGTTGGAGGTAAATTCTGCGTGATTGTAGAGTGGGCAGTCCAACCTAGAGGTTACATTATTATTATAATCAAATAGAAGCGCTAAACCACAGGGGTTATACAGCCCTAGAGGTTACTGCACCTGAGGGATGCTAAACCCCTAGAGGTTACAGCACCTGGGGGATGCTAAACCCCTAGAGGTTAAAGCACCTGGAGGATGCTAAACCCCTAGAGGTTACAGCACCTGGGGGATGCTAAACCCCTAGAGGTTACAGCACCTGGGGGATGCTAAACCCCTAGAGGTTACAGCACCTGGGGGATGCTAAACCCCTAGAGGTTACAGCACCTGGGGGATGCTAAACCCCTAGAGGTTACAGCACCTGGGGGATGCTAAAATCCTAGAGGTTACAGCACCTGGGGATGCTAAACCCCTAGAGGTTACAGCACCTGGGAGATGCTAAACCCCTAGAGGTTACAGCACCTGGGGATGCTAAACCCCTAGAGGTTACAGCACCTGGGGATGCTAAACCCCTAGAGGTTACAGCACCTGGGGGATGCTAAACCCCTAGAGGTTACAGCACCTGGGGATGCTAAACCCCTAGAGGTTACAGCACCTGGGGGATGCTAAACCCTTAGAGGTTACAGCACCTGGGGATGCTAAACCCCTAGAGGTTACAGCACCTGGGGATGCTAAACCCCTAGAGGTTACAGCACCTGGGGATGCTAACCCCTAGAGGTTACAGCACCTGGGGGATGCTAAACCCCTAGAGGTTACAGCACCTGGGGGATGCTAAACCCCTAGAGGTTACAGCACCTGGGGGATGCTAAACCCCTAGAGGTTACAGCACCTGGGGGATGCTAAACCCCTAGAGGTTACAGCACCTGGGGATGCTAAACCCCTAGAGGTTACAGCACCTGGGGATGCTAAACCCCTAGAGGTTACAGCACCTGGGGATGCTAAACCCCAGAGGTTACAGCACCTGGGGATGCTAAACCCCTAGAGATTACAGCACCTGGGGATGCTAAACCCCTAGAGGTTACAGCACCTGGGGATGCTAAACCCCTAGAGGTTACAGCACCTGGGGATGCTAAACCCCTAGAGGTTACAGCACCTGGGGATGCTAAACCCCTAGAGGTTACAGCACCTGGGGATGCTAAACCCCTAGTGGTTACAGCACCTGGGGATGCTAAACCCTAGAGGTTACAGCACCTGGGGGATGCTAAACCCCTAGAGGTTACAGCACCTGGGGGATGCTAAACCCCTAGAGGTTACAGCACCTGGGGGATGCTAAACCCCTAGAGGTTACAGCACCTGGGGGATGCTAAACCCCTAGAGGTTACAGCACCTGGGGATGCTAAACCCCTAGAGGTTACAGCACCTGGGGATGCTAAACCCCAGAGGTTACAGCACCTGGGGATGCTAAACCCCTAGAGATTACAGCACCTGGGGGATGCTAAACCCCTAGAGGTTACAGCACCTGGGGGATGCTAAACTCCTAGAGGTTACAATTATTATAATCAAATAGAAGCGCTAAACCACAGGGGTTATACAGCCCTAGAGGTTACAGCACCTGGGGGATGCTAAACCCCTAGAGGTTACAGCACCTGGGGGATGCTAAACCCCTAGAGGTTACAGCACCTGGGGGATGCTAAACCCTAGAGGTTACAGCACCTGGGGATGCTAAACCCCTAGAGGTTACAGCACCTGGGGGATGCTAAACCCCTAGAGGTTACAGCACCTGGGGGATGCTAAACCCCTAGAGGTTACAGCACCTGGGGGATGCTAAACCCCTAGAGGTTACAGCACCTGGGGGATGCTAAACCCCTAGAGGTTACAGCACCTGGGGATGCTAAACCCCTAGAGGTTACAGCACCTGGGGATGCTAAACCCCTAGAGGTTACAGCACCTGGGGGGTGCTAAACCCCTAGAGGTTACAGCACCTGGGGATGCTAAACCCCTAGAGGTTACAGCACCTGGGGATGGTAAACCCCTAGAGGTTACAGCACCTGGGGGATGCTAAACCCCTAGAGGTTACAGCACCTGGGGGATGCTAAACCCCTAGAGGTTACAGCACTTGGGGGATGGGAAGAATTCAGATTCAACCGAAGGAAAGTAAGTCTCATACAATTCCTGGGATCACGGAACCTCCCTTGAGGGTAGACCAACTATCAATCAAAACTAAAGCACTAAATCCACAATTATATTCAAGAGGGAAGCACTAAACCCATAGGATTATACAGTGCCTGTGGGGGGGAAGATGGAAGGTATTCAGGATTAATATAGGGAACTGAGCATAAGAGCCAATTCCCTAGATCAAGATTATTATAATAAAATAGAAGCGCTAAACCACAGGGCCCTAGATCAAGAGCCCCTCACCAGCATCAAGGAATCGGCCTTGAGAGGTGGTGTGGGGACTTTCAGCGAGGCCACTGTGAGAGTCGGCAGTGGTTTAGACATCGGAAGTAGATCTTGCGTGCATCCTCCTAATAACATGTTTCTAATTTAGGTTTGGTTAGCCTTCCTTCACCTAAGAACACATCAAGCCACCCACAAACTCCAGAGGGCAGCTCAGCACATCCCTAGATCCAATTCCCATGGCAAACACCACTTTTACTGCTATAATCAAATAAAGTGCTAAACCGACAAGGGTCGTGCAGCGACCCTTGTCGGTTTAGCGCTTTAGCTAGGTGGAGAGGGGATCAGAGGAGAGGAGAAAAGGGCTGGAAGGGACGCTAAGGGCTGTGTCAAAGTTCATACAGTAAAGCAGTTGCTGACAAAAAGTGATTGTAAGTCAAAGGCAGGGCCATCTGCAAGAGAAGATAAGGTAAGAGCAGTAGGGCATCGTCGTCGGTGGAGGTGAGCTCGCTGGTAAAAAGGACAATCCACAAGAAAGTTGAGAACCAAAATAGTGCCCTAACAAACCTCTCAGAGATATAGGGTGTCTTTCCATGACATACCTATGGGTAAGGAGAGTATGGCCGATGCAGACAGGAGAGCGCAGTCTCCCGCGTACAGCAACGGTGGTAAGATGGCCACAAACCTAAAAGCGGTTTAATGGAGTGCAATTTGTTATGGTGCATGTCCAACCACCGTTTTGCCAACAGCCGTGAAGACGAGCAGAAATGACAAAAATAATCCCTGAACAGAATACCTCTATAGAAAACCGGAAGATCGTGTACCGCTGACCGCACAGGAGCATCCGCCTGTTCATTGCCCTACACATCATGTGCAGGGACCTAACAGAAAATGGTGTCTGTTTTTGCTAGCCACACGGCGCAACCAAAGTTGAATACGAAGGACCAATGGATGAGGAAAATCAAATTGTTTAATGGCCTGTAAAGCGCTGAGGGAATCTGAAATGATCACAAACGCCGAAGGAGACATATATGTAATATGGAGAAGCGCTACGAGGATGGCATACAGCTCGGCGGTAAAAGTAATAGCCGAGTCTAGCAATGACCCCGAACAACATCGTCAGGGAACACCGCTGCGAACCCAACACCGTCGGAAGATTTAGAACCATCTGTATAAACAGCAACGGCATGAGCATGCGACCGGAAGTGATCAAGAAAAAGAGAGCGAGCAGCAGCCGTAGGTAGGAGAGCTTTGGTGCTCGGCAGTGGGGGAAGAACAGACACGAATCGGTGGAACCTCTCAAGAAGGGACAAAGCAGATCGTACATGAACATACAAGGGAGGCAACTGGAGAGAAGACCGGAGTGAAGATGAAGAGAACGGTTGGAGTAAGCAGGTAATGAGCATCACGGCTAAGGAAGGAACACTCGCTTCAGCATAGAGGCTTTCAAAAGGGGATGAACGAAAGGCACCAAGGCATAAACATAGAACCTGATAATGAAGGAGATCTAACTTAGAAAGAGTTGTAGAAGCCGCAGAATAGACTTGGTCGCCATAATCCAGTTTGGACAAGACTAGGGTGGAATGCAAATGAAGGAGTCTGGTGATCTGTTCCCCATGAACGATGCAAAAGAATTTTAAGGAGATTCAG
Source organism: Cherax destructor (assembly GCA_009830355.1). Lineage (NCBI taxonomy): Eukaryota > Metazoa > Arthropoda > Malacostraca > Decapoda > Parastacidae > Cherax > Cherax destructor. Next base: position 79,595 of record WNWK01000605.1, on the reverse strand, counting down.
CCGACCATGGCAAGCTGCCTTCAAAGAGGAAATGTGAGATTTCCATGTCAACCGGCAATTGAATAGAAGGCCAAGAAACTGACAGTATCACATTCTGGGATATGCAAGCCATGTAAATACAATGCAATATCTGGGACAAGAGGACTTCTAGTGAAGGTAATGAAATGGGTTTTCACACTAGAAAATTTAAATCCATGAGAAGTGGCCCAATGGGAAACACAGTCAATTGCATCCTGAAGGGAGGCCACTACCAGGCAACAGTCAGCACCTGCATAAGCTATAGTGAAGTCATCCACAAAGTGACGACCAAATATGCAATGGAAGAACAGAAGATAGGTCATTATAGCCAAGAGAAAAAGGGTAGTGCCAAGGACACAACCTTGTGGGACTCCCTCAGCCTGAACAGTGAGGAAAATGAGGCACCACCAGACACAAAAATGTCTTTCAGATAAGAAAGCAGCAAGGAAGGTCGGTAGATTACTGCAAGCAGAGAGTGGGGAGACTATGGAGGGAACCAAAGAAGTCTGAGAGGGGAGGGGAGTATGAACCTGGAGAGATGTGCTGGCGGGGAAAGAACAGGAGTGGAAGGGGACTGGAGAAGAACAAGAGAGGGGACCACATGAGGGTGGACTGAACCTCCATCTTCGTGAGTTAGAAAGAGGGAAAGAACTAGGCACCAAAGCCAAAAAGGAGAACTGTTGGGGAATTGTAAGCACCGGAGGAATGCGAAGAGACTTGGGCTTAGGAGACAGGCTCAACTTCGCAGGTGCAAGTGTGTGAGGCCTCTCAGACTGAGAAACTAGCGGGTGAAATGAAGAAGTAGGAAGATGTAAGTGGGAGGGGAGGATTCAGAGGATAAAACCTCAAAAGAATTAGAGACGGGCGACCCTGGAAGACATGGCACCAGAGGAGCTGGTAGGCCGGGGGACCACCAAGGTTGGAGGTCTACTAACTACTCAAGAATAAGGAACACGAGGAAGATTTCCCTGAAGGTGGAGCCGAGAAACAGTTATAGAATAAGTAAGGCCTTCGCTCTCCTTAAGACAATGGATTTGACGTTCATTAAGATAGACCTGACATCTGCGGAAAAAGAAGGATGAGTTTCATTGCAATTAAGATAAGCGGGAGGAAGAATGCAAGATGTATTGGCATAATCCGTGGCACCACAGACCGGGCACTCCACCACAGATCTGCAGTATTTAGAAGGATGTCTGAAGTGCCAACAATTTTGACACTGTTGGGGTGTAGGGACCACCTTACGTACCTCTAGGCGATGTCCTGCGATATAAATGGAAGACGGGAACTCACGGCAGTCAAAGGTTAAGTGGGCGATGTTACTGGGAAAGCACCTCCGCCCACAAGCGGGCAGGACATATGTATCCACTTTGAGAATCGGAAGGTCCTGAAGGGCTAACTGCTCTAAAATATGGCCACCACAAGACAGAAAATCACACTGTACAATGGTATGCAGTAAGACCACTGTACCACTGCAAGAATTTTGAGTAGCATCCTTGTGAACTGTGACAGGAACGTTATCAATGGAAGTATAGGATAGATCATGAGCTTGATCTACATTCTGAACTGTAACGATGCAGGCACCGCTCTGAAGAGCGTGAAAAGATATATTTTGGCCAACACGTTGTAAAAGAGCTTCACCAATACTTTGGTCTGAAAGATAATCAGTTGGAGATGTCGGTTGTAGGGAAAAGAATTTGGTTTACTGTGTTACTTGTAAACATGGTGCATAAAGGCAGTGGGTGTCGCATAGGTTGTTTCTGGGTGGAATGAGCAGAAATTGAAGAACCCTCATCAGCAAATGGTCTTGAACGTTTACGTGTAGGACCACGGGTGGCCCGACCTAGAGGCAGGTGGGCGATCCGAAAACGTCACCATATATAGGGAAGTCGGACACAAAGGGGTGCAAGAGGCACAAGAAGAAATGGGCGGAACCTTGGCACCTGGAGCATGTGACAAACTGTCACCAGCAGGAGGTACAGGGGTATGGGAAAAGTCTGGAGAATGGTCCAATAACGAAGCCGGGCGAGAACAGGATGTGATAACAAACAGGGGCCTGGGAGGAGGAGGGGGGTCACAGAACAGACTCCACGATGGTGGTACTTTTATTATTTTAAAGAAAAAAAGAAAGAGGGACAACGGAGGGACAGTTACTAGAAGGCATGAAAGGGCCGCAAGTTCCCCCTCATCCAAGAGGACATCAAGACAGCCAGCAGTGCAGATGCAACGTGGAACCCGTATCATACCCCTACCCTTCATGCCAGTAAACCAGCGCTCTGGGATAGCAACCTTACATCTACCGAGCTACCTTGGCAGACAAGAGAGGGTGGTCGGATACCCGCCAAAAAGCACACCACCTTCGGCTGCCACCTCCCAGAACCAACAGGACACCCCACCCACCTACTAGAAATCTGGGAAGGGAGCCTTCAGATGATCCAGATTCCATGGCAAACTACACCACTCCTGAGAAACCCCATGGAGCAGGATGAACCCCAGCACACTTCCCCCTACCTAGGATGAAGGAGGCTGGGACAGGGAAGGTTTTTTTTTGGGGTAATTAGGTTTGGTCTGAGGAAGGAGACCAAAAGGTCTAATTCACTTCACCAAGGAGCCCCCCCTTGAAGAGGAATGAAATGGGACAACAACCACTTTCCCTTCAACCTAGCTGTAATTAACATGGAAAATATACCAAAGACTGAATGAATATTACAATAAAAATCAAGCGCTAAGCCCACAAGGATCATAGATAAATGGATGGGTAAGGGCAGGGGGTAATTAGATTCAATCTAAGAAAGGAGACAAGAGGACTATTTCCTTGGATCGAGAGACTTCACCTTGATATAATACACCCATCTCCGCAAATGTTGCTGTAGCTGATACTCCCTGCCCCATATTAGTACAGTGCCACAACCCTCTCCACACAGTCAACAATTATTTCATTTGAATTCAGGAAAAAACTGAGGTTCAAGGAACCTAACAATTTTTTATCATGTTCACTCAAGTTAGCACTAATTTAAATGGCATGCCTATTTTTCAGGAGCATAACCCACACGTTGATTGAAACTCTTATTATATTGTCATTGTATGCAATGCAAATGTGCATACAAGCTAGTTCAATATTATATTCTAAGAGAAATGCTAAACCTGTAGGATTTGTAATTATAAGCTAAACCCACTAGGGTCATAGGATTTGTAGAGCCTGGAAAATGAGGGGGAACCTGGTTTGATAAAAGAAAAGGGTCACTCCAGTTCCTTGGATCACGAGCCATTCACCAGCCTCTAGATGTCCCACAGTGAAGGGTTATTTTAATAGTAAGTATACAATGATACCATTTGATTTCTAAGTTTTATCTAGAGAAATTACAGTGTAAGCAGCCTGCTAGAAAAAAAAGACAGTACATGTTCCAATTGTTGTACAACCAACAAAGCCTCAGATTTAACAGGCAAAAAACTTAAATGAGCATTACGAGTGACAATTCTGAAATTTGCTGATCTCCATGAAGAAGCTCGGATAATACCAACACTCCTGCGTCAAATGTTTTGATACAGTATTACGAATAGTAATAATGTACAGTATGTTATGCATTCAACATACGAAGGCCATGCATTGTGAAAAAGAATAAACAGTTTTACTCCTTTCATTGAAGTCTCTTATTCCTCTATGTACATTGTCCTGGATTCAAAGCAAATGACATGCTGAACCTAGTCGATATACATTTTTACCTTGTAAACATATATAAGTATTACTATACAGAGGTGACTGACACTACACTGGGTCACAGAGGGAATCAAATTATTTTCCTTTATAATGACCTTTAAGGTCAATAAATTTTGTTTTATGTGGCAAACACATACAGTATATTTATATAAAAATAAGATGAAGTGGCACTTCTTTATTCTTATGCTTACCTGGGAAATCAAATATGAAACAGTGAAATAACCTGCAGAAGCAAAAAAACATTTATAAAGACACCTTTTCTCAACGTCTGAGGATTATATTTCGATTTCACTGCATTTGAATGAGCTTTGTGCGCAATCCTGTATAAGGTCCAGTAAAAGAAGACACGTCAGGTTCAGAGCAAACTTCTATTGTTACAATGTTTAAGTCCGTGTAAATCTTCATGGAGTTGACAATAAAATTATACAGAGCATGTCACAAAAGCTTGCTCTGTACCAATGACATTTCTTCATTACTGTTTGCAGTGCCCCTTTGTATCCACTACTGAAAAAATTTCATACAAATGCAACGCTAATTTTACGCTACTGTGAAAGGAATATTTTTTCACCATGAAAAAGTGCTAAACCTGTAGGGTTCATACACAAAAACATGGATGAAGAAAATATCCTTGCCATATACTTTAAACTAGAATAAAATGCTGGGCTTTGTCCACTGACTGCTTGGGAGAGTAGTCTTGCTAGTAGTAAAGGTAAATTGTGAAAAAAATATTTGCAAACTCCATCATACAGCTAGTAGACAGACATGCTACCTGAAATATCTAATGTACAAATGATATTTTAAGGACGACCAATTAGTCAATCAATTGTTCAGGCAACTACTGTTGCCAGAATTTCTTTATGGAAATCCCCAATACCACTCAGGTTCAGGGTAGTCAACGCATATACCCTACATTTGTGGGCACACGTACAAACACTTGCAAGCAATGTTCAAATTGCATAATACAATTATAGACAGGATAACCATCCACACACCACATTACTGTGGATAGGTTAATTTAAACACATGCTTCTACTGCTGCCACCAAGCAATGAAATAAAATTTAATAAGTATTTTGTTAAGGAGATAAAATGAGATGTCAAACTTGGTAAAATATGCAAACAGAGAATTTCAGCAATCACAGAATTTGAAATATAGACCACTAAATTGTGATGTACAGAACGACCCTAAAATTCCATTTTATCAATGATTATGCAAAATTCCTATTTGGTTGTTTACTAATCTTAACAAATGTGAAAAATTTGTAGGTATATTACAGTGATGACAATGTCAAAGTAAAAACAGTATCATAAAAATACCAGCTAAATATATAAATAACCTTTTCCTGGAAATATTTTGAACTAGTTTGAGAGAATATATTAACAGCATTATTCTCAAACCAAGCAATACACAAGCTACATAAACCAATGAATTTCCAAACTAGAACTTCACACAATTTTCCAATAACAACATTAAAGTAGGCGAACCCTTTAACCCGTTAACTGTCCAAACGTAGATCTACTTTTTACCACTAGCGCTCCAAACGTAGATCAACGTTTTATTTTTCCTGCCTCCAAATTTGGCACGATTGGACTTAGATGCCTGGTCAGCATAGAATGGGTCTTAACCCTCGGTGTGTGCAGTATTAAAAAAATTTGGGACCACTTAGTACCTTGTGGGAGTGCCAGCTAGAGCAAATACCAAGGATTCACTGATGTCAATGTCATATTAACACCCCTTTTAAGAGGAAAGTGATGTTGACCTGAAGTTTAGTGGCTTTGAGGTGGATGTGGCCACAAGTGGTCGCAGAAATATAAAAAACCTCGATAATAACTTATGTGCAACATCCTTTCAATTTTGGTACCACTGGTAGTGTCATCCTGCCAGAATGTTCTATGACCTATACCCTAAGTAAAAAGAAACAATTCTGGAAGTGTAATATGTGTTCGGTGGCTGGCTGTTTGGCTCTGTCTGTCTCACAGGTACACACAAATACAATTATACATAGTGTAAACTACCTAGGATAACCAAAAAAATCCAGACTGGCAAATAATACATATCAGGACTCGAATGTGACGCAGTGACTACTGCTTCATGTGTAATACGTGTTGGTTCACTAGTGGCTCTCTCTGAGACAGAGACAGAGAAGAAAGCAAGACAAGCAGATACAGACAGACAATGTTTGTGTGTAAAGTGAAAACAAATAAAGCAAAGGCAGTGTACCCTCATCAAATGTCACCACTGTCATTAGTGGAGTGATAAGATAAGATGAGTGACAAGTCTTACATCATGCTTGAAAGGAACTTTACTTCGCGGCCTCATATCTCAGTTAGTACTCACCCTAATTTTTTTGTTATCCTATAACACTTAGAAAAATGCACTCTTTATTTCTATATATAATTTTTTTTTTTTCAAAATATTCGTTTGGACAGTTAATAGGTTAATAAAATTATCTTCCCAAATCTTAATCATTTTTGCAAACAAATCAGTTGCTATTTCATTCCCATGTACAGATAAGAGAACAAACTATGTGCAATCAAAACAGTCATACTGCATTAGCATGTCTATGTAAGATAAAGTGCCGAACAAAATAAAGATACCAGGATGCCTAGTGTTTAAAATCTTTCCAAGAACTATATATGGTTGATGTAAAAATTCCTTTTTGAATACAGAATGATTTTAATATTTAATATAAGTGACACTTCAACAACGAATGCAAAATGAGCACAATAAAAAATGTTCAGTTTAGTATCTAGGTATTATATAAACTTTTGTCGACCCAAATTTACAAGTGGCTAAATGGCTATTAAATATTTATTAAGCACAGATTATTCTCCCACATGGTGGAAGATGACATGCAACCTGAGAACACAATAACTAAACATAATAACTGCATCCAATAATGTCAGATCTGTTATTTTCTTTCAAGTCTCCTGTATCAAAAGTAAAAGCATAAACATATTAACCAGCATAATTTTTGCAAATATCTGATGACAATTTCCAGCCAATAAAATACTAATAACAATAGTAGCAATACTACTAAAAATATACAGTGATTTCTTCGTTCCACACTTTGTTCTCCTTACTTGTCTGATATATTAAAATTTAGCCTTTAATAACTAGTAAACCATTTATGATCACACAAACTTAATTTATCTTGGAAAATTCAGCAGTATTTAAAACATTTTCTTTCTCTTTTCATTGTCTTTTAGAACCTTCTTTTTCAGCATATCCTTGTATGCAAGAATGTCTCCCTGCCATTTTGTAACAGTTTCCTTTTCACAGATCCAAATTTCTTCTGCTACCTGAAGAGGAAATTAGTGCATGAGGAAAATGTCTGTCTAATTTTTCAACTATCAATTTTTATTCAACCTAAGATAGAGTATGTTTAAAATTATGAAAAATCAATATGTAATACATAACTACCGTACATACATTAGTCCTAAATTACAACGTTCATCAGAGGAAAACAGGAATATTACACTGAGGCAAGAGAATGACCTGGGCAGAAAGTAGTAGGAAGAAATCAGCCTAGTGGTTTAGGGGTACAACTGTATTCCAAGTACAGTGGACCCCCGGAAATCGAACATTCTTCATTCCAGAATGCTGTTCAAGTGCTGTTACCAAACAAATTTATTCCCATAAGGAATGATGTAAATTAGATTAGTCCGTTTCAGACCCCCCAAAAATACACTTACATAATAGGGCGAGTTGGGAGTGTTCGATTTCCAAGGGTCCACTGTATTAATGAAGCATTTATTAGGCATAATGTTTAATATACCTCTTTAGGTAGGAGGCTTTTGCAAACACTGAAAGCCTTCAATGTCAATCTGTTTGATTTTTAAATTAATACCTGCTTAATAGCCCTCTGACAAACTGAATACTTAAAACAACTAGTTTTTGATTACCGGTGATATCTGTCCTAAAATCTCCACGGGGAAGTGGAACAAAATTCTTCCTCCGTAAGCCATGCATGTTGTAAGAGGTGACTAAAATGCTGGGAGCAAGGGGTTGGTAACCCCTTCTCCTGTATACATTACTAAAGTTAAAAAGAGAAACTTTTCTTTTTCTTTTTGGGTCACCCTGCTTTAGTGGGATACGGCCGGTTTGTTTAATGATGATGATCTGTCCTAAAACAAAGAACATCAATTTCTAATATTCAACTAAAAGAGGGCCCCGTTTATACAGGTTAGGTTAGGTTCCAGGCTACTGCTGTAAAGTGAATCATAGACTTTTTTCAATTTCATATGCATATAAGGGGGCTTGGACTTCCAGCAAGCATGTGTGAGCGTGTTAGATAGGAATGAATGGAGACGAATGTTTTTTGGGACCTGACGAGCTGTTGGAGTGTGAGCAGGGTAAGATTTTGTGAAGGGGTTCAGGGAAACCAGTTAATTGATTTAGTTGGACTTGAGTCCTGGAAATAGGAAGTACAATGCCTGCACTTTAAAGGAGGGGTCTGAGATAGTGACAGCTGGGAGGGACTATTCTCAGCTGTCGTATCTGAACGCCTCTGCAAAGACAGTGATTATGTATGAATGTGGTGAAAGTGTTGAATGATATGAAAGTATTTTCTTTTTGGGGATTTTCTTTCTTTTTGGGTCACCCTGCCTCGGTGGGAGACGGCCGACTTGTTGAAAAAAATAAAAAATAAAAGCCTGATAACATGTTTACACTATCATATATTAAGCGAGCAATATAGCTAGATCTAAAAAATGTATATTCAGTACACATATTATTTACCTTAAAACATTTTCATCCTTAACTTATAGTGAGTGGCGAGTATCTTTACTGTAGAATAAACGAAGAATGAGTATAACTGAAAACTGCTGTATTAGTGAAATGTAAAGTGGGGCCTGCCTGAACATAAAATTTAAGTTTGGTTTGGTTAAGGTGGTTTGGTCATTTAGAGAGAATGGATCAAAGTAGAATGACTTGGAGAGCGTATAAATCTGTAGGGGAAGGAAGGCGGGGTAGGGGTCGTCCTAGAAAAGGTTGGAGGGAAGGGGTAAAGGAGGTTTTGTGGGCGAGGGGCTTGGACTTCCAGCAAGCATGCGTGAGCGTGTTAGATAGGAGTGAATGGAGACGAATGGTTTTTGGGACATGACGATCTGTTGGAGTGTGAGCAGGGTAACATTTTGTGAAGGGATTCAGGAAACCAGTTAATTGATTTAGTTGGACTTGAGTCCTGGAAATGGGAAGTACAATGCCTGCACTTTAAAGGAGGGGTCTGAGATAGTGACAGCTGGGAGGGACTTTTCTTAGCTGTCGTATCTGAGCTCCTCTGCAAAACAGTGATTATGTATGAGTGTGGTGAAAGTGTTGAATGATGATGAAAGTATTTTCTTTTGGGGATTTTCTCTTTTTGGGTCACCCTGCCTCGGTGGGATGACGGCCGACTTGTTGAGAAAAAAAAAAAAATTCTTTATCTTATTTTGTTATCCATAGCTAAAACACTAATTCCTAACACTGGTTATTCATGGCCAACCTAGACCATTGGAGTATAAATGTACACTTAAACATACCTCTAAAAATGAAAATCCTCTTACCTGAGATATTAATCTGAAGTCGTGAGAAACTAGTACCAGGCCACCTACGAAATCCCTAATAGCATCAGCAAGAGCATCAATTGTGTCCATATCTAAGTGATTAGTAGGTTCGTCAAGGAGCAGCAGATGAGGCGCCTGCTGAGCCAGCCATGCAAAGACAACACGGCAACGCTGTCCATCACTCAACTGTCGAATTGGGGAAACCTGTTGCTTTCCTGTTAAACCATATCGACCAATGATCTTGCGTACCTAAAATAAATATCTTACATTAGAAGAGCATAATCTTTGGGGAAAAAAATATAAGAACAAGCCCCCTTGATCAATTTGTGCTTTGAATATAGATATACAGTGGTCCCTTGAGTTACAATAATTTTGAGTCAGGACTCACCCTCACAAGAATTTAGGTCTGAGTTGCAACAAAAATTTGAGATACGATATGTGTACAATGGTCAACATGCATGGGTGGTCCTCAGCCAACCAGCACTGTGGTAGCTTGCCTCTTGGATGGCGTCAGAGTCAAGAGGAGTGTCAGTTATTGTGTGGGTGGGCCTTAGCCAACCAGCAATGTGGTAGTTTGCCTTCTGGGCAGTATCTGAGCCAATAGGAGTGAGATGTCTTAGCAGTGAACACAGATAAGAGTAAGGTAATGAGGGTATCAAACGAGTTAGGCAAAGAAAAACTGGACATCACATTGGAGGGAGGGAGTATGGAAGAAGTGAATATGTTCAGATATTTGAGAGTAGACTTGTCAGTGGATGGGTTTATGAAGGATCAGATTAACCATAGAATTGATGAAGAAAAAATGGTGAGTAGTGCATTGAGATATCTGTGGAGAAAAAAAAAAAAAGTTATCCATAGAAGCAAAGGGAATGTAAGAGAGAATAGTGGTACCAGCATTCTTATATGGGTGTGAAGCATGAGTTGTAAATGCGGCAGAAAGGAGGTGGCTGGAGACAATGGAGATTTAAAGTCTAAGGACAATGTGAGGGGGTAAATATTATACAGAGAATTTGTGGAAATTAAAAGGTGTGGAGTTACTAAAAGTATTTTCAGAGGGCTGAAGAGGGGTTGTTGAGGTGGGTTGATCCATTAAGAGGATGGAGCAAAATGGGATGACTTGGAGGAGAGGAGTCATCCTATTAAAGGATGGAGCGAGGGAGGGGGTAAGAGGATTTGTATGCAAGGGGCTTGGACACAGCAGGCATGTGTGAGTGTTAGATACTAGAGAAAGGAGGAAGGTTTCTTGGGACCTGATGAGCTGTTGGAGTGTAAGCAGGGTAATATTTTGTGATGGGATTCAGGGAAACCAGCTAGCTGGACCTGAGTCCTACAGGTGGGAAGTATAATGCCTGAACTTTAAAACAGGGGTTTGGGATATTGGCTGTTTGGAGTGACATCTAAGCTGTCGTATCTTGTGGCCTACAGTCACTTATGACTGAAGGATTTGAGGCTGAAGAGGATATAAACCAGGAGATTGTCACTTTCTTGGTGAGGCAATGGGGCTGGAAGATGATGAAGAGAATGTGGAGTTAATTCAGGACAACAGGCAGGAGTCAACAACAGATGAGCTCCAGCAATTTGGGGTGATGGACGAAGACAGTGGGGAGGAAGAATTGGAGGAAGATGACCATAGGATAGCAGCTGCAGAAATTCAAATGTTTACTTATTAGGAAGGTGTTAAAATAGCTTTTGAAGATTATGTTGTATCTTATTGTAAGAGCTTTAGAGGCAAACAGAAACCACTCTGGATAAAATTTTCAAGAGGCAGCAGTTAGAAGGAGCCTTTTCTTCCAACCAGTAACCTTCTCTCCCCCACCATTACACCACCAACTTTTCAAGATCAAGGTACAGTAAAGTTGCATTTTCAGGATCTTAGAATGAATTACCATAAACCCATGTACAGTGGACCCTCGGGTTTCGTTGAAAATTCGTTTCAGATTGCTGTTCAAGTGCAGTTACCGAACGAATTTATTCCCTCAAGGACAAATGTAAATTAGATTAGTCGTTTCATACCCCCAAAAATACACTTACAAAAGGGTCTCACAAAAATACACTTACATAATTGTTCGAGTTTTGAGGTAAACGAAAACCGAGGGTCCACTGTATTTTGTGGTTTGAGTTGCGATAGTTTTTAGATAGGATAAGTCTTCTGAAAAACAAATATCATAACCCAAGGGACCACTGTATTTGCCAAGATTATCAATTTACAGCCAACAGTTCTAATTTAGTACTCTCTCTAATAAAAAATTGGCAACAGCTTACTGCTACTGTTCCAGTTTGCTGTTATATTACAGAAAAATCATCACTGCTCATTCAAAACTATAAAATGATCCTAAGTTGTATTCCAAAACTCTTATATAATTTGTTCAGTCACATTAAGGAAATCTTCACAATGTCATAAAAACAAAATATCTAATGTAGATAGAGGGTATTCAGGTTTTATCCAAGGAAAGGGCTCTAGCTCTTCCAATGACACGGAAACACCCCCATGGAAAACTATTTAGTGTAAAGTATTGGTTTACTTAAACAATGTAAACATGAGTATCAAGACATTCACCAATACCAGTAAATATATTTACAATACACGTTAAAAACTTTGAAAAAGCTAATTTTAAAATACCATACCTCATCACGTTCTTTAAGGTCAGGGAACTGAGCCATCATATAATCTAAAGGAGATGCATCCAGATCGAGTAGTTCATGAAGGTGCTGGTGATAACGGGCAATCCTGAGATGAGAATTCTTGCGTATCATACCTGTCGATGGGTTCAATTCTCCATACAGAAGCTTAAGTAGAGTTGACTTGCCTGCGCCATTAGGACCTACTAGAGCCAATCGTGTGTCCAAGTCAATACCAAATTCCAAGTTTTTATAGATCCATGGAGTATTTTCATTATAGCGGAAACACACATTTTGAACCATGATGACCTGGATGTAAAAGTAATTGTTAGGAACACATGTACAGAATTTTATTCAATAATTTTTCATTACAGTCAACCCCCATTTAACGAGTGTTTGAGGAATATAATCTCAAATACCATTCGTAAAAAATGTAAACCACTCCTTGCTTAACTACTGGTATTTCTCACTCATACAATGACCTAATACCAGGCCCTGACCATTATCAATGACAGCCATGTATGTATGTATACAACCGCTGTTAGTGAGATAAAACTTGTTAATGTTCATACTATACTTCAACATATTTAATGGAAAAAAATAAAGAAAAATAACTGTGAATATCATACCTGTAATATAACAGTCACCTATTTTTTTTTATCCTCATCACCTTACTCTTTCCTACATTCACTTTTAATTTTCTTCTTTTACATATACTACCAAACTCATCTACCAACCTCTGCAACTTCTCTTCAGAATCTCCCAAAAGTAGTGTCATCAGCAAAGAGCAACTGTGACAACTCCCACTTTGTGTTAGATTCTTTACCTTTAAACCTCACACCCGAGCATTCACTTCTCTTACAACCCCATCTATAAATATATTGAACAACCATGGTGGCATCACACATCCTTGTCTAAGGCCTACTTTTACTGGGAAATAATCTCCCTCTCTCCTACATACTCTAACCTGAGCCTCAATATCCTCATAAAAACTCTTCACTGCTTTCAGCAACCTACCTCTTCCATACACTTGCAACATCTGCCACATTGCTCCCTTATCCACCCTGTCACGTGCCTTTTCCAAATACATAAATGCCACAAAAACCTATTTACCCTTATCTAAATACTGTATATTTTTACTGTAAACACTTGGTCTACACACCCCCTACCTTTCCTAAAGCCTCCTTGTTCATCTGCTATCCTACTCTCCATCTTACTTTCAATGATAACTACCATACACTTTACCAGGTATACTCAACAGACTTATTCCCCTATTATTTTTGGAATTTCTTTTGTCCCCTTTGCCTTTATACAAAGGAACTATGCATGCTCTGCCAATCCCTAGGTACCTTACCCTGTTCCATACATTTATTAAATAAAAGCACCAACCACTCCAAAACCTCTAACTCTCCATTTAGTAACTCTCCTCTCCTATTTTTAACTATCAAATCCACTCATTCCCTAGGCTTCCTCAACTTATTAATCTCATTCCAAAACTTTTTCTTATTTTCAACAAAATTTGTTAACAACATATCACCCACTTTCATTTGCTCTTTTTACATTGCTTCACCACTCTCTTAACCTATCTTTCTCTCTCCATATACTCCTCCCTCCTTGAGTATATGGAGACATTGCTTAATACCATATTTATGCTGTGGATGAAGTCAGTAATAGGAAGTGTTCAAATATTGGAATCTAGGCTGCAATCAGTCACGTCACGCAGCATTATTTTCATTGCCTCTGATTTTTGCTGCCTCGTTGCCTCATTAGCAACTGTTTCTACATTATGAATCAAATTTACAACTGTATTTGATTAAGCAATTGCAAAAAGATATTAGTTGAGAAAATTACTGGCAGTGGTTCACCTCGAAGGGAATGGGAGGGAGGCCAATCTCTCGTGAATGCAATGCATGCATAATGAATTTTATCACACCCTAGAAAAAAATAAATGTGAAGCAGAAATGGATAATTATTATTGTCTTGGTCCACATCTCAAACTATAATGCTTATGTCTATAGGTAAATGCTCCTTATCTAGGTCATTAAACAGGGATTGACTGTACTTTTTGTACAGATATATACATGTATAAAGAGATATTTACAAAACTTATCAAAATTAGTAAGAATTCTTACAGGTGGAGGAATTTTACCGCAATCTGGAAAGCTAAACGTGAGACACTTGTCTCGGCTCACTCTTTCCGTGAGACCACCAGCAACCATTTTTGCTAGAGTTTTTTCCTTGGATTGAGCTTGACGAGCAAGCTTAGCTGAACCATGACCAAATCTTGCAATGTAATTCTGAAAAAGGAAATTTTATAACTTAATTTTTGTAATATATGTTGAAGCATCAAAGTATAATAAACACTTGTCAAAGACCCAAACTACCAGAGACAAACAATTTGTTGTTTTCTGTATACAGTATTTCGACCTCTTACTGTTGTACTCTCGAGCAGATGCAGCAGGTAACTGCTGAAGAGCACCTCAGGTGGAAATCAAAATATACAGACAACCCATTTGTTTCTGTCTTCATTTTGTAATACAGCAAACTCCCACATAGTTACTTTCCTGAAAATCAGCACTGCATGTTTTATTGTTATATGTAGAATGAAAAACATGCAGTTATGGTCTTAACATCTAAAATTTTTCTACTTAAATTTTATATTCTCAAATTTTTTTTTTTTTTTGACATCTTACATTGTAGCAATTATGTGGAGAGGGGTGATGTGGCCTTACTAAGCATAGTTAGGTGTAGCAATATCTAAATAAAGGACGAGACACCAAAAATTTTGGTTTGAAGTTGACACTAATACCATCAAAATTAGCCTATACATACTGATACCAACACTTTGACATACCTAGTCTAGACATTCTATCAAGTATCTCCAGTGTTTTATCCTGCAGTCCCTTTAAAGATGTGGCATCATTACTCGTTGCAGACCCTGTTTCACATCAATGCTCCTAGATGTCAGGGCAATTTTCAGTAAAAAAAATCAGGAATTTTACCAATACCATGCAGGGTCCATTGTATGTCTATCAAATGTTTAGTTTCAAATTGTTCTTTTCCATCCTCTTCTGTTATCTGCCTCTTCTAGCCAGGAATTGAGGTCCTTCAACATTCCTCTGCAGTTTGCTTCTTGTGAGCGTGTTAGATAGGAGTGAATGGAGACGAATGGTTTTTGGGACCTGCCGAGCTGGAGTGTGAGCAGGGTAACAGTTTGTGAAGGGATTCAGGGAAACCAGTTAATTGATTTAGTTGGACTTGAGTCCTGGAAATGGGAAGTACAATGCCTGCACTTTAAAGGAGGGGTCTGGGATAGTGACAGCTGGGAGGGACTATTCTCAGCTGCCGTATCTGAGCGCCTCTGCAAAGACAGTGTTTATGTATGAGTGTGGTGAAAGTATTGAATGATGATGAAAGTATTTTCTTTTTGGGGATTTTCTTTCTTTTTGGGTCACCCTGCCTCGGTGGGAGACGGCCGACTTGTTGGGGGGAAAAAAAAAAAAAATCTACAATTTTAGATTTATGCCAGAACTCCGGTCCTCTGGGGGGTTAGCATCGTTGTCCACTGCTGTGGAGTGTCTGTATAGCTTTCCATGTCTTAAGGGGCAGTAACACCTGTCACCGAGCTTCAATTTTTTTTTTTCTGTTCGTCGAATTTCTTTCATTTTTTTTTTACACATAGAAGTGTTCACTCAGTATGTTTTAAAAAATATTCAATAAGATAGTCCAAACAACAACTGAAAAAAAAATATTTACTGAAAATCTCATGTCAGGACGTTTGGCAGGATCCCGATACTATATGTGACTACGTAAGGTTGTTTTGAGACTTGGTACCGAAAGAACAATGCTAATACGATTTTTGACGATGTACTTTCCTGTAAACATCTTATCTTTATTCCACAAAAATAAAGCATGTAACTGTTTGAATGTTGAAAAAATATGCCCTTTAATCCCAAATAAATCCCAAAATATTTGGAATATTTACAAAAGTGCGTTCTTAAAAATAAGAACAATCATATTTTTACCATTCCTGTGAATATTATTTCATTTAATCAAACAGTAAAAACTCTACAAAGTAAAATAAGTCAATAACTTACTTCCGAGATATTCGCCTGGAAAGTGCCTGGAGCGGAGCCGGCCACCCGCCTCGGGAATTTTTTTTTTATTTTCGAAAAAATCACTTGTGTTTCAATGTTTTCTTTGTAAAACTAATGTTTTAGTGTAGTTAGTCTCTACACACCGTTTTCTCTTACTCACAGGCCAAAGAATATGTTATGGGAAGGGGAATCATTTTTATACTCATATTGCTGATAGAGACCGCACTATATTAGAGCTCATTTTTATTCATGCTGGAGCATATAACATGTTTATATGTTATTTATAGTGTTTATTATTTCATATTAGATCAATTGTGATAGATAAATAAGCTGTAGAATTGATATTAGCATAATAATGAAATAATATATGGTGCTCTCAGAGTGGGAATTCTGCTGACATCAGCAAATATTCCCAGATCGTTCCTGATTGGCTGGTAGACTACGTATAAGCTCCGCCCACTCTCATATGATGCCAAATCGTAAATTACACCATTATAATGAATAATACACGAAACAGTAAAGAAAAAAAATGGAAAAAATTCTAAAAATATACGGGCTGATAGCAGGCGAGCTGCGCACATCGCCGTCACCATACATGATATAAATGACTATAATTCCTTGTAGAAACGTCGTATTACATTGAGTCTTGTACCATTGTGTAGCCAGAGAGTTTAGCTATTTTTCTACAAGATTAACTCAATTTTCATAATTTTTCGATTTTTTTTTTATTCGCGCTCGCAGACAGGTGTTACTGCCCCTTAATCAGTCCTCAATTCACTGGCTGGATAAGAGGTCGGATTTGGTGGTGGCGGAAAAAAAAAAAAAACTCGGTTCAGAGATTGCAACACTTGAGGATGGAAATGGGAATTATCAACAGGGAAAACCTCCAACAGAAGGTTCTTTTGGAACAGGTACAGCTTGATGGAAGGAATAAAATAAAAGTACTAGACCAGTAACACTGATCAACAACCAAAATACTTCTGAGACCAGAGTAGGAATTTCCAACTAATTTTGGGTCACTGATAATGAATATCATGGTTAAAATTGTTTGTTAGGTCTATTTTTCAATATGCATCTATGTGTCACAACAGATTCCAACAGGCTTGTGGCAGTGTGTTTCTTACCACACTCACAGTCTCACTGCCCTTCATTATTGTTCCAGCATTCATAGAAGGTGGCTGTGCTGTGCAAGTGTATATTATGAGGTGAAAGGTAGGTGATTTTCTTAGCCTAACACTTTTTAAACTTATAATAAATATTCACTGAGCAAGCTATTGATATGCATGTGAGGCTGTGCAAGAGGTTCCCCCATTACATCAGGAGAGACTGGCCCCTCATCAATTATTGGTGCCTGAGATGAAAAATGTTCAACATCCAACTCTCATTGATCCAAACAAAATTTTGCTACCACCACTACACATTAAACTGGGGTTCATGAGAAACTTTGCAAAAGCTATGGACAAATCCAGTTAGGGATTCAAGTATTTAATATCAAAATTCCCCTCACCGAGCGACACTAAGATAAAAGAGGGAGTCTTCAATGGTCCTCAGATTCGAGAGCCTCTTAAAGTTGGTGACTTTGAATCAGACCTTCATGGGGAGGAGAATGGCGAAGGGATTTCTCGGAAACAGAAGGGACGGCAACTATGAAGAATTGGCGGAAAACCTCATCAAGGCTTACAAGAACATGGGATGTAACATAGTCACTTAAAATCCACTTTTTGGACTCGCATTTAAGACTTTTTTCCAGCGAACTGTGGGGCAGTTAGTGACGAACATGGTGAAAGGTTTCACCAAGATATTTCAACCATGGAAAAATGGTACCAGGAAAAATGGGGCACAAGAATGCTTGCAGACCATTGCTGGACATTGGCAAGAGATGATTCTTCAGCCCACTATAAGCATCAAGCAAAAAGGCAGAGAGTAGGTACGGATTAGAGTTTAAAACATACTGTAACACATTGTACACTATAACAAAATAATCAAATATTACATATCTCGTTTCAAAAATGGATGACCAGTGTAATCAGTCAACAAGGTCTCGCTTATCTACGCTGTCTTGTTAGACGGCCAAATAACAGGCAAAGTGGTTTTGTCTTTACCTTCTAAAGCACAGGAATTCCTTTAGTGATAAATGAGTACAGGCTCATATTTGAATCCACTTGATACAATAGCATACCCAAGTATGCCAAAACTGTACTTCACTGCCTTGAATCCAGGTGCAATTTTCTCTTACTTGCTGATGCAAGTTCTAGACAAACGTCTTTCTAATGTACTCCTGTTTCATCAGCATTCAACTTTTGCCAGGTTTGTAACCACCCTCAGAAATAATTTCCCTAAATCCTGCTGGAAAATTTTCTGCAGCCTCAGTCAGCAGATGCAATTTTTCACTGAATATTGATATTTAGCCCATCATGCACTTTAACCCATTAACTGTCCAAACGTATATATAAGTTTTTACCGCTAGCGCTCCGACCTTGATTTTCCCCATAAGAAAGCATGTAAAAAAAAACGTATATATAAGTTCGGAGCGCTAGCGGTATAAACGTATATATACACGTTTGGACAGTTATTGGGTTAAAATGGCTAACCATCCAGGCTTTCCTTCCTGCTCACACAGTCTTACAGTACAACAGACCTTTTCTACTCGAACATATTCAGTAACTTCTATATTACCTAGATGTATTAACCTTGGATATTTTTTCACCATGTTACAATCTGCATTACTTGCTGCACAAGCTCTTTTTATCACTTTTCCCTCAAAATGAAGGGATTGTTGATTCTCAAACACCAAAGGCACACACCGTCTCTATGACCGAAACACAATTTTTCAGCATAGCTATAACTAATTTTTTCACAACACACACAGTTTCACACACAATTCTGGAAACTTCAGCATCACTAGCCTTCCTTTTTTTGGGTGCGATGGGCAATATCCGAAGACTAGACAGGGTGATGAAAAGATTGAAAGAAGTGATGAACATTGGAGAGGGTATAATAAGTAAAATGTTCACATAATAGCTGACCCCATGGGGAGCTGTTTACAAAAGGAGTCAAGCTAGGTCTTCCCCTAAAATGGCTTTGTCCTAGGTGTGGAGAGAAGGAAAAAAATTCTACCACATAACCAAGCAGTATTTTCTGCAAACCTTTATTTTTCTCAAATCTACGGTGCAATCAAATGGGCACTTCCCTGTGAAATTTGATCTTGGGAACAAAATACAGTAGAACGTCATTTAGCACGAGATTATGTTGCACGTTACGGGTATTGCACGATTTAAGATTTGCGACACATTATCATCTTACACGACGTAAAGATGATATTACACGGTTCGGCAGGAGGGGAAAAATTTTGAGCGCGCGGTCGCCCGTGGTGGGTTAAACCATCGAGTCAGTGGGGGTCCTACTAAAGGGTGGCTATGAGCCACATCAAGTGTTTAATGCTGACGAGACAAGTGTTTTCTGGAAGAAAATGCCAACACGAACTTATATCAGTCAGAAAGAGAAAAGTGCACCAGGCTTCAAGACAGCAAAGGATCGCTTCACCTTGCTCCTTTTCGGTAATGCATCAGGTGATTTCAAGTGTAAGCCCATGGTTATTTACTGCCTAAGAATCCTCATGCTTTGAGGAAAAGGGAATTTGTTTTTCCTTCCTGCAAACTAAGTTTATTCAGATACACGGGGCCAGGAGCTGAGTCTCAACCCCTGCAACCACAATTAGGCGAGTACAGTTACATACATTATCATACATAGCAGCATATGTGTAGAGAACCTATGATAACCCAAAAAAGAGTCAGTCAATGGAAATACTAAGTCACACTGACTTTTTTGGGTTATCCTAGGTTCTCTACACATATGCTGCTATGTATGATAATCTTCGTAACTGTATCTGTGTATACCTGAATAAGCTTACTTACAGTTTGTGGGAAGGAAAAACAAATAACCATTCCCACAAGCAGCCTTGTTGTTGTTGTTCAGCAGACACCACCCGCCTTACCCAGCCACCACGGACCCCACCATCCCAGCATTCGTACATATTTCATACGCATCAAAAAGTCCTCTGCTACAAGCCAGCTGTGTTTGTGAAGAATAAGATAGAGTGAATTGTGTTTTGATCTTGAATTAACGAAGAAAAAGATATTAGACAAAACATAACCCGTGGCCGTAATGAAATGTTACTTTGTACACATAAAAAGATGTAAACATAAGTTTGTGTGACTGACTGACTTACTGACTTGACTGACTGAATTACTTACTGACTGAATGACTGACTTACTGACTGACTTACTGAATGACTTGACTGACTTACTGAATGACTTGACTGACTTACTGAATGACTTGACTGACTTACTGAATGACTTGACTGACTTACTGAATGACTTGACTGACTTACTGAATGACTTGACTGACTTACTGAATGACTTGACTGACTTACTGAATGACTTGACTGACTTACTGAATGACTTGACTGACTTACTGAATGACTTGACTGACTTACTGAATGACTTGACTGACTTACTGAATGACTTGACTGACTTACTGAATGACTTGACTGACTTACTGAATGACTTGACTGACTTACTGAATGACTTGACTGACTTACTGAATGACTTGACTGACTTACTGAATGACTTGACTGACTTAAAGTTAGACACTCAATTCAACCATCGACTTCAGTTCCAGAACCTCTACTATCCACCTCAGCCCAGTAGGGCCACAGCATAACTCTCCACTCTCTTCACAATCATCCACAAACACCAGCACCCACAATTTAAGGTAAATACTATTATTTCTATTACATTTGTAGTCTTAAGCAGTAAAAACAACATAATACATCACGATAATGAACTACAATTACATATTCACTTTTGTTTTTGTAAGATCGGTTGGTCTAAAAAAAACTTGTTTGGCTTTTTGGGGACTCCCAGGAACGTAACCCTATTTTTCCTACAAGGTCTTTTAATTATTTAACACGAAATTATCTAACACGACTTTTTCAGGAACGTAACTATCGTGCTAAATGACGGTCTACTGTATCAATTATGATACACTGAGAATGCAAATGTGGTAGTCTACTGTTTGTTTATATTACAGTATATCTTCAACTATAATGCAACTGGACAGCACAAGATAGTTGTATCTGACTGAGAAATTGTAAATGGAAAATACACAGTAGCTCGAAAAAAAGGATCACTGCTGAGTTTCGTAAAGTAATTAAATTTGCCCAGTCCCACTGGGCAAATTTAGTTATCAAGACATTTAAGCACCACTACATATGAAAGGTAATGGAAAAACTCATTGCAGCAATGGATGACAACCCTGAGACTGGAGTACCAGAGTTCTGATATAACTAATATTACAGATATATTTACATACGTGCAAAATGGCATACAAGAAAGTGCCCCAATCAACCATAAATTCAGGCTGAGGTTAATTATGGCCTTCTATGGTGAATACTTTCTCTGTTTTTTCCTTCAGTAAGTAGTTACCAAGGAAATTATTGAGACTGTCAAGGATTGACGTGAGGGCTTTCAAGATGAGATGATGTAAATGAACCGTTAGAAGACAATGATGAAGAAGCATCAGCAGAAGAAATGCTAGAGGGTCTCGATTCCAAGTTAGGAGAGAGGCAAATAAAAGAACAGGATGACGAACAACTTGAAGGTAAACAGTTTACACTGCACGAGTTATGTGAGAAATTCTATGTTATTACTAACTTGATAAGATTTTTCAATGAAAGACCCCGACACATTTTGAAGCATTGCTGTGAAGTGGGGTCTGGAGCAGGTGATGATGTCTTATTTTCACCTGCATAAGTACTGCTGGGAAAAAACAGCAGAGATGCATTACAGAACACTTGATTACTATAGTACAGACATCACTTACATATATAACTGCACTCACATCAGAAATACAACCACAACCACCCACCTCAAGCCCAGTTAGCCTACATCAACCCTCTCCACAAACTTCCAAGTCAACAAGCAACAGCAACCACAATGCAAGGCAAAATGAAATTTATGAAGCCTTACATTTTACATTATTTAAAACAATTTGTTTCCCCTCTCCTTCCTTATTTTTGTCTGTGGAATGTAACTCAATTTTTCCCATTAATTCTTCAGTTAGCATTCCAGAACATAACCCCATATTCTGACTGACTTCACATAATGCATTATTAATCAAGGATATTTATCAACATGTATGATACAAAACTAAGTTGTTTAAAACTTTCATGAGTTCACTAACCTTCATGTGAGCAATCTGGTCTTGTTCCCATTGATACTGCTTCATCTGATTTTCCAGCAACTCGATACGAGTTCGTATAAAGGCATCATAATTACCTCCATAATACTTCAATTTTTTCTTGTCCATATGGATCACATTCGAACACACACCATTTAAGAAATCCTGTAAAATAATATAGAGTTAATAAGCTTGTCACATGCATAAAATATCAGTGCATTCAGTGAAGTCATTGGAGAAAAAACCAGAATCAGCTTTCACAAAATAGTACAGTGGAACCTCGGTTTTCGTATGCCCCAGTTTGTATGTAAAACTATAGTTATTCTCTATAAAATGTATTTTGTTGTTAATATTTTTGGGTATCTGGAACGGATTATTTGGATTTACATTATTTCTTATGGGAAATATTAACAAAAAACACATTTTATAGAAAATAACTAGTTTTACATACAAACTAGGGCATTCGAAAACTGAGGTTCCACTGTACTTATTAAATCTACAGTTCTTGACTAATAGCTTCCTAACAAATACGAGCACTACAAGAGTGGTCAGGCATTACAGTAGAATGAAATGAACAATGACAGGGGACAGATTTTCTGTAGGAAATACACCAACTCTCAAAAACTGCCACACCCTGAAACACATGAAAACAATCAAGAGTGGGAACTGAATAACAAGAAAAAGTATAGTCCTCATCACAAGATATTTTTTTCCCAAAGGCTACTGCACGAGATGTGAGAAGAGACTAGCTATGTAGTAGTAGTAGTATTACTACTACAGTGGACCCCCGGTGTTCGTCCTGCTCAAAACACGCCCTTTTATGTAAGTGTATTTTTTTAAATGCTTTTATAAGTGTAGTTATGGGGGTCTAAAAGGACTAGTCTACTTTACATTATTTCTTAAGGGAATAAATTCGGTTGGTAATGGCACTTGAACAGCATTCCGTTACGAAAAATGGACGAACACCGGGGGTCCACTGTACTACTACATAGCTAATCAGGACTGCTATGTATTTTTACAAATTTTTAGGAATATGTAGGGCAGACCTAGGTAGTAGGTTGGTAGACAGCAACTGCCCAGAAGGTATACTACCATCCTGCCAAGTGAGTGTGAAATGGAAGCCTGTAATTGCTGGTGTCTTTTCTGTCTCATAAACATGCAAGATTCCAGGAACATCTTGCTACTTCTACTTACAATTAGGTCACACTACACATACAAACATGTATATATATATATATATACACACACACACACCCTCTAGGTTTTCTTCTATTTTCTTACTAGTTCTTGTTGTTTATTTCCTCTCATCACCATGGGGAAGTGGAACAAAATTCTTCCTCTGTAAGCAATGAGTGTCGTAAGAGGCAACGAAAATGCCGGGAGCAAGGCGCTAGTAACCCCTTTTCCTGTATAAATTACTAAATTTAAAGAGAGAAACTTTCGTTTTTCTTTTTGGGCCACCCTGCCAGAGTAGAATACGGCCAGTTTGTTGAAAGAAAGAAGAATGTACGGCAGAATTTTGTTTAAAACATTAAGTGTCAAAGGCTTTTGATACATATCTAACTGCTACACTGCATTGTTTGTCATGATCACTGATCATTAATGAATTAGGGTACACCAACACTCATCTAGCTATCCATTTACTATCTCACTCCACACAATTTGTATTTCTATCCTTAATATACGACTTCTTTAACTAAACAAAAAATAAAAAAATGGACGATAAAATAAGCCACAGATAATACAATAATTTACTAGTCCTTAATCCAACAATAACCTGTGAATGGGAGATGATGACCAAGATTCGCTTATACTTGGCTAATTCTTCCTCAAGCCACACACAAGCATCCAAGTCTAAATGGTTGGTGGGTTCATCAAGCAGCAGTAGATGAGGTTTGACAAAGAGTGCCCTTGCCAATGCAATTCTCATCCTCCAACCACCAGAAAAGTCTTTGCATTTCTTCTCCATCATGGCATGTGTAAAGCCAAGACCATGAAGAATAAATGCTGCTTTGGCCTCAGCTGTGTCAGCACCTAAGTCTTCCAAGCGATCATATATATCCATGAGTTGTTCCTGAGTCTCTGCAAGAAAAAAATAGATATGGTAGGTCAACAAAGATCAATTATCAAGAGCATTCAAGATAAAATTGAAAAAAATTTACACTGAATTTAATGACTAAGGCTTGAGGATCTAGTAGGCTTGTGAGAGCATGTTATATAGGAGTGGTGACACATGGTTTTTAATGCCGTAACTGCCCCGAAATTATAGTATCAAAAAAATATAGGCAGCAAGAAATTGCATTTAAGATTGCAGGGAGGGAGTATGGAGGAGGTGAATGTTTACAGATATCAGGGATTGGACTATTACACTAGCCCTCCATTTTGAATTCATCACATAAAAAATAAAAAATTTACTCCATTTCTCGGATAATAAAATATAACCGGGAATGATTAGTCATGGTTTACAGCATCCCAGTAATTGAATCAGATGAGTAAAAACCCATAAAACAGACCATGGGTGTAGAGGAGCCTTACCCATCCTCAGGAAAGTCACCAAAAATTGAATATTTCTGCTACTTTGATGTCAATTTCAAGCTACCTCTGGTACTGCACCCAACCAAAGTCATCTCCACTTCTGTAGCATGTCTTCCATTCTATCAAATACCAAGAAATGGCCAATAAAACCATTCTAGAAAACACCTAAAATGAACTATTTTAAACCAAACACATGGTCAGTTTTGCTTTTCTCATCACGCAACACGTAGTGCAGGACTTTATTTATACTGTGCACTAGGCCAAAATTTACTGATCTCAGCTTACTTGAGCGAGCTGAGCTTGCCGAATACGTATTACACGTTCCAGAATCGTCATAGGACATTCTAGCAGGATGACACTACCAGTGGTATCAGAAATGAAAGGATGTTGCACAAATGTTGCACTTGGGTTATTATCGAGGTTTTTGATATTTCCTCGACCACTTACCTTTGATGAGTTTCTCTACTCTGAGCCTGGCCATGGGCCAGGCTCGTCTGGTGCTTGCCTGGTCAACCAGGCTGTTGCTGCTGGAGGCCCGATGCCCCACATATCCGTCACAGCCTGGTTGATCTGGCACCTGGTGAAGATACTTGTCCAGTTTCCTCTTGAAGGCTTCTACACTTGTTCCAGCCGTGTTTTGGATATCTTCTGGTAAGATGTTGAATAGTTTGGGACCCCGGATGTTGATACAGTGCTCCCTTATTGTTCCCACCGCACCCCTGCTCCTCACTGGGTTTATTTTACATTTCCTCCCATGTCTCTCACTCCAGTATGTTGCTATGGCAGTGTGCAGATTTGGGACCAGGCCCTCGAGTACTTTCCAGGTATATATATTATGTATCTCTCTCTCTCCTCCGCTCCAATGAGTACATGTTCAAGACTTGAAGGCTTTCTCAATAATTTAGATGTTTCACTGGCTTAAAGTGAGCCGTAAACGACCTCTGTATTTGTTCCAGCTCTGATATTTCTCCTGCTTTGAACGGGGCCGTCAGTACTGAGCAATATTCTAAGCAAGGAAGCACTAGCGATTTGAAGTGTCACCATCGGCATTATTTCCCTTGTTTTGAAGGTTCTCAATACCCACCCCGTCATCTTCCTGGCTGTTGTGATCTTTGTCTTGTTATGGTCTTTAAAAGAAAGATCTGCTGACATAATCGCGCCCAAGTCCTATACTTGTGGCCACCTCAAAGCCACTAAACTCAGGGTCAGCATCACTTTCCTCTTAAAAGGGAGTGTTAATACGACATGACACCAGTGAATCCCTGGTGTTTGCCACACTGTTTGCTCTAGCTGGCACTCAATTGAACTGGTGCTCCCACAAGGTACTAAGTGGTCCCAGATTTTTTTAATACTGCGCACACCGCACACCAAGTGTTAAGACCCATTCTATACTGACCAGGCATCTCAGGCCAATTGTGCCAAATTTGGAGGCAGGAAAAATAAAATGTAGATCTACGTTTGGAGTGCTAGCGGTACAAACATATCTACATTTGGACAGTTTAAGGGTTAATATGCCACCAGAGTGCAAGCAAGGTAACATTTATGAAGAGATGAAAGGAAACTGTCTATCTGGACGTTGTTCAAGAGGCGGGAAGGGAAGTGCCTGTACTCTGCAGGAAAGGTAGGAATGTTGCAGTCAGTGGGTCATCTAATTGTAATGTCAGGACACTTCTGGCAAGACATGATAAACTGACTGAATGATGGTGAATCATTTCTTTTTTTGGGTCACTTTACCTTTATGCAAGATGGGCCAAAGAGGGAGAGGAGGAAAGAGGAGGGGGCAATACAGCCTCTCCTCACTTAACGACGGAGTTCTGATCCTAAGACAATGTCGTTAAAGGAATTTGTCGCTAAGTGAAGAGCATACTATAATGGTAGTGAGTTTGTGTCAACCATCTTTGATATTGTTTTAACCCTTTATCGGGCAGGCCTACATATATACAGGCCTCAATGCATGTCATCCTACTCCCACTGCACATTTGGGTTCCTGTTTTCTAGTTCAGACCAATCACAAGCCTTCTGCGAGTCACTCCAGCTAAGTGGCAATGGCGTCTACTCGCTTCCCATTGGTTGACAGACCAAAATGTAAACACTTCTAGCATGGCATCGTCCAGAGCAGTTTTTTTTCCTTGAGTTACACTCATATACTCTTAGATTTTACCCTCTGCAATGTCGGTAAGTACTGATTTTTGTGTTTAGTGCATAAATGAGTAGTTTAGGCGTATTTTGATATATAACTAAAGTCTGTGTGAATCATAATGTGACTGCAACATGCAATTGAAAAAAGTGCAAGGAAAAAGGCCCACAAATATTCAGGCCTGACCGTTAAGGCCAAAGTAGCAATTTCAGTAAATAAATATTTACAATAATTTTTCTAATGCATATATGAATTCGGTAGTGGTTTGAGTGTGCACAGAACATTTTAATTATCCTTTCAGATCAATGAGAAATTGTTTTAAGGTGCTGCCTCCAAACAGAAATCCAAATACATCTGTTTCTGAGGAAAGTGACTCAGAACCAGAGCCAGCTGACCTGGAATTGATTGACAGTGGTGATGAATACTTGCCACCGGATGCACATATGTCAAGTGATGATGAGGAAGAAGATAGGCCATCCCAAAAAGCCTAAATTAGGCAAGGGAAAGAAAGGTATTAGACTCGAGGAAAACCTGATGAAGAGGATCTTCAAGTTCACACAATGGAAACATCTATGCATCAAGAGGGAAAAACATGCTTCATAGCCTTTCATTCTAGGAAATATTCATCTAGAAAGATTGTTCTCACAAAATTCATGAAAATGGGAATTGCAGTGTTTATCCCTTTGCAATGTGTCCATGTTGCTCTTTGGTTCATCTTTATATTTTTTGTAGACTTAAAAAATGTTTGGAAACTAGTTCCATTTATGCTTTTGATATTGTCTATTTGCATAATAATTAGAAAAAGACTTATTTGGTGTTTTATTATTAGCTGCAACTTTGCAACATTCAAAATTTGGCACCTTTTACTAGGTGGGCCCACATATTTGTTGGCTTTGAATATTCGCAATTGAACAAAAACTTATTATTAGAAATCCATTTATATAGGCTCATTTTCCTTACAATGAGATACTCTATCGACTCATAGGAAAGACATTTCGAATTTCGCATTTTCCTAGGCGTGCCCAGTAAAGGGTTAACCATTTACTGGGCATTTCTGGTATATTTTTAAATGTTTAACCCTTTCGGGGTTTTGGTCGTAGTAGTACGGCTTACGCCCTGGGATTATTGACGTACTAGTACGCCTAAATTCTAGCGCCCTCAAATCAAGCAGAAACAGGCTGTTAGGCCTAGATGTGATAGAATGGGTCTGTACAAAAAAATTTCTGCACCACACAGTGCATGAAGAAAAAAAAAAACTGACCGTGTTTTTGGTTTAAAACAGCGACTTTGCAGTCTATTTTCGTATGGTATTTATGCTTGTATTATCTTAATCTCATTTTATAGAATAGATGATATATGTATTACAGAAATAGAGAAAATTTTGACTGGTTTTACGATGACATGTATCTTGAAACTGAGCGCAAAGTAGCGAAAATGTTCGATTTTGGCCGATGTTCAAGAGTAAACAAATCACACCATGCGTCCAATACACATCAACTGGAGAGTCTAATATTCTTGCACAAGTGCGCTGATATTATTTATACCATTTTTACAATGATGCAATTGTATACAAAATTCAAAATGGAAAGCAAAAGTAATGTAAGAGGGGCCTGGAGACGTGACTAATGAACAGAGATGATGTTATTTTAGTGCCAGGAATGTCTGCCTTGTTTATTATGGACCCTATTTTGAAATTGGCATAGTTTGAAATTTGTGTGAAACTGGCCAAATTGCCATTTTCTGACCACTATTTTGGGTAGTTGAAATTGGTAAATAGGCGGTTTCTTGTACTCAATTGATAGAAGAAATGGAGTTCTAGCGAAATAGCTATAATTTTAGTAGACTGAAACATTGAAATTTGCCGAAAATAGGGCTCAAAGTGGGCGAAATCGGCAATGCGTAAATGTCATGGATACCGCTAACTTCGCGAAAGCATAATTCCGTTAGTTTTCGATCAAATTTCATAATTTGTGTGGCGTTATGATCGGAAAAAGATTATCTATCATTTCATAAGAAAAAATAATTTTTTTTTGAAATTCGTGGACCCTGAGAACAAGTTTGAGAGAGACCCCTTGGACCCCCAAAGGGTTAAACAGTAGTGTACAGTATATTGAAATAAACAGAATATAAGAAATCATCTCTAATATACATTATTTAGGTATGAATACTGGTAAGAGCCCGTCATAAGTCCGAGGCGTTGGTAAACGAGTACGTACGTTGCTAAGTGAGGTGAGGCTGTAGTTTAGTATATGATACATTTATTCACCTTAATGGTGCCCCGTGACCTGGTGGCTAAAGCTCTCACTTCACATGGCAACAGTCTGGGTTTGATTACCAGTGAGGGTAGAAACAATGGGAGTGTTTCTTTACATCGGTTGTCTATGCTCATCCATCAGTAAAATGGGTACCTGGAAGTTAGTCGACTGGTGTGGGTTGCATCCTGGGACAAAACTGACCTAATTTACCCGAAATGCTCTGCATAACAAGCGGCTTTCTATATAGTAGTACAGTGGACCCTCGGTCATCGGCTGTTCCTGTTATCGGCCAACTCGGTGATAGGCAGGTTTTTCGGCTCCCGGTGATTGACCGTTTTTTAGGTCAACGGCCGTATGGGATGCGTCAACCCGCCGGCGACGCCACGCCGCTTCCTCACGCATATCAAACTCAGTCTGCATCTCTCTCTCGTTGAGTAAGGAATACTCTGCATGTTCATCCATTCATCTGTTCATTTTGGTGCTTGTTTATTGATTGTGACTGAAATAAACCACCATGGAGCCAAAGAAATTTCAGAGTGCCAGCCCTTTGGTAAAGGGCTGAGAGGGAAGAATGTGCCTTCTTTAGTGATTCTATGATATGTATGATACTAAAGCAGCAGGAGTCGATAAAAACTATAGCGTCAGCCAGCGATAAAGTGTAGCATTAACAGTGTAGCAAGTAAGTTGAACGATTAAGAGATAGAAAAATGACACGAAACTTAACTCCTCCATTGTTGCTTGAGGAATATAGGGGCACTGAGACCAGAGCCGTCCTCTGCCACCATCTCCTCCAAGATAAGTGCAAATATTTCTTATTTATAAATTAAAGTGTAAATATTTCTTATTTATAAATTACGTACATTGTTTCAGTGTGAATATTGGCGAGGGCTTCTGCTGCTGCCGACCACCACTATATGTACGGCTTATGGTCAGTGGCCCTTATAAACCCAACAATAACACGCTACCACCAGTCCTCACATTCGTAGACATTTTATTCATTCTAGAGTATATGTCATGTTTCTATGTTATTAATATTGTTTATGTCATATTAGATGAATTGTGATAGATAAATAAGCCGTAGTGTTGATATTAGTGTCATTGAAGGACTATCTTGTCCTGTCTCCAAACAAACTCCTGCCGCCGCCACCACCACTAGCCACATAGGTAATGACATTTTATTCATTCTAGAGTGTATATGAGGTTTCTGTTATTTATATTGTTTATTATGTCATATTAGATGAATTGTGATAAATAAATAAGCCATATAGAGTTGATATTAGCTTCATGTTGAAGGAGTATTTTGTCCTGTCTCCAAACAATACTCTCCTCCTGCCTTCAATAAAGGTATGTAATAGTGATTTAAATGTTCATTTATCCATTTCTTTAGTCATTTTATTTAGTTCTCATTGTTTTGTGTATGTAAAACTATAGTTAATCTTAAAAAAATATTTTTTTGTTGATATTTTTGTCTGGAACGAATTAATTGTATTTACATTAATTCTTATGGGAAATATTATTTCGGTTATAGGCCATTTCAGTCTTAAGCCGAGCTTCTGGAACAGATTACGGCCTATAACCGAGGGTCCACTGTATGTCTTTGATGTCAGCTAGGCCTGTATACCATGTACATGTACTTATAGTAAATAGATATTATTACCTAGGTAGTAGGTTGGTAGACAGCAACCGCCCAGGGAGGTACTACTGTCCTGCCAAGCGAGTGTAAACGAAAGCCTGTAATCGTTTTACATGATGGTAGGATTGCTGATGTCTTTTTTTCTGTCTCATATACATGCATGATTTCAGGTACATCTTGCTACTTCTACTTACACTTAGGTCACACTACACATGCATGTACAAGCATATACACACACCCCTCTGGGTTTTCTTTTATTTTCTTACTAGTTCTAGTTCCTGTTTATTTCCTATCTCCATGTGGAAGTGGAACAGAATTCTTCCTCTGTAAGCCATGTGTGTCATAAGAAGTGACTATAATGCCAGGAGCAAGGGGTTAGTAACTCCTTTTGTATAAAATACTAAATGTAAAAAGAGAAACTTTCATTTTTCTTTTCGGGCCACCCTGCCTCAGTGGGATATGGTCGGTTTCTTGAAAAAAAAAAAAAATGCTTAAACAAAATCAAATGCCAGCAAATCTATAAAGAATCAAACTATACAGTGGACCCCCGAGTAACAAGCACCCCGGAAATCGTACAATTATGTAAGTATAATATTGTAAGTGCTTTTGTAAGTGTATTTTTGGGGGTCTGAAATGGACTAACCTACTTGACATTATTTCTTAAGGGAGTAAATTCGTTCGGTAATGGCACTTGAGCAGGCTTCTGTAATGAATTTTGCTCGTTACTCGGGGGTCCACTGTACGTAAATTAATATATTTTTTTTAACACACTGGCCATCTCCAACTGAGGCAGGATTATCCAAAAAAGAAAAACTTCCACTATTTACACCATCAATAACTTGCCAGAGGCACGCAGATACGACAGGTCAGATGTCCCTCCAAACAGAAAATATCCCAAACCCCTCCTTTAGAGTGCAGACACTGTACTTCCCACCAGACTCAAGTCTGGCTAACAAGTTACCCTGAATTCCTTCACAAATAATTACCTTGCTCACACTCCAACAGCTTGTCAAGTCCCCCAAAAAAACATTTATTTCCACTCATATCTAACTCGATCACACATGCCTGCTGTATATCCAAGCCCCTTGTACACAAAATCTCCTTTACCACCTACCTCTAGCCTTTCCTAGGATGACCCCTACCTCCCACTAGATTTATACATCCTCCAAGTTATCCTAGTTTGCTCCATCCTCTCTAAATGACCAAACTACCTCAACAATCCCTCCTCAGTTCCCTGGATAATACTTTTAGTAACTCTCCACCTCCTAATCTCCAAACTACAAATTCTCTGCATAATATTCACACCACGCATGCCCTCAGATACGACATCGCCACTGCCACCAGCCTCCCCCTCCATGCAACATTCACAACCCATGCTTCACACCCATGTGTTGGTACCACTATACTCTCACACATTCCCTTCTTTGCCTTCATGGATAACATTCTTTGTCTCCACAGATACCTCAATGCACCACCCATCTTTTTACCTCTATCAATTCCATGGTTTACCTCGTCTTTCACACATCCACTCCTAAATATCTGAACACATTCGCTTCCTCCATACTCCCTCCAATCTGATATCCAATGATTTTCCTTACTATTATCACTTTACTCTTATCTACGTTCACTTTCAACTTCCTTTACACACCCTCCCAAACTTCACTAACCTTTGCAACTTCTCTTCAGAATCTCCCAAAAGACAGTATCATGAGCAAAAGGTAACTGTGCCAACTAACATTTTGTATTAGGCTCTGCATATTTTAATCAACGACTCCCTAACTAATGAACACATTGCATTCCTGAAAATTTTGTAATTAGTGCTCTGCAAAATTAATACTATACCTCTTTTTCCAGACACCCATTCTATAAATAAAGATGTGTTCCCAAATCATATTCTATATCTATTACTATTTTTTTTTTTCGAGGGAGGAGTATATGGATATGTGGTGTGGGAGGAGTGTGGTGATGAAGTAAAGGCATGGGCAGCAATTGTAGCAGAACTATCTTCCTTTCTTCCACTATAGTGGATACAACACATTTTATGTTTGTTCTGCATTCTCTTTCTCACAGATATCCAATATTACTCTATATTATGTGATGAGCCACTGTGCCTACCATAATGTTCTGATGAATATCAACTGTACTACCATAATAGTTCCATGTATGTAGTGCTGAAGACTAAAGCCTCATAAACATGCAAGATTTCAGGTACATTTGTACAATTAACACTTGCACACTAACATTTGTAAAGCATATATTAATACTACACCTCTGGTTCTTCTATTAATTCTTATCTATTCATTATTTACTATTTCTTATCTCCAGGAATGGAACAGATCTGTAGCATGGTGTCGTAGAAGACTAAAATCGGAGCAAGAACTAGTCCTTCTTCCTTATATATACAAATGTAGGAAAACTTTCAGTATCATTTATGGCCCCAACCTTCGATGACAACTGTTCTATGTATTGAAAAAGCAATGAAAGAAAGATTTATTTGTACAAATTTAAAGTGAATACTGAAACTATATATGGTGCAATGAGCTTCACCTGTTGCCAGTATTGCAACTTGAAAAATGTCTAATGCATTCATAAAATATTACACAGCATTACCCCAAAAAATGTTGAAACTAGATTCATGTACCTTAGAAAAACAAAATCATTAATGCTTGTTGGCACACTTTTGCCAATGTCGCCAAAAAATGATCATTTATCCCCAACTTCAACAATTTTATTCCATTAGAAAAATATACAATTTGAAACTAAGATTTTTTTTTTTCAAAATTTTGGCCCACACAGGGAAAATATAATGTCAGGGTCTGCCACAGTTAAAGTGTTAACAGATCTATCACTATCACAATATACCTACAGTATTACCATAATGTACTATTTAATTAAAACATCAAGCTTTAGTTTTTACCATCATCTTCACTTGCTGCCAATTCTTCTGCCAATGCTTCTAAGCGAATTCTTTCTTCATCTACTTCCTTGACACACTGAAGTGCAGTCTTGTCTGAAGCTGGCATTTCACGTATCAGATGGAAGATATCTATATGGCTCTGGATAGGTACCTCTCTATTGGCTAATGCGGCTAACAAGGTCGACTTCCCGCAACCATTGGAACCAATTAATCCATACCTAAAAAATTACATTGTAAATTCCACAAATAATCTCTAATATAACAATAACAAATACTACACATGCAATCTACCCACATTTAAAATTAATAATAACAATAAAAAGGAAGGGAGGGGGGAACTAAAAAAAAAAAAAAAAAAAAAAATAGGACGAGATTAAGTTGGGACTAAAACTGTTCATGAGGAATTAAGCACGTGCGCAACATCTGAGTACGTACATATTTTTTTTTTCTCAACAAGTCGACCGTCTCCCACCGAGGCAGGGGCGTTGGGTGACCCAAAAAAGAAAATACTTTCATCATCATTCAACACTTTCACCTCACTCATACATAATTACTGTCTTTGCAGAGGCACTCAGTTACTACAGTTTAGAATAGTCCCTCCAAACTGTCACTATCCCAGATCCCTCCTTTAAAGTGCAGGCACTGTACTTCCCATTTCCTGGACTCAAGTCCGGCTAAATCAATAACCGGTTTCCCTGAATCCCTTAACTAAATATTACCCTGCTCTCACTCCAACAGCTCGTCAGGTCCCAAAAACCATTTGTCTCCATTTACTCCTATCTAACACGCTCTCACATGCTTGCTGAAAGTCCTAGCCCCTCACCCACAAAACCTCCTTTACCCCCTCCCTCCAACCTTTTCGAGGACGACCCCTACCCCCCTCTTCCTTCCCCTACAGATTTATACGCTCTCCAAGTCATTCTACTTTGATCCATTCTCTCTAAATGACCAAACCACCTCAACAACCCCTCTTGACTAATACTTTTAGTAACTCCACACCTCCTCCTAATTTCCACACTCCGAATTCTCTGCATAATATTTACACCACACATTGCCCTTAGACAGGACATCTCCACTGCCTCCAGCCTCCTCCTCACTGCAGCATTTATAACCCAAGCTTCACACTCATATAAGAGTGTTGGCACCACTATACTTTCATACATTCCCTTCTTTGCCTCCATAGATAACGTTTTTTGTCTCTACAGATACCTCAACGCACCACTCGCCTTTTTTCCTTCATCAATTCTATGGTTAACCTCATCCTTCATAAACCCTTCCGCTGACAAGTCAACTCCCAAATATCTGAAAACATTCACTTCTTCCATACTCCCTCTCTCTCCAATGTGATATCCAATTTTTCTTTATCTAAATGGTTTGATACCTTCATCACCTTACTCTTATCTTTGTTCACTTTTAACTTTCTACCTTTACACACCCTCCCAAACTCATCCACTAACCTTTGCAACTTTTCTTTAGAATCTCCTATAAGCACAGTATCATCAGCAAAAATTAACTGTCAACTCCCATTTTGTACTTGATTCCCCATAATTTAATCCCACCCCTCTCCCCAACACCCTTGCATTTACTTCTTTTACAACCCCATCTATAAATACATTAAACAACCATGGTGACATCACACATCCCTGTCTAAGACCTACTTTTACAAGAAAGTAATCTCCCTCTCTCTCCTACACACCCTAACCTGAGCCTCACTATCCTCATAAAAACTCTTTACAGCATTCAGTAACTTACTACCTATTCCATACACTTGCATCATCTGCCACATTGCTCCCCTATCCACTATCATATGCTTTTTCTAAATCCATAAATGCAATGAAAACTTCCCTACCTTTATCCAAATACTGTTCACATATATGCTTCAATGTCAACACTTGATCTACACATCCCCTACCCACTCTAAAACCTCCTTGCTCATCTGCGATGCTACCCTCTGTCTTACTTCTAATTCTTTCAATAATAACCCTACCGTACACTTTACCTGGTATACTCAGTAAACTTATTCCCCTATAATTTTTACAATCTCTTTTGTCACCCTTCCCTTTATAAAAAGGAACTATACACTCTTTCTGCCAATCCTTAGGTACCTTCCCCTCTTTCATACATTTATTAAACAAAAATACCAACCACTCCAACACAATATCTCCCCCTGCTTTTAACATTTCTGTCATGATCCTGTCAGTTCCTGCTGCTTTACCCCCTTTCATTCTATGTAATGCCTCACGCATCTCCCCTACACTCACATCCTGCTCTTCCTCACTCCTAAAAGATGTTATACCTTCCTGACCAGTGCATGAAATTACCACCTCCCTTTCTTCATTGACATTTAAAAGTTCCTCAAAATATTCCGCCATCTACCCAATACCTCCAGCTCCCCATCTACTAATTCCCCTACTCTTGTTTTTAACTGACAAATCCATTCGTTCCCTAGGCTTTCTTAACTTGTTTATCTCACTCCAAAACTTTTTCTTATTTTCCACAAAATTTCTTGACAGTGCCTCTCCTACTCTTTCATCTGCTCTCCTTTTGCACTCTCTTCACCTTTCTTTTACTTTCCATATACTCTGCTCTTCTTACAACACTTCTGTTTTGTAAAAACCTCTCATAAGCTACCTTTTTCTTTTATCACACCCTTTATTTCATCATCCCACCACTCGCTCCTCTTTCCTCCTGCACTCACCCTCCTATAACAACAAACTTCTGCCCCACATTCTAATACTGCATTTTTAAAACAATCCCAACCCTCTTCAAACCCCCCCCTATTCATTCTTGCATTTACTGGGTATTCTTATTTGTTACAAATAAAGACACCCAGATGTTGCATGTGTAATTCCTCATCTTATCGGTATTGTAAACCAATTAGGTACACCTGCACATTCTATTTTACAGGAGTTGCATAATAAAAACTAAAGCTAGATATTGCCTCGTCAGTCTACCAAGGCAGGATGGATTTCATGCATTAGGTAATTAAATTTTTTAAGCCACAGCTGGGAGACTTGCAATTATTTACTTCCCACATACAAATGACTACATCTCATGAACATCCAGACCATTCACACATACTAGTGTGCACTAAATTTACTGAAATATGACAATACCAACACCAACAAGGATATGAGCTCTATTGGAAAAGTTGCAATTAAATGAAAGCAAAATACATGAAATACTAATATGGCATCTGTTTAACCTTTATTGTATTTTTCAACTTATAAGACGTACCAAGTTTAGTGGGGGGAAAAAAATAACTGCTTAGTCTCTGTTTCCTATCTAGAACCTGTGCATGCCCCAGGTACTGACAGCTGTTGAGTAGCAGGTATTGCTGACAAGTATTACCTTAAGAGCTCCAAAGTACTTAAGATGCTAAGCACAAGGTGATGAGAACAATCAAGTCTAGACAATGAAAGTATCAGATTGGAGGGAAGGAGTATGGAGGAAATGAATGTATTTAGATATTTGGGAGTGGTCATGTGGATATATAGTTCTATGAAAGACAAGGTGAACCATAAAATAGGCAAGGAGAAAAGGTAGTTGGTGTTGTGAGGCATTTGTGAAAAGAAAAATTTATCTATATTGGCCAAAGAAAATGTATCAGAGTATAGCAGCATCCAACACTAATATGGTAGAGGAGGCAGTTAGAGGTAATGTCATGTTTGAGAGCAATGTGAGGTGTGAATATGCAGAAAAGTCAAGACATAGAAATTAGATGACAGTGTTGTATAATACCAAGAGTATAATTCAGAGGACTGAGGGAACACTGAGATGGTTTGGGTACATTACGAAGAGGTAGGAGTCATTCCAGGGAGGGTTCCAAAAAGCGTGCAAAGCTTTTATCCAGCAGGACTATGTGAACATTAGTCAGCATGAGGAGGCAAGTAGTTTTTATGGCTTCACGTGCTCTTGCAGTGTAATTCAGGGAAACCAGTTAGATGGACCCGAGTTTTGGATGTGGGAAGCACAGTGCCTCCACTCTAAAGAGTGGGTTATTACTGTATTACATTCATGGGGAGAGCTAAACCCATAAGGGTCATACAGTACCTGGGGAAAATAATTGGAGCAAAGGTCCAATTCCTTAGATCAAGAGCCCCTCACCTCCATCAAGTAACCTCCTTTGAGGGGTGGAGGGGTGGGGATGCTGCAGTAAGGACAGTGATTAAAACTTGGCAAGACAGCTATTGAATGAATGATGGTGTATTTCCCTTTTTTTTTTTTTGTGGGTGGGTGAACCCTACCTTGATGGGACACAGGGATGTTAAAAAAATAAATCATTCCTACACATATATACTCATTTTCTATACATTAAAATAATTTATGTAAGCATTTTAAAGGACTCACCGTCGACCACAATTTAACTCTAGTTTGGTGTCTTGAAGCATCTCTGATCCGTGGAAAGTGATAGAGAAGTTGTCAATCTTAATATCCCGAGCACGTGGGTGGATGCCCAAGACACCAGTACAGGATCGAGCTTCACTAGCAATTTTCATATCTTCCTCAAGTTTCAGGCAGAGAATTTCTGGGGAGGAAAAAAAAGGGACATTCATTTTGTCACACTTGGAGAGATGCTATGGTTTGTCCCATTGCCTACATTAACATTTTGCAAGAAAAGGCAGACTTTTTTATACTTTATATAGTAAAGAGCCACAGGGATCCTGAAATTTGGCCATTACAAAATACATACAGGACAAAAAGATCCTACATGTTCTTTACTGGGTTAAAAAAAAAATTGTGTACAACTCAAATTTTGCATTACTTTTCATATATAATGTACTTGTGACACAGATTCACAGGCAATCAAAAGTTTTGCCTTCACTGTTTGAATTGCACTGCAGCAAAATTTTATGCTATGTGAAGCCAAGTTCTAATAGATTTTATATTATTTTAAATGGCCCAAACTTCATATATAATCCCTCAGGTTCCTTCTAACTACATTTTCATTTAAAAAGTTCCAGCAAGCAATACTAGAGACAGTAGAACTAAAGGGGTGATTTGAGGTAATCAGTCCCTCAGCCTTGATGTAAGGTGGTCAGTCCCTGAGACATCAAGCCAGAGACTTGTATACTGTGACCAGAAGTGAGGTGTAGCAGCTTGGAGATGTCACAAAGGAAGTAGTTCATGCTAAACAGGTGTTAGTAATAGAGTTGTAGAAGACATTCCCTGTACTAGGACACCATGGTATGCCTGAATCAGAAAAAGTATCATAGTATGTATGAATGATACACAGTACCATTAAGTTGATGAACAAGACGGGCAACGTGTTCACAAAGCAGCGGAAAGTTTTCATCAATAGACACCACATGTTGCATGACTTATCAACTTGTTGGTACCGTATACCATTTAGAATACGACTGTCTGACACAGCAACACAATGGTGTCTTGGTACAGGGAAGGTCTTCTTTATTGCTAAGAAAAGTTTCCCATGACTTACTTCCCCGAGTGGCCCCCTCACCCGTGATGTTATCTCCAAGCCACTACACCTCACTTCTGATTACAATGAAAAAGTCACTGACCTACCTTAAGCCTGGTCAACTACAAGGCAGTTGCTAAATATGGAGAAGACATAGCATAAGCACTATTTTGCAGAGCTGACTTGCACTTATAAGCTTTGTAAGTTTAGAGCTAGAGGGTTTGAGCGTGTTGAGCATAGTGAACTTCCTAAAGATTACGTCCTACTCAGTCCAGTAGGCACACTGTTTACCCTCCCCATACTTTTCAAGTGTTTCATGTAACTAACAGTGTAGCTTAACTATATACAGTGGACCTGATATCGTAGTCATCGAATTTCATAATATTTGGTAATCTTAATGTTTTTTTGTCAAAATATTGGTTTGGTGATCGTAATTTAGCTCGGTAATAGTCATTCATCCCGAACGTGTCCGAGCAGCCCGACACACCATTTAGTCAGTGTGCCATTGTTTATCAGCCAGTGAGCACGATCCCACGCGTTCATACGATACATTTCGTAATATTCCATTCATTTTAGTGCTTGCAACTGCTAAATAAGCCACCATGGGCACAAAGAAAGCTCCTAGTGCCAGCCCTTTGGTAAAGAAGGTGAGAAACACTATAGAATTCAAGAAAGACATCATTGCAAAATATGAAAGTAGAGTATGTGTGGCAGAGCTTGCCAGGTTGTATAAGAAACCCCATGCAACCATCGCTTCCATCGTGGCCAAGAAAAAGGAAATCAAGGAAGCTGTTGTTGCGAAAGGTGCAAATATGCTCACAAAACAGAGATCGCAAATACTCGAAGATGTGGAGACTTTGTTGTTGGTGTGGATCAACTAAAAACAGTTAGCATGAAATAGTGTTATGCAGTTGATAATTTGTTTGAATTGCACTGCATGATGCATGACGATCTCGTAAAGAAAATTCCTGGAACTAGTGCTGATGTTAGTGAATTTAAGGCCAGCAAAGGCTGGGTTGACAGATTTAACCCTTTGAGGGTCGGTCCCGTACTAGTACGTCAGTGCAGCCAGGGTCGGTCACGTACTTGTACGCCTAAATTCTAGTGCCTTCAAATCTGGTGGAAGAAAGCTGGTAGGCCTACATATGAAAGAATGGGTCTGCGTGGTCAGTGTGCGCAGTATAAAAAAAATCCTGAAGCACCCAGTGCATAATGAGAGAAAAAAACTCTGACCGTTTTTTTTATTTAAAACAGCGACTTTCGGGTGTATTTTCGTATGGTATTTATGGTTGTATTCTGTTTTGTTTGGTCTCATTCGATAGAATGGAAGATATACTATAGATATGGTGATGATTTTGATTGTTTTTACGATGACTAATACCTTGAAACTGAGCGCAAATTAGCGAAAATGTTCGATTTTTGTCGATGTTCAAGAGTAAACAAATCACACCATGCGTCCAATACACATCAACTGGCGAGTCTAATATTCTTGCACAAGTGCTCTGATATTATTTATACCATTTTTACAATGATGCAGTTGTATGCATAACAGTAAATCTTCTATTTTTTGTGAGAATAAAAATTCAAAATCGAAAGCAAAAGTAATGTAAAAGGCGC
Source organism: Cherax destructor (assembly GCA_009830355.1). Taxonomy (NCBI): domain Eukaryota; kingdom Metazoa; phylum Arthropoda; class Malacostraca; order Decapoda; family Parastacidae; genus Cherax; species Cherax destructor. The sequence continues at coordinate 38,847 of WNWK01000605.1, read as the reverse complement.
CTGATGACGTGACTAATGAACAGAGATGATGTTATTTTAGTGCCAGGAATGTCTGCATTGTTTATTCTGGACCCTATTTTGAAATTGCCATCATTTGAATTTTGTGTGAAATTGGCCAAATTGCCATTTTCTGACCACTATTTTGCTTAGTTGCAATTGGTAAATAGACGGTTTCTTGTACTCAATCGATAGAAGAAATGGAGTTCTAGCGAAATAGCTATAATTTTAGTAGACTGAAATATTGGAATTTGCCGAAAATAGGGCTCAAATTGGGCGAAATCGCCGATGCGTAAATGTCATCGATACCGCTAACTTCGCAAGAGGATAACTCCGTTAGTTTTCCATCAAATTTCATAATTTTGGTGGCGTTATGATCGGAAAAAGATTCTCTATCATTTCATAAGAAAAAATAATTTTTTTTTTTTCTGAAAATTTTTCGACCCTGAGAACAAGTTTGGGAGAGGGCCTCTCAACCCTCAAAGGGTTAAGAAGCGTAGTGGCATACAGTGTGGTAAGGCATGGTGAGGATCCAAGTTCTGACAAATGTGTGGCTGAAAAATATGTTCAGGAACTCAAGGGGCACACAGGCTGAACAATTCAAACCCCAACAAGTGTTCAATTGTGAAGAAACAGGCCTCTTTTGGAAGAAAATGCCAAAGAGGACCTACAGGACACAAGCCTATGAAAAACAGGCTAACTCTCATGTTGTGTAGTAATGCTAGTGGGGATTTCAAAGTGAAGCCTTTACTGGTGTATAACTCTGAAAATCCCAGTGTTTTCAAGAAAAACAGTGTCGCCAAGGCTAATTTGTGTGTGATGTGGAAGGCAAACAGTAAGGCATGGGTCACGAGGGAAATTTTCCTTGATTGGTTCAATGAAGTGTTTGGCCCGAGTGTGAAGAAATACCTCCTGGAAAATAAATTGGAACTCAAGTGCCTCCTGGTAATGGACAGTGCTCCTGCTCATCCTCCAGACTTGGATGACCAAATGGTGGAGTTTCGTTTCATCACAGTGAAATTCTTGCCCCCCTAATACCACTCCTCTCATCCAGCCCATGGACCAGATCATTTCAAACTTCAAAAAACTCTACACCAAAGCAATGTTTCAAAGGTGCTTTGACATAACCTCGGACACTGAACTGACCCAAGAGAGTTCTGGAAATATCACTTCAGTATCCTCCATTGCACAAACCTTATAGGTAAGGCTTGGGAGGGAGTGACTTCCAGGACTTTGAACTCTGCTTGGAGAAAACTGTGGCCAGATTGTTTCCAAGAGAGGGATTTTGAAGGGTTTGGGGCTGACCCTGAGGAGCCTATGGCAGTTGTGGAAAGTATTGTGGGATTGGGGAATTCCATGGGGTTGGATGTGAGTGGCGAGAATGTGGAAGAATTGGTGGAGGACCACAATGAAGAGCTAACCACTGAAGAGCTGCGAGACCTTCATCTGCAATAGCAACAGACCACAGCTCAGGAAATTGCTTCAGAGGAGGAGGAAGAGAGATGGATGAAGGTGCCTTCTTCAAAGATTAAGGACATTTGTGCAAAGTGGAGTGAGGTGCAAACATTTATGGATGAACATCACTCTGACAAAGCTGTTACATTCCGTGTTGGCAACATGTACAATGACAATGTCGTGTCCCATTTTAGGGAAATTTTAAAGATGCCAGAAACAGAGTGGTCTGGAACAATTTTTTGAGCAACAGGGGTCCAGTGACTCAAGCTGGTCCTAGTGGCATTAAAAAACAAAGAAGGGAAGTAACCCCAGAAAAGGACTTGGTACCTGAAGTCTTCATGGAAGGGGATTCCCCTTCCAAACAATAGTAACTCCTCCATCCTCCTCCCGTCTTCCATACATCAACAAGTCTTCAATAAAGATAAGTGTCATATTATTGTTTTATTCTTCATGTCTCATTGTTTTCTGTGAAGGTAAATGTGTATTTCATGTAAAAAACTAATTTTTTTTAATACTTTTGGGTGTCTAGAACGGATTAATTGGATTTACATTATTTCTTATGGGGAAAATGAATTCGGATATCATCAAATTCGGCTTTAGTCACACTCTGGAACGGATTAATTAGGATAACCGGGGGTCCACTGTACTCGGTTTTTGTACAGCTCCCAACTCGAACAATTATGTAAGTGTATTTTTGTAAGTGCCTTTGTAAGTGTATTTTTGGGGGTCTGAAACGACTAATCTAATTTACATTCGTCCTTGTGGGAACAAATTCGTTCGGTAACGGCACTCGAACAGCATTCTGGAAAGAATTATCAGCGAAAACCGAGGGTCCACTGTATACATGTATATATAAAAAAAGTAATGAAAATGGATGTCTGGAGCATAACCCAATTTTTTCTCGTATCTTATGCAACATTATACATTGTGTGCCGATTTTCATAAGCATAACCCACACATTGTAAGAGGGGTTTTTTGTATTATTGAATTAGAAAAAAGGAGGTGTTAATTAATGTTGCAGTTTATAACTGTAGTGTAAGCACACCTCTAGCAAGACAGTGAAGGAGTGAATGATGAAAGTTTATCTTTTTTGGGCCACCTGCCTTGGTGGGAAACAGCCAATGTGTTAATAAATAAATAAATAAATAAAAATTTCACATTAATAATATACAGCAAAGTGCAATCAAACAATTTTATCAGACTGAATTTAGTGAACAAAGCAGACATACTGACCTTCAGCACTAAGCTTCCCTGTACCATTTGTAGTGCCATTCATCAATGGTGTTGTTTCACGGGAATTCTTCTTTGAATTGTTTGAATTCCCATTTTCTTGAGGCTGTAAAAGTTGGGGAAATTAATGATAATAATAATGATAATAATAATAGCCCCTACAAACCAACACAGAATTATCCTTCAATTCAGACAGTAGCCACATTTTGGAAAATGGCATTAATAAAGTTGTTCTTTAACCCTTTCACTGTCAAGACCCCTGCTTACAAACTTGCTCTATCGGATAATTAAAAAAAAAAATTTATGAAATGATAGATATTGCGACCCCTGAATAGGGCACAATGTTTATAATGTATATATATTGTAATTATGATGTATATTATCTTACACTTTCTGTGCTCCTTATTCGAGTGTTGGCAAACTACCTTGCTAACTACCACCTAGCATGTTTAACTGCCGACTCCTTGCTGGAGTAGCTAGGCGAGTCAAGTGATCAGTGGCGTGATCGCACCTGAGTGAGGAGACTGCCTTCCCTTGCTTGCTCTCTTTCTTTGCTGGTGCTGGTTCAACCAACACCTCCCTCTCTTATCTCTGTTTGGTCATTATTTAGACTGTTTGGTAGAGTATGTTTTCGATGAGACGAAACATAATTCTCGTAACTCTTGTGTAACTCTGTTCACAGAGCATACCCTAGACTTAGTGATTTTCAATGTTTTACTGAGGTTACCTTTGATATACCTTTGAAGATTTTCGAGAGTATCTACTCTCTGAGCCCGGCTCGTCTGGTGCTTGCCTGATCAACCAGGCTGTTGCTGCTGGAGGCCCGCTGCCCCACATATCCATCACAGCCTGGTTGTGTGTTGTACTGACACTGAGATAACCCAGGTCCTGAGCTTTAGCTTCTGATCTATTTTCTTCTGGCATCTGCGCACTGTCGTAGTCGGGGATTTGGTTATGCTGAACTTATGATTCAGTATTAAAGGAGTTTTATGCCTTTCATGGAGGATCTGTTGAAGGTCCCCAGTTAGGGTCGTTATTTTATCTCCTTGTTCCTGACGCTGTGCTACTGCTGCTTGTTATATTGCTGTTCAGCGAATCGGTCGCTTTACTGTTCAAACAAGCTGTTCTGATTGTCAGGTTGGTCAAGAAGTTAGTTTGTGAGGACGTTTAGCCAGTCACTGTTTAGAGTCGAGTCGAGTCTTGAGACATAATGAATTACTTGGAGCACATACACACATTCTCACACACTGTATACAGTGGACCCGGGACTTTCGGTCGGTTTGAGTATCGGTCGATTCGAGTTTCGAAGGCTTTTTCGGTCAAATTTCACGACTGGCGCCGTGAGCCAGTCTAGCGTTGTTTACCATTGAGAGAACATACCCAGCGTGCTCATTCAAATATTTCACAATAAATTTATTGTGTTTGTTGCTGGTTTAGTGATTGTCACTGTGAAATAAGTCACCATGGATCCAAAGAAGCTTCCTAGTGGCACCCCTCTGGTAAAGAAAGTGAGGAACACCATCGAACTGAAGAAGGAGATAGTAGAAAAATATGAGTGGCTTACATGAGTGAGTGAGCTTGCCAGGATGTACAACAAAAACCAATCTACTATCACCTCTATCCTGGCAAAGAGAAAAGAAATCAAGGAAACTAATGTTGCAAAAGGTATTGACACGTTTGCCAAAAATAGATCGAAAACAGTGGATGAGGTTGAAAAGTTGTTGGTGGTGTGGATCAATGAAAAACAGATAGCGGGTGATAGCGTTTCCACGGCGATAATTTGTGAAAAGGCAAGGCAGTTGCACGCAGATCTTGTCAAGACAATACCTGGAACCAGTGCTGATGCGAGTGATTTTAAGGCCAGCAAAGGCTGGTTTGACAGATTTAGGAAACGTAGTGGCATACAGTGTTGTAAGGCATGGTGAGACAGCCAGTTCAGACAAACGAGCGGCTGAAAAATTTGTGTCTGAATTTAAGGGGTTTGTAGAAACTGAAGAATTCAAGCCCCAACAAGTGTTTAATTGTGATGAAACAGGCCTCTTTTGGAAGAAAATGCCAAAGAGGACCTACATTACAGAGGAGGAAAAGGCACTGCCAGGACACAAGCCTATGAAAGACAGGCTAACTCTCTTGTGTAGTAATGCTACTGGGGATTTTAAAATGAAGCCTTTACTGGTGTATCACTCTAAAAATCCCAGTGTAATCAAGAAACACAGTGTGAACAATAATAATTTGTGTCTTGTGGAAGGCTAACACCAAGGCATGGGTCACAAAGGCAATTTTCCTGGAATGGCTCACTGGAGTGTTTGGCCCCAGTGTGAAGAAATACCTCCCGGAACAGAAATTGGGACTCAAGTGCCTCCTGCTACTGGACAATGCTCCTGCTCACCCTCACAACTTGCAAGACTATTTGTCTGAGAACTTCAGTTTTATAAAAGTGAAGTTCTTGCCTCTTAACACCACTCCTCTCCTCTAGCCCATGGACCAGCAGGTCATTTCTAACTTCAAGAAACTCTACACCAAAGCAGTTTCAAAAGGGCTTTGAAGTGACTTCGGACACTAATTTGACCCTAAGAGAGTTCTGGAAAGATCACTTCAGTATCCTCCATTGCATAGGAGGGAGTAACTTCCAGGACTCTGAACTCTGCTTGGAGACCACTGTGGCCGGATTGTGTTGAAAACAGGGATTTTGAAGGATTTGAGGCTGACCCTGACGACCCTGTGCCTGTTGTGGAAGATATTGTGTAATTGGGCAAGTCCTTGGGGTTGGAGGTGAGTGGTGAGGATGTGGAAGAGTTGGTGGAGGACCACAGGGTAGACCTAAAAACTCAAAGAGTTGCAAGAGCTTCATCTCCAACAGCACCAGTCCACAGTAGAGGAAATTGATTCACAGGAGGAAGATAGGCAGGGTGAGGTGCCTTCTTCACGGATTAAGGAAATGTTCTCAAAGTGGAACGATGTGCAAAGTTTCGTTGAAGAATTTCACCGAGCAAGCTGAAGCAAGCCACATGTGCAACTTGTTCAATGACAAAACCTTGTCCCACTTCAGGAAAATGTTAAGAGATGCCAGAAACAGAGAACTCTGGACAGTTATTTTTCTAGACAGCTGTCTAGTGACTCTCAAGCTGGTCCTAGTGGGATTAAAAGACAAAGGGAAGTAACCCCAGAGAGGGACTTGTTACCTGAAGTCCTTATGGAGGGGGATTCCCCTTCCAAACACTAAGCCCTCACCCTGTCCTCCTCCCTATCTTCCAGATGCCAGCAAGTTTCTTCAATAAAGGTAAGTAAATGTTATTTTAAATGTTTAATTATAAATTTATTATACTACTTAAGTGGACCACCGAGTAAAACTTCACTCCTGAAGTCTGCTAATGCATTACGACGATTTACTCCTTAAGGAAAATTTACGTGGTTAGTCTATTTCAGACCAAATACACTTCCAAGAACTTACAAATTATACTTACATAATTGCGATTTCGGTATTCGTTTACCGAGGTCTACTGTATATATATTTATAATTGTTTTGTGTATGTAAAAGTATAGTTAATCTATACAAAATATTTTTTTTTGTGAATATTTTTGGGTGTCTGGAACGGATTAATTGTATTTACATTATTTCTTATGGGAAATAAGGGTTCGACTTTCGAACAATTCGAGTTAAGGTCTAGCTCCTCGAACGGATTATGACCGAAAGTCGGGGGTCCACTGTATACCTGGAGAGAGTTCCAGGGGTCAACGCCCCTGCGGCCAGGTCTGTGACCAGGCCTCATGTTGGATCAGAGCCTGATCAACCAGGCTGTTACTGCTGGCCGCATGCAGTCCAACGTACGAACCACAGCCTGGCTGGTCAGGTACCGACTTTAGGTGCCTGTCCAGTGCCTACTTGAAGACAGCCAGGGGTTTGTTGGTAATCCCCCTGATGTATGCTGGGAGGCAGTTGAACAGTCCTGTATATTATTATTATTTTTATAATTGCTGACAATGTACCAGGCGGTACTTAAGAGCCATAAATATATGAAATGTGCCTTCAGCATTATTATACTGTATACGAGAGAAGTGTAGGAACTTATATCCTAGATTATATAAAGTACGTATTTACTTTAATATTGTCCACCTAGACAACTTTAACTTTGTGAATAAACATGTTAATTTTAATTTTGATTAGTTAGTACCCTTTCAGTTGCAGTCCTAAAGCACTATTCAACTTATTGTAATTATAACGGATAACTGGACCAGGATACTCACTATTTGTTACAAAAACCCAGTAACAGGCTGAATGCTAGAGGGGCAGACCTTTCTAGTATTCTCTGGAGATGTCTATAGTTTATAGATATCGCATTTTTTGTAACAGAATCTTTTCCTGATGGTAATGACACTAAAAGTACAAAATTTGACGGAAAACTTACAGAATTACGTTCTTGTGAAGTTGGCGGTCTCGGCATATTTACGCATAGGTGATTTTGCCCACTTTGAGCCCCATTTTCAGCCAATTCCAGTTGACCAAACTCTCAGCTATTTCGCTAGAACGCCTTTTGTTCTATCGATTGAGTACAAGAAACTACCCATTTACTGATTTCAACTACCCAATAGTGATCAGAAATTGGTAATTTGGCCAATTTCATTCACAATTGAAGGAAGGCCAATTTGAAAATAAGGTCCAGAATTAACAATGCAAACATTCCAGGCCCCTCTTATATTACGCTTGCTTTCCATTTGGATTTTTATTAACATAGAAGATTTACAGTTATGCAGACTACAGCAGTATTGTAAAAATGGTATAAATAATATCAGCGCATTTGTGAAACCATATTAGACCCATCCAGGTATTGGATGCGTGACGTGATTTGTTTACTCAAACATCGGCAAAAATCAAACATTTCTGCTACTTTGAGCTCAATTTCGAGGTACTTTTAGTCCGTAAACCATTCAAAATCATCTCTAGTTCTGTAATATATCTTCCATTCTATCAAATGAGACCAAGAAAATTAAAATACAATCATAAATACCATATGAAAATACACTGCAAAGTCGCCGTTTTAAACGAAAAACATGGTTAGAGTTTTTTCTCATCATGCACTGCATGCTGCAGGATTTTTTTTTATACTTCGCACACTGACCACTCAGACCCATTCTCTCACATGCAGGCCTACCAGCTTTCTCTTGCAAAATTTGAAGCCGCTAGAATTTTGGCATACTATTACGGGGCCAACACGGGCTTGCAAGCTGTAATATTATGGGACCAACAGTGAAAGGGTTGTGTTGTGGGGTTCTTTGCATAGATTTGGTAATATAACAGACGTTGAGCTTGCTTTTTGGTAGCGTTTAATGAGGCGTTGGATATATGGGAGCTGAGAGCCTATGCCTGTGTCCGCCTGCTATGCCTACCCGAAAGGAACTGGCTGGAGGGCCCGCACGGCACTGGGGCATTCAAAAGGCAGGCCTATGATTGGCTAATGCCAGATCACATGGCCAGAGGTTGGTGATCACGTGTACAGCCGTGGTGCAGCCGTTAGAAATACGAACCGTACAGGGTTAAATGAATTGAACATGTGAAAAAAAAATACAGTTACACAAGTCAGCTCCCATCCTCTTCAAATATGGCAAACAAATTTCCTGGGGTCTCAAAACTATAAAAGAAAAAGATATTTACAATAATTGTAGTTGGATATAGTGATGTGTTTAGTTTAATACAATGCTTATGGCTACAAAGGTTACAGAAACAATATTTACCTTAAATTCTGGTTGCTGCTGTACAGTATATCTATGTTTTAAAAGGAGTGGAGAGGTATGTTGTGGCATTACTGGGCTGAGGTAGAAGGTTGTGGATTGTTGATTGAGGTGGCTGACTAACTTCTTGCACTGATGTTGATGGTTGCACTGAAATACTGAGGACCTCTGTAAAGCATCTTTGGTCCATTTTACCCTGGAGTACTTTATACAGCTAACTGTACGGCATTATCAGCTTGCTCAATACCCCATTTCAGAGCAGTGCTTTAAGCTTTGTTACGAGTCCTTTTCAGTGAAAAATTCTGCAACTGTACCAATAATATGGAACTGCTCTCACAACCGTTGCAATGTTAACTTTTTTTTTCCTTGTCTTCATCTGTTATCTGCCTCCCTTGTATGAGGGCATTAAGCTCTGCCAACATTTCTTCTGGACTGCTTTCTTCCTCATCATCTTCTAACAGCTCATTCACATTACCTTTCTGCACATCATCAAAGCCCTCATCTGGCAATCTCCTTGCCAGCTGAACATCTCCTGAACCTGGCTCTCAACTGACAGGAAAACGCGTGAAATTATTCACTACTCTAGGCCATAATTTTCCCAGGCCTGCACTTCAATGTTTATTGCGGCACTTCATTCTATGCACTTCTGATGTAGTTGATGGAATCTGCAGTTAAATTTATGCTTAAAGTCTGGTACTACAAGATTTGAGTTAGTGTCCATTACTGCAACAGGTTTCTGAATCACTTTTTTATGTGCTTTCCCTTTCACTTAAATGCCACATTCCACAGGTTGTATTAAATATGTTGTGCTGGTGGTAAAAACACCTTTTATATGTGGATGCATATCCACTAAGAGTTCTAGATGAATATGGGAATTATCAAAAGTAAAGAATACCTTGAATGCAAGGTTCTTGTTGTGCAGGTAAAATATGACTTCCAGAAAAGTCAATAAATAATTTGTCATCCATGCTGACTGGTTTGACCTCAAAATAACTGGTAAGGTGGTTTTAACTCTACCTGTACATAAGTGTCATTTTCCACATCTTATCACAATACCATTTTTCACATTAAATCACACACGTGAACAATATTTAGATAGTGGTAAGGAAGCTTTTGTTGCATTTGTGGATTTGAAAAAGGCAAATGACAGGGTGGACTGGGGAGCAATGGGGCAGACGTTGCAAGTGTAGTGGTAGATTACAGAAAGCAGTTAAGAATTTTTGAGGACGACGTGTTAAAAAAAAGAGATGTGGTAGCCAGGTGACTTGTAGGACTTGTGGTAGCCAGGTGACTTGTAGTCCAACATCAGAGAAAATGTGTACACTATAATATTACTGGGGGTAACTAGAAAATTATTCCTTTCGTATGACTTCCCTCAGAGCTTCATTTCTTCTAAAAATGGTGTTAAATGAGAATGGGAGTGTTTCTCTTTATTTATTCTACTGTATCAACATGGAGACAACTTGTACACAATGTAAAGTGACGAAAACCAGACGCGTTTGCCTGGTTTGTTTACATTACGTGTGGGTGGAGTGGAGTGGGGAGGGCTGCCCTGGCTGGCTACCAAACTTCCCAAATCTGACTTCCTACAAATAAAACTCACCTCTCACCCCACATTAAGAATACAAATATTTTAAGGTAATTAATGAATGTACTGTACAATATGTATTTTATCGCTCTGGGGAGCTTTAACCCTTTCAGGGTCCAAGGGGGGTCTCCGAAACTCGTTCTCAGGGTCCAAGAATTAAAAAAAAAAAATCTTATGAAATGATAGAGAATCTTTTTCCAATCATAACGCCACAAAAATTATGAAATTTGATCGAAAACTAACGGAATTATGCTTTCGCGAAGTTTGCGGTAGCCATGACACTTACGCATCGGCGATTTCGCCCACTTTGAGCCCTATTTTCAGCAAATTCCAATGTTTCAGTCAACTAAAATTATAGCTATTTCGCTAAAACTCCATTTCTTCTATCGATTGAGTACAAGAAACCGCCTATTTACCAATTACAACTACCCAAAATAGTGGTCAGAAAATGGCAATTTGGCCAATTTCACACAAATTTCAAACGATGCCAATTTCAAAATAGGGTCCAGAATAAACAAGGCAGACACATTCCAGGCACTAAAATAACGTCTTCTCTGTTCATTAGTCACGTTTCCAGGCCCCTCTTACATTACTTTTGCATTTTGAATTTTTATTCTCACAAAAAAATAGAAGATTTACTGTTATGTATACAACTGCAACATTGTAAAAATGGTATAAATAATATTAGAGCACTTGTGCATGAATATTAGACTCACCAGTTGATGTGTATTGGATGCATGGTGTGATTTGTTTACTCTTGAACATTGTCAAAAATCGAACATTTTCGCTATTTTGAGCTCAATTTCAAGGTACTCGTCGTTGTCAAACCAATCAAAATCATCTCTATTTCTGTAATATATCTTCCAGTCTATCAAATGAGACCAAAAAAACGAGAATACATCAATAAATACCATACGAAAATAGACTGCAAATTCGCTGTTTTAAACCAAAAACACGGTCAGTTTTTTTTCCTTATTATGCACTGTGTGGTGCAGGATTTTTTTTATATTGCGCACACTGACCGCACAGACCCATTCTATCACATCTAGGCCTAACAGCCTGTTTCTACTTGATTTGAGGGTGCTAGAATTTAGGCGTACTAGTACGTCAATAACCCCAGGGCATAAGCCGTACTAGTACGTCAATAACACTGAAATGGTTAATTAAATGTCGTAGTATATACATTAAGACAACAAATATTTTAATGTAAGTAATGGGTGTACTGTGTGTGTATTTTACTTTTTAATGTTTTTAATGCCTAGTTTTATTGCTAACTTAATATGTTAGTGTAAACTTGTTATCTGGCATTTACATGCATTTATAAGTGGTTAAAAAATGGCGTTCTGCTTTCCGGCAGTAGCCTGGAACCTAACTTGCCATATAAGTGGGGCCCTACTGTATTATAACCAAGATAAACACTTGTTTTGTAATTCCCAAGACGTAAACACACACGCTTGACCAACAATATGCCAGAAAAATCCAAGAATGGTTTGTGAGAGAGATTATGAGATTTAATAAAAGAAAATTTCTAAGAACTCCCTGGTTAAATAATCACAGTGGAACCTCGGTTTTTGTATGTCCTAGTTTGTATGTAAAACTATAGTCATTTCTATAAAATGTATTTTTTGTTAATATTTCCCATAAGAAATGTAAATACAATTAATCCGTTCCAGAAACCAAAAATATTAACAAAAAATACATTTTATAGAGAATAACTATAGTTTTACATACAAACTAGGGCATACGAAAACAGAGGTTCAACTGTATTTGTCACTTTTGTATGCATATACAGAGCATTTTTTAAGATGAACCAACATATTCATATATTCACTTATGATAAATGCACATACGTATATTCAAAATAAAATATAATCAAGTAAAATTGCTTAGTCCATACCTCCTTTTCATCCTTTGTCTCTATCTTCTTGCCAGCTTGTTTAGCTTTTGCTGCTTCCTTCTTCTTTTGCTCACGCTTCTTTTTGGCATCTGATGGCATTGTGGTCTTTGATCTGCTGAAGAAATAATTAATGCTAGCATAACCTTTTTAGTTACAAGTCAGGCTGGATTAGGTTATTCAATTTTGTTAATTTATTTTGTTCAAATTCACCTCAAAATTAAACTTTATTCATATAGGCACACATAAAGCTCCCTACATATTACTATACAGCCTCTCCTCACTTAATGACGGAGGTAGGGGCCTAAGACCCCGTCGGTAAACGATTTCGTCGCTAATAGAGGAATCACCCCTTACTGACACTTCAAGTGTCACCACTCCAAAATTAAAACATTTAGTTTTATGTTTGCTGGGAAATTCCTTTCAATCTGTTTATTAACGGTAATACAACATGAAATAGGTCAATGACTTCAGAGATATTCCAGGAAACGCATGCATAGCTGATTACTTGGGAAATCATTTTTTTGAGAAAATCAGCACTTTTTTCAGTCTTTCAATAGGATAAGAGTGATCTCCAATGGTTACCCTTCAGGCTCCTAACGTTTTCTCGGTCACTTTTTTTTATCCCTCTCCGCCCTCCACCCTTCAATACCTCTCTATATAATGTCAGTTTTTATTAATTTGGGCGTCTTTATCATGCTTCTACGTTATTTATGTTATACCCTAGAGTGAACATTACCCTGCGTGCTCATCCAAATATTTCACAATAAATTCATTCTGTTTAGTGCTTGTTTATTGAGTGCGACTGTGAAATAAGTCACCATAAGAACATAAGAAAGAAGGAACACTGCAGCAGGCCTACTGGCCCATGCGAGGCAGGTCCAAGTCTCCCGCCGGCTTAAGCCAATGCCCTGCCCCAGCCAGGTCAGGTTACATTCACTTAAGGAAGGAGCACGGCATCTGACCTAGTAGCACAAGCTAGTCAGGTACAACTCACACCCACCCGCACCCACTCATATATTTATCTAGCCTATTTTTAAAACTGCACAACGTTTTAGCCTCTATAACTGTACTCGGGAGTTTTTTCCACTCATCGACAACTCTATTACCAAACCAATGCTTTCCTATATCCTTCCTGAATCTGAATTTATCCAACTTAAAGCCATTGCTTCGAGTCCTGTCAATACAAGATATTTTTAGCACGCTATTTACATCCCCTTTATTTATTCCTGTTTTCCATTTATATACCTCAATCATATCCCCCTAATTTACGCCTTTCTAGAGAGTGCAGATTCAGGGCCCTCAGTCTATCCTCATAGGGAAGATTTCTGATACATGGAATCAACTTAGTCATCCTCCTTTGTACGTTTTCCAGAGCATTTATATCCATTCTGTAATACGGTGACCAAAACTGTGCAGCATAATCTAGATGAGGCCTAACCAAGGATATATAGAGTTGAAGAACAACCTGAGGACTCCTATTATTTATGCTTCTTGATATGAAGCCAAGGATTCTGTTTGCTTTATTGCAAACACTTATGCACTGCTGTCTTGGTTTTAGATTACTGCTAACCAGAACTCCTAAATCCTTTTCGCAATCAGTAGTATTAAGATCTACATTATTTAGTTTATATGTGGCATGGTTATTGTCCTGTCCAATATTTAGAACTTTGCATTTATCTATATTAAACTGCATCTGCCACTTCTCCGACCACTGCATCAGTCTATTTAAATCTTCCTGAGTGCTCTAATGTCCTCATTTGAATGAATTGGACGGCCTATTTTGGTGTCATCGGCAAACTTGCTTATGTCGCTATTTATTCCCTCATCTAAAGAATCTTCCTAGTGGCACCCCTGTGGTAAAGAAAGTGAGGAACACCTTAGAACTGAAGGAGATACAGTGGACCCTAGGTTTTCGTACAGCTCCCAACTCGAACAATTATGCAAGTGAATTTTTGCAAGTGCCTTTGTAAGTGTATTTTTGGGGGTCTGAAACGACTAATCTAATTTCCATTCGTCCTCATGGGAACAAATTCGTTTGGTAACAGCACTCGAACAGCCTTCTGGAAAGAATTATCGACAAAAACCGAGGGTCCACTGTACAGTGGACCCCTGGGAAATCGGTCGGTCTGATTATCGGCCGGCTCTATTATCAATCGTTTTTTTCGGCCCAATTTTTCCCCGATTATCGGCCCACGTACCAGACCTGTCCACCTGCCCCGCGCTTGCGCACCTCACCACGCAGGCGTCGTGGCCAGTCTAGCTTTGTTTATCCTTGAGTGAACATTACCCAGCGGGCTCATTCAAACATTTCACAATAATTTTATTGTGTTTATTGATTGTCACTGTGAAATATAAGTCACCATGGGTCCAAAGAAGCTTCCTAGTGGCACCCCTGTGGTAAAGAAAGTTAGGAACACCATCGGCATGCAGGGAGTGTAGCAGGCATGCAGGGAGTGGGGCAGGCATGCAGTGAGTGGAGCCGGCATGCAGTGAGTGGAGCCGGCATGCAGGGAGTGGAGCCGGCATGCAGGGAGTGGGGCCGGCATGCAGGGAGTGGGGCCGGCATGCAGGGAGTGGGGCAGGCATGCAGGGAGTGGGGCAGGCATGCAGGGAGTGGAGCAGGCATGCAGGGAGTGGAGCAGGCATGCAGGGAGTGGAGCAGGCATGCAGGGAGTGGAGCAGGCATGCAGGGAGTGGAGCAGGCATGCAGGGAGTGGAGCAGGCATGCAGGGAGTGGAGCAGGCATGCAGGGAGTGGAGCAGGCATGCAGGGAGTGGAGCAGGCATGCAGGGAGTGGAGCAGGCATGCAGGAGTGGAGCAGGCATGCAGGGAGTGGAGCAGGCATGCAGGGAGTGGAGCAGGCATGCAGGGAGTGGAGCAGGCATGCAGGGAGTGGAGCAGGCATGCAGGGAGTGGAGCAGGCATGCAGGGAGTGGAGCAGGCATGCAGGGAGTGGAGCAGGCATGCAGGGAGTGGAGCAGGCATGCAGGGAGTGGAGCAGGCATGCAGGGAGTGGAGCAGGCATGCAGGGAGTGGAGCAGGCATGCAGGGAGTGGAGCAGGCAGTGCAGGGAGTGGAGCAGGCATGCAGGGAGTGGAGCAGGCATGCAGGGAGTGGAGCAGGCATGCAGGGAGTGGAGCAGGCATGCAGGGAGTGGAGCAGGCATGCAGGGAGTGGAGCAGGCATGCAGGGAGTGGAGCAGGCATGCAGGGAGTGGAGCAGGCATGCGGAGTGGAGCAGGCATGCAGGGAGTGGAGCAGGCATGCAGGGAGTGGAGCAGGTGCAGGGAGTGGAGCAGGCATGCAGGGTGGAGCGCATGCAGGGAGTGGAGCAGGCATGCAGGGAGTGGAGCAGGCATGCAGGGAGTGGAGCAGGCATGCAGGGAGTGGAGCAGGCATGCAGGGAGTGTAGCAAGAAGGCAGGGAGTGGGGATTCCCCTTCTAAACACTAAGCCCTCCCTCATTCCTCCTCCCTATCTTCCAGATGCCATCAACAATCTTCAATAAAGGTAAGTAAATGTTATTTTAAATGTAAATTTATTGTGTTTTGTGTAAGTAAAACTACAGTTAATCTTTACAAAATTAATTTTTTGTGAATATTTTTGGGTGTCTGGAACAGATTAATTGTATCTACACGGATGACAGCCAATAAACTTACACAACACTGATAAGACCTTCTATATTATGTTTGGTAACAGAGCATGTGATGCACAATTAAACATTAAGATTGACAACACTCCTATTGCTAAACATAATGAGGGCAAATTCCTGGGCCTACACCTTGACAGCAACCTGAAATTCTGCACTCATATCCAACACAAAGAAAGTGTCCAAAACTCTGGGTATCCTCACTAAGATACGTTACTATGTACCACAATCAGCCCTACTCGCACTATACTATTCACTCATCTATCCCTACCTCACATATGCCATTTGTGCTTGGGGATCAACAGCAATTACCCACCTAAAGCCAATAATAACCCAACAAAAAGCCGCAGTAAGAATTATCACGTACTCCAATGATAGGAAGCACACACCCCACTCTTCAAAGACCTAAACTTACTCACTGTTCAGAACATCCACACTTACTACTCTGCAATCTACATCTATAGAACCATATATTCCAATATTCACCCTGACCTAAAACTGTTTCTTGATAGTTGTGACAGGGCCCATAGACATAATACCAGATACAAACATCTCTGACATTCCCCATGTCCGGCTAAATCTATACAAAAATTCAATGTACATAAAAGGGCCTAAAATCTGAAACTCCCTGCCTGAAAACTCTAGAACTGCAGACACAAACTCCATTTTCAAAAGCACCATTAAAAAACATCTTATCTCCCTTACACACCCCACCGGTAGCTAACCACATGAAAACTATTTTAACTTGCACATATCCAAAGCAAAATACACTTATTGATATCTGTGATTCCCCTTAATTTACACATGACTGTAAACAAAATTCTGAATACAACTATTGCTTCATAATTCTTAAGCTAGTCATAAGTTTACTTAAGACACTCCAATATAGAAACTGTATCATGCCAATACAACACCATTTCCATTAATAGATAAACTAATTGTTAAGTTCTTAAATATTCTGAACTACCTCAATTTTGTAAATCTAGTTAATCATTACAATTACCTAACCTTAATACCAGTATAATTATTGCCTGAAATGCCTAGGCATACCTAGGCATACTAGTGGCCTTCTTGTAATAAGTATTTTATAATATGAACTAATACCATAAATTATGTAAACCCCACTTTGTAATATTATCAGAAATAAAGAATTTGAATTTGAATTATTTATTATTATTATTACTATCGACATACCTTGTTCACAGATTTTAATAATTTCTTAAGCTGCCATGATACACCGAGAATGAAAACACATACAAACACACCAGCTAGCCCCTTTACGTGAACTTTTGTACTTCATCCATTTTCTTCTTGTTTTTCCTCTTCCAAGAGGAAAAACAACAGGAAATCTGTACAAATATGTAGTCTTGGCGATTGTTTGATGCTGAGACGCATCACTAACCCCTTTACAATGAACATCTTTTATAGTAGTACTTCCATTTTCTCTTGTTTTCCTCTACCAAGAGGATAAACAGGAAATTTGTACAAATATGTAGTCTTGGAGACTGTGAAAGCTAGTGTACTGAGTGGCTGTAAGAAGGAGATTAAGATGCTTGATACTGAGATGCTGTGCTGCCTGTTCATGACTCAAGTTCTCGTACAGTATACAATAACAACTCATCAGAGAGCCCGTTGTAACGCCGAGTTGTCGGTAAATGAGTAGGTCGGTAAGTGAGTAGAGGCTGTATTTTTAGTGTCATTACCTTTGGAAAGAAGTCTACCTCTGGGGAAAGAAAATGACCACGGAATTCAAACTACAGTGGACCCCCGAGTAACGGTCCCACCAAATAACAGTTATTTTTTACGGTCAATATTTCCCTCGTGTAGCGTTTTGGACTCGTGTAGCGGTCCGTACCAGACCTGTCCGCCTGCCCCGCGCTTGCGCAGTGAGGCGGACAGGACGCCAGTCTAGCGTTGTTTACACTTGAGTGAACAATACCCAGCGTGCTCTTTCAAACATTCACAATAAATTTACTCTTGTTTATTGGTGGTTTAGTGATTGTCACTGAAATAAGTCACCATGGGTCCAAAGAAGCTTCACAAGTCAATAAAGGCTATAGCACCAGCCAGTGATAAAGTGTAGCAATGGAAATAAGTCACTCTGTCTGACTTTTTTGGGTTATCCTAGGTTTTCTACACATATGCTGCTATGTATGATAATCAATGTATAACTGGATTTGTGTATACCTGAATAAACTTAAGTTAAGCAATTAATCGATAGAAAATGACGACACAAAACTTAACTTCTACAATGTTTGAGATTATAGGGACACTGAGAAGAGCGCCACCCTCTGCCTCCATCTCCTCCAAGGTAAGTGTAAGTATTTCTTATTTATATAAGTGTGAATATTTCTTATTTATAAATTAAAGTAAATATTTCTTATTTATAAATTATGCACATTGTTTTGTGTGAATAGTGTTGGTGGCTTTCTGCTGCCATCCACCACGGCTTATGGTCAGTAGCCCTTATACCCAACAACAAGAAACACACTACCACCAGTCTTACATCGTAATGACACGTTTTATTCATTCTAGAGTTTATATCATGTTTCTTTGTTATTAATATTGTTTATTATGTCATATAAGATGAATTGTGCGAGATAAATAAGCTGCAGAGTTGATATTATGTATTGTCATATTGAAGGACAATTTTGTCCTCTCTCCAAACAAACTCTTATACACCAACAAGAGTCTTCAATAAAGGTAAAACTTATTTAACTGTTCATTTGTCCATTATAATTAGTGCTTTATATTTATTTCGCATTGTTTTCTGTATGTAAAACTAGTATTTATTCTTTAAAAAAATGAATTTTTGGTGAATTTTTTTGGGTGGAAACGGATTAATTGTATTTACATTTCTTATGGGAAATAAGGTTTCGAATTACAAAGTTTACGTGTTAAGGTCTAGCTCCTGGAATGGATTAAGATCGTTAATTGAGGGACCACTGTATACATAGATCTCAAACTGAATATGAAAGACAGTTGGTTAGTAGGAATCTAAGGAAAAGGTAACAGTTACTAAGTGTTCACAATAAAGTTAATAGATTTCTTGGCATCATATCAAGAAGTATAAATAAATCAGGATACAACTTTTTTTTAGATAATTGGCAAGGCTTCATTTAGATAATGCTTCTCAGTTCTGGCCTCACTGTTGATCTCTTGTATCAGAAACCATTCCTACGAAGACAGGCTGAAGGCACTGAATCCAACTCTCCGCAAAGTAGAATTAGGGGAATTTTGATTGCAGTGTACAAATAGAAAAGAAACAATGGGAACACAAATAACTAACCAAGATAGAACATAAGAAAGGAGGAGCACTAATAGCCCATGCTAGGCAGGTCCAATAAACACCAACCCACATCCACACATGCACTTGCAGTAATAGGTTCAAATTAATAACAATAATAATTATACAAAGTATACAGGCCTAGTTGACATCAATGACATACTACTGTATAGAAAGCCCCTTGTTATGCAGAGCATTTTGGGAAAATTAGGCCAATTTTGTCCCAGGATGTGACCCACACCAGTCAACTAACACCCAGGTACCCATTTTACTGATGGGTGAACAGGGACAACAGGTGTAAAGAATTACACCCAATGTTTCCACCCTTGCCGGGAATCAAACCACAAACCCTCAGCATGTTAAGTGAGAGCTTTGCCTACCAGGCCACCCCTTTGATTTATAAAGGCTATAGTAAAGCACTGGTATGATGGTAGTTATGAACGAGTTGAATAAACTAAAGTAAAAACCTTGGGTAGCTTTAAAAACAGGTTGGACAAGTACATGATTGGGTATGAGTGAGTGAGTTAGACCTGCCTAGGACAGGCCAGTAGGCCTACTGCAATGCTTTATTATTCTTATGTTCTTATTAATTCACCCACCCTTTAAGGATCTAAGACTGATTTAGAATCAAGTGAATGCAGACCAAATGCACTACCTTTGATGACTTCTGCAAGTTTTTTCTACTTCCAGAGCCTGGCCTTGGGCCAGACTCATCTGGTGCTAGTCTGATCAACCTGGCTGTTGCTGCTGGTGGGCCACTGACCCACACATCAATCAGACTGTTTGATTTGGCACGTGAAGATACTTGTCAAGTTTCCTCTTGAACACTTCTACACTTGTCCCAGCAGTTTCTGATATCTTCTAGTAAGATGGTGAATAGTCTGGGACCATGAATGATAGTGTTCCCTCATTGTGCCCACTGTACCCCTGCTTTTCACTGGGTTTATTTTGCACTTATCTCTCACTCCAGTGTGTTATGGTAGTGTGCAGATTTGGGACCAGGCCCTCAAGTACTTTCTAGGTATATATTTAAGATTAAGGCATTCCCAGTCATTTAAATGCTTTATTGGTTCTATCTCTGTACCCGTTACAGTTCTGATATTTCTCGTGGCCTGAACAGGGCCGTCAACACTGAACAAAATTCCAAATGAGAGAGCACAAGTGAATTGAAAATTCTTATGAAATACTAAGAGCTAGAAGACAAACAGCTGTCCCTGATTTTTAATTAATTTTAACCAGGGAGAAGCCCTAAATCCACAAGGATCATATAGCACCCCAGGAATGGGAGGCATTCAAGTTCAATCCAAGGAAAGTCCAACCCCTTGGATCAAGAACCTTGAAGGAGAGTTGCCACTTAGACAGCTACTAAGTCTCCTAATAAAAGTATAATACGTACTCAGTATTTAAGTCTGATCCATGTTATAAAAATATTATCTAAATTTTAACAAGGAATCTGCATAAACTCGTATCTAATAAATTATAGCTAATGACTAACAACTTGTTATACCTGTACTGTTTGAATATGATTCAACAAAAATTCTTTATGTACAATACTTGACTAATACAAGAACCCCAATGGAAATAAGTAATTTTTTACTCTTCTGGGTTATCCTACGTAATTTACACGTTATGTATGATAATTGTACTTATGTGGACCTGTACCTAAATAAACTTACTTAACAAAGAAAATTAATAAGTTTATTTAGGAACATGTATGCAAGTACAACTATCATACATACTAGCACGTGTAAATTACTCAGGATAATCCAAAAACAGGCCATAGTGACTTATTTCCAATGGGGTCTTTGTGGAAGTAAGTTTATTGAGGTACAGTTATACAAATAGTTACATAAATTATCATACATAGCAGCATATAGTATGTAGATTACCTAGAATAACCCAAAAAAGTGACTTATTTCCATCGGGATTCTTGATATCTTATTATTTAAACCTAGCTGTAAGATACAGTAGAAATCATTCATAACTATTATTATTATTATAATCAAATAGAAGCGCTAAACCACAGGGGTTATACAGCCATTCATGACTATAAACCTTAAAAATTAAAGCGGCTAAGTAACTTAACCTTGTGAAGATCAGTTACAGCACAAGGTGCAATAGAGAGCTTTAACGCATACTAAAAAACATATCACACAAAATAAAATAAGTTGTGGCTAGACAAAAGTATTTTTCTCACATAAAAAAATGTTTTCCATGGTTGGTTCAACCATTCAACACATTTTACCTACAT
This sequence comes from Cherax destructor, assembly GCA_009830355.1. Classification (NCBI taxonomy): domain Eukaryota; kingdom Metazoa; phylum Arthropoda; class Malacostraca; order Decapoda; family Parastacidae; genus Cherax; species Cherax destructor. The sequence continues at coordinate 17,769 of WNWK01000605.1, read as the reverse complement.
TTGGTATCAACGTGACTTTTTTTTTGAGTGACAAATATCCATGACGCAAGAGTGAGCCACGGATGTCACCATTTATTCCAGTGGTTCCTCTCATCAAGTGTTTCCTGCACCCACCTACACGACCTCCATCCCTCCCATACCATCCACACCAACAAAAGAGAACCACCCACCCACCCACACATCCCCGGAGAACATCACACGGGAAAGGCTAAATAAGGCATCCGCAATGACTAAGACAGCAAAGCATGGCCTAATTTCTCCTCTGCTCGCCCATCAAATAACAACAATAAATTACTTCCGCTCCACCCACATCGTTACTCGATCATTCACTCGCAATATGCAACAGTTTGGCACGAGGAGAGAGGCGTACTTACATAAAAATGAGCCTAAATACGACAAAGGAGCCTTCCTCACGTGCAGTGCTGTGGTCGGGGGGATCACTTCCACCAGCTGCTGACAGATGGCAGCACAACCTAGCAAAGGCTCTATAGTGAGCATAATACAAGAAATACACTCATTATTCCTCAAATCTAATTATTTACTTAAGGCTATTAATAAATACCTCTATGCATACAAATACGTTTTAGGATATTGCTATAAGGAGTGCATTTAGAGTTTTATTGAATGTAAATGAAAGGTGTGCATGTTATAATGCTCAACAAGTGGTACACATATTGTCAGTTTTCAGTGGAAAAAGGCGGGAAATGCAATATGAGGTCGATTGTGGTGACACGGTGGCCGTGGAGGTAGTGTTGGTGTCACGGTGGCTGTGAGGGTAGTGTTGGTGTCACGGTGGCTATGTGGGTAGTATTGGTGTCACGGTGGCTGTGAGGGTAGTGTTGGTGTCATGGTGGCTGTGAGGGTAGTGTTGGTGTCACGGTGGCTGTGAGGGTAGTGTTGGTGTCACGGTGGCTGTGAGGGTAGTGTTGGTGTCACGGTGGCTGTGAGGGTAGTGTTGGTGCCACGGTGGCTGTTGGGGTAGTGTTGGTGCCACAGTTGCCGTGGAGGTAGTGAATGGTGCCACGGTGGCCGTGGAGGTAGCGATGATGGTGCCACGGTGGCCGTGGAAGTAGTGATGATGGTTACCTGTACCAACCACACAATAGAGCGAGAAACTAATGTAAAAGACCTGGGAGTGATCATGTCAGAAGATCTCACCTTCAAAGACCATAACATTGTATCAATCTCATCTGCTAGAAAAATGACAGGATGGATAATGAGAACCTTCAAAACAATGGATGCCAAGCCCATGATGACACTCTTCAGGTCGCTTGTACTTTGTTCAGCTATCAAAACTTTGGGGCCCAGTCTCTGGCCCATGATGACCTCTTAGGTCTGCTTGTACTTGTTCATGACTTGTGCCAGATCTACCTGTATTCCTTATAACTCTGCTAAACTTTTAACTTTGAGTGACCAGATCCCTGGACCCATTACTTTGACCTCCTGCCTAACTCTGTTTGACTACCGCCCACAGGATGGGTATGGGGTGCATAATAAAGATATTAAACTAACTAAACTAACATTAACAGCACCTTTCAAGGCAGGCGAAACTGCTGACCTAGAAAATGTACAGAGAACCTTCACGCATAACTGCGATAAAACACCTAAATTGCTGGGAACGCTTGAAGTTCCTCAACCTGTACTCCCTATAATGCAGGCGGAGAGATACATGCTCATATACACTTGGAAAATCCTAGAAGGATTAGTACCAAACTTGCACACGAAAATCACTCCCTATGAAAGCAAAAGACTCAGCAGACGATGCAACATCCCCCCAATGAAAAGCAGTGGTGCCACTAGCACGATAAGAGACAACACAATAAGTGGGGCCCAAGACTGTTCAACTGCCTCCCAGCATATATAAGGGGGATTACCAACAAACCCCTGGCTGTCTTCAAGCAGGCACTGGACAGGCACCTAAAGTCAGTACCTGACCAGCCGGGCTGCGGTTTGTACGTCGGTTTGCGTGCGGCCTACAGTAGCAGCCTGGTTGATCAGGCCCTGATCCACCATAAGGCCTGGTCACAGACCAGGCTGCGGGGGCCTTGACCCCATGAACCCTCTCCAGGTAAACTCCAGGTACCTTCTTCCTAGAAGAGGTCACCACCCCACGGCCCAGTCAAATAAGAACATAAGAAAGAAGGAACACTGCAGCAGGCCTACTGACCCATGCGAGGCAGGTCCATCACTCCCCGGCTTAGACCTGACTACCTGGAGTTAACCCTCTCCAGGTCACTTCCACTTAAGGAAGGAGCACGGCATAAGACCTAGTAGCATAAGCTAGTCAGGTCCAACTCACACCCACCCACACCCACTCATGTATTTGTCTAACCTATTTTTAAAACTGTTAAGTAAAAGGATAGAGGCATGGTTGACAAATAGGCAGCAGAGAGTTTGCATAAATGGGGAGAAATCAGAGTGGGGAAGTGTCACAAGCGGTGTTCCACAGGGGTCAGTATTGGGCCCCTTGTTGTTCACAATCTACATAAACGACATAGATGAGGGAATAAATAGCGACATAAGCAAGTTTGCCGATGACACCAAAATAGGCCGTCCAATTCATTCAAATGAGGACATTAGAGCACTCCAGGAAGATTTGAATAGACTGATGCAGTGGTCGGAGAAGTGGCAGATGCAGTTTAATATAGATAAATGCAAAGTTCTAAATATTGGACAGGACAATAACCATGCCACATATAAACTAAATAATATAGATCTTAATACTACTGATTGCGAAAAGGATTTAGGAGTTCTGGTTAGGTAATCTAAAACCAAGACAGCAGTGCATAAGTGTTCGCAATAAAGCGAACAGAATCCTTGGCTTCATATCAAGAAGCATAAATAATAGGAGTCCTCAGGTTGTTCTTCAACTCTATATATCCTTGGTGAGGCCTCATCTAGATTATGCTGCACAGTTTTGGTCACCGTATTACAGAATGGATATAAATGCTCTGGAAAACGTACAAAGGAGGATGACTAAGTTGATTCCATGTATCAGAAATCTTCCCTATGAGGATAGACTGAGGGCCCTGAATCTGCACTCTCTAGAAAGGCGTAGAATTAGGGGATATGATTGAGGTGTATAAATGGAAAACAGGAATAAATAAAGGTGATGTAAATAGCGTGCTAAAAATATCTAGTATTGACAGGACTCGCAGCAATGGCTTTAAGTTGGATAAATTCAGATTCAGGAAGGATATAGGAAAGCATTGGTTTGGTAATAGAGTTGTCGATGAGTGGAACAAACTCCCGAGTACAGTTATAGAGGCTAAAACGTTGTGTAGTTTTAAAAATAGGCTGGATAAATATATGAGTGGGTGCGGGTGGGTGTGAGTTGGACCTGACTAGTTTGTGCTACTAGGTCAGATGCCGTGCTCCTTCCTTAAGTGAATGTAACCTGACCTGGATGGGTCGGGGCATTGGCTTAAGTCGGTGGGAGATTTGGACCTGCCTCGCATGGGCCAGTAGGCCTGCTGCAGTGTTCCTCCTTTCTTATGTTCTTATAAATATATGAGTGGGTGCGGGTGGGTGTGAGTTGGACCTGACTAGTTTGTGCTACTAGGTCAGATGCCGTGCTCCTTCCTTAAGTGAATGTAACCTGACCTGGATGGGTCGGGGCATTGGCTTAAGTCGGTGGGAGATTTGGACCTGCCTCGCATGGGCCAGTAGGCCTGCTGCAGTGTTCCTCCTTTCTTATGTTCTTATGTTCTTATGAACAAGGTACAATGGTAATTAATTCACTAGTTACAAGGTAATGAATCATGTAAGTAAATTTACTTACGTCTGTACATGGTTGCACTCATGAACAATTTATAAAGCAATGAGCAATCTATTAGTCTACACCCAGCCACAACTGTAATGAGTTATTGGTGCAAATTTTAATTGTTGGGTCACACACACACTCCAGGAAGATTTGTATAGACTGATGCAGTGGTCGGAGAAGTGGCAGATGCAGTTTAATATAGTTAAATGCAAAGTTCTAAATATTGGACAGGACAATAACCATGCCACATATAAACTAAATAATGTAGATCTTAATACTACTGATTGCGAAAAGGATTTAGGAGTTCTGGTTAGCAGTAATCTAAAACCAAGACAGCAGTGCATAAGTGTTCGCAATAAAGCGAACAGAATCCTTGGCTTCATATCAAGAAGCATAAATAATAGGAGTCCTCAGGTTGTTCTTCAACTCTATATATCCTAGGTTAGGCCTCATCTAGATTATGCTGCACAGTTTTGGTCACCGTATTACAGAATGGATATAAATGCTCTGGAAAACGTACAAAGGAGGATGACTAAGTTGATCCCATGTATCAGAAATCTTCCCTATGAGGATAGACTGAGGGCCTTGAATCTGCACTCTCTAGAAAGGCGTAGAATTAGGGGGGATATGATTGATGTGTATAAATGGAAAACAGGAATAAAAAAAAGGGGATGTAAATAGCGTGCTAAAAATATCTAGTATTGACAGGACACGCAGCAATGGCTTTAAGTTGGATAAATTCAGATTCAGGAAGGATATAGGAAAGCATTGGTTTGGTAATAGAGTTGTCGATGAGTGGAACAAACTCCCGAGTACAGTTATAGAGGCTAAAACGTTGTGTAGTTTTAAAAATAGGCTAGATAAATATATGAGTGGGTGCGGGTGTGTGTGAGTTGGTCCTGACTAGCTTGTGCTACTAGGTCAGATGCCGTGCTCCTTCCTTAAGTGAATGTAATCTGACCTGGCTGGGTCGGGGCATTGGCTTAAGCCGGTGGGAGACTTGGACCTGCCTCGCATGGGCCAGTAGGCCTGCTGCAGTGTTCCTTCTTTCTTATGTTCTTATGTTCTTAAATGCAACTAATGTGACATTTTATTGTGGCAACGTTTCGCTCTCCAGGAGCTTTCTCAAGCCGTTACAAGCGATAATGGACATAGTGAGTTTATATATTCTCAAAGTGAGGTGAAATACTAGTGGTGGTAGTAGTAGTGATAGTAGTAGTAGTAGTAATACAATAAGGTAGAACAATCAATATACACATGAGTAAAAGGTGATAAAACAAATACTTGGGTGGTATAACAATAGGTTAGACAAATATTTCTGCTGGAGGTTGAAATATCGAAGGCCTCTAGGAGTGTTCCACATCTACGATGTGCTTGTGTTGAATTAGCAGGAGAGATATTTGTCTAACCTATTGTTATACCACCCAAGTATTTGTTTTATCACCTTTTACTCATGTGTATATTGATTGTTCTACCTTTTGTATTACTACTACTACTACTATCACTACTACTACCACCACTAATTTCACCTCACTTGAATATATAAACCCATATGTCATTATGCTGAAGCTAAAAGCTCTGGAGAGCGAAACGTTGCACAATAAATGTCACATTAGTTCATTTGTGTCCTTTTACTTAACATATTGTCGGTAATTCTACCAATATTAATATATTTTTAAAACTACACAACGTCTTAGCTTCTATGACGGTTCTCGGGAGTTTGTACCATTCATCCACAACTCTATTTACAAGCCAGTGCTTTCCTATATCCTTCCTGAATCTAAACTTTTCCAGTTTGAAACCATTGCTGCGAGTCCTGTCTTGGCTGGATATTTTCAGCACGCTATTTACATCCCCTTTATTTATTCCTGTTTTTCATTTATACACCTCAATCATATCCCCCCTAATTCTACGCCTTTCTAGAGAGTGCAGATTCAGGGCCCTCAGTCTATCCTCATAGGGAAGATTTCTGATACATGGGATCAACTTTGTCATCCTCCTCTGTACGTTTTCCAGTGCATTTATATCCATTCTGCAATACGGTGTCCAGAACTGTGCAGCATAATCTAAATGAGGCCTAACCAAGGATATATAAAGTTGAAGAACAACCTGAGAACTTCTGTTATTTATACTTCTTGATATGAAGCCAAGGATTCTGTTAGCTTTATTGCGAACACTTATGCACTGTTGTCTTGGTTTAAGATTACTGCTAACCAGAACTCCTAAATCCTTTTCGCAATCACAAATATTAAGATCTACATTGTATTCAGTTTATATGTGGCATGGTTATTGTCCTGCCCAACATTTAGAACTTTGCATTTGTCTTCATTAAACTGCATCTGCCACTTCTCCGACCACTGCATCAGTCTATTCAAATCATCCTGGAGTGCTCTAATGTCCTCATTAGAATGAATTAGACGGCCTATTTTGGTGTCATCAGCAAATATGCTTATGTTGTTATTTATTCCCTCATCTATGTCGTTTATGTAAACTGTGAACAACAAGGGGCCCAAAACTGACCCCTGTGGGACTCCGCTTGTGACGTGCCCCCATTCTGATTTCTCCCCATCTCTGCTGCTTATTTGTCAACCATGCCACTACCCAGGAAAAAATTCTCCTCCTATTCCGTGTGCCTTAAGTTTCCTCAATAGCCTTTGATGTGGAACTCTATCGAAAGCCTTACTGAAGTCCATATACACAATATCATATTCATTACCATAATCTACCTCCTCAAACTCCTTAGTGAAAAAAGTTATTAAATTCGTAAGACAGGAACGCCCCTTAGTAAAACCGTGTTGAGATTCATTAATCAATTTATGCCTTTCATGATGGCTACGAATTGCCTCGGCAATTATTGATTCCATAAATTTACCAACTATGGAGGTAAGGCTTATTGGTTTATAGTTCGAAGCTAAGGACCTGTCACCTGCCTTGTAAATAGGTATTACATGGAATTTATCCAGTTCCCTCTTGAAGACAGCTAAAAGCTTATTGGTAATATCCCTTATCCACACTGGGAGGACGTTGAAGAGTCGTGGTTTCCTTACACGTATTGCGTTCTCTCAGCATACTCGTTGTGCCCCTGCTTTTTCACTGGAGTTATCTTGCACCATCTGCCAAGACCTGTACTTTTTGTAAGGAGTGATTTCAGAGTGCAGGATTAGGACCAACCCCTCCAGTATCTTCCAGGTGTAGCTTATGATGTATCTTACTCACATACGTTCTAAGGAGTAGTTTGAGGGACTTCAAGCACTCCAAGTAATTTAGGTGCTTGACTGAGGTTATGCGAGCTGTGAAGGGTCGCTATACATTTTTTTCATTAATATTGTTAGAATTACCGACAATATGTTAAGTAAAAAGGACACAAATGCAACTTATGTGACATTTTATTGTGGCAACGTTTCGCTCTCCTGGAGCTTTGTCAAGCCTTACGGCTTGACAAAGCTGCAAGGTAGATTTTGTAAATCTACCTTGCAGTCCCAGCCACAAACCTATTACTTTTAGGTTACCATGGATTTTCCACCCAAACTTCTCATATTCGATTATTGACAAGTTTTTTTCGAATTGCTTTATATGTTTCTTTCAAGTCTCCAGCTAGAGGTAAAGGCAAACTTGGTAGGGAGTTGCTATTATGAAGTGAGCCTAACTTCAGACTTGTTTTGTTGGAAACAATAAACAAACACTAAATTACAGGATCATGATGTTTACTCAAAGCATCGAAAAATCCATTAACATCAAAGCAGTAACATATTGATTCTTCCATTTTAAAGTTTCTAGGGGTTTATGTCGCTTTCTAGACAAACTGATGCTTGTGTCTTAGTGCAGTAAGTTCCACTGGCACAATTTTGAGCCGAGTAGCTCTGACTGTTTTTGAATAAATGAAGACCGTACACAAAGATCATTAAGGTCAGTAGATGTGGTTCCTGGTTGTTGACTCCATCCAACTCAAACTCGGAATCCGAGTTAGCGGCTTCTTTATCATCCAAGGGAAATTTATATTTACAGCATGGTGGGACTGGAACAGGAAGATCTTCCGAATGCTCCACCTGTCTGATTGAAGAACTGGTATAATCTTCTGGTTCCCTCCATACTATCAGGACTGCAACTAGCATGCATGACTTCCAGCAACTTACAAGCGTAAGGAGTTGGAGCAAGTCACACAACAACGATGAGGTACCCACAGCTTGTCCTGATCTCCAGCCTCCACACCAGATTAGATTTTGCCACCGAAGTGGCTAGTTTATTGTGCACCCCATATCCATTCTGTGGACGGTTGTCAATAAAGGATCACATTACACTGCTTATGTGTTTATTTTTCCAGCGCAAGAGCATATGGATACACAAAAGGGCTAGGCACTAGGCCCCAAAGGGGTTAACAATTGTACATTTGGGTTTATATCTACATTTCAATTATCTGTTACAAGCAAATTTAGGAAATTTGCTTAGTACAATTGGTATCTTATTTCATGAATAAGATATCTTGACATGTCACATAGGTTATTATACTGTCTATCTCTATATTCCTCAATAAGTGCACAATTAAGCACATAGTGTTCAAGACAGTGACCATATGCCTGATCACATAATTTGCATTTAGTTTGATCATCATCTGTGTCTCCCAAACTGTCAGAAGTACATACTTGTAGCCAAGCCTAAGCCTGGCCACTACAACATCAGTCAGTCTGTTCACATTGCAAGTTGCTCCACAAACATGCCCATCTGTGGTCGCATTATCATGAGCACAGATAGGCACGTTCATGGAAATTAATTTGGATTTATATCTACAGTTCACTTATCTGTTACAAGCAAATTTAGGAAATTTGCTTAGTATAAGTGGTATCCTACCTTCACTAATAAGATATCTTGACATGTCACATAGGTTATTATACTGTCTATCTCTATATTCCTCAATAAGTGGACAATTCAGCACATAGTGTTCAAGACAGTGACCATATGTCTGATCACATAATTTGCATTTAGTTTGATCATCATCTGTGTGTCTCCCAAACTGCCAGAAGTAATTGTAGCCAAGCCTAAGCCTGGCCACTACAACATCAGTCAGTCTGTTCACATTGCAAGTGGCTCCATAAACATACTTATCTACGTTCACACCAAAGTGGTGAAAATAGGCTGTTTTCACAAGGGGCGTGATAGTTCGTCTCTGCTTCCTCGGAGTAAAGCTGCCACATATATAACAACCACGAGGCATTATAAGCTTATAATGTGTCGGTTGAAAATACCACTTAATTGAAAAAGAGAAAGTATACAATTTATTAGAGATAAAACAATCTCACTAATCCACAAAAAAATCAAACAAAACCACAAATCATCTTCCAAACACGAAGAATGTTATTGGGGTGAGGGCGGTGTTCTATTTCACAGAAACTGTAGACATGTTGAAGCAAACCTAAGTTCAAATTTAAGTTCAGAGTCCCAAAATTAGTTAGACGCACATGTTTTTAAGCGTGAACTGAAACCTTTGGTGCCCCGTGGCCTGGTGGCTAAAGCTCTTGCTTCACAAGGCGACCGTCTGGGTTCGATTCCCGGCGAAGGTAGAAACATTGGGCGTGTTTCTTTACACCGGTTGTCTATGTTCATCCATCAGTAAAATGGGTACCTGGGTGTTAGTCGACTGGTGTGGGTCGCATTCTGGGACAAAACTGACATAATTTGCCCGAAATGTTCAGCATAACAAGCGGCTTTCTATATAGTAGTATGTCATTGCTGTCAGCTAGGACTGTATACCTTGTACATGTACTTGTAGAAATAAAGATATATCACTATATTTGTTGACCAATGAAGTTACTGTAGGGCTAGCATTTATAGCTAAGTTATCCATGCTTTACGTTTTCTTCCAACCACAACGTGTTTGAGGCAAGAAAATGATAATCTTTGCCTAACTAAAAAAAATATATTGTCACACCCTGCGTCATTATGTACTGGAGTGCGATAAAATTAATGAATTCAGAGACAACTCACTCAGAAATGTTCAAGATTTTATCCACAGTATTTTATCCACAGTGGTATATTACAGACCATTCTGGAAAAATACCCTGACTTTGCTCCCTGTAAATAAAGCATTGCCACGTGTGTGTACTCACCTAATTGTGGTTGCAGTGGTCGAGACTCAGCTCCTGGGCCTGTTGTATGTGCGTGTATGTGTGTGTATGTATATATGTGTGTGTATGTGTATGTGTGTGTGTATCTGTATGTGTGTGTGTATGTGTGTGTATATGTATGTGTATATGTATATGTGTGTGTGTGTGACCCAACAATTAAAATTTGCACCAATAACTCATTACAGTTGTGGCCGGGTGTAGACTAATAGATTGCTCATTGCTTTATAATTTGTTCATGATTGCAACCATGTATAGACTTAAGTAAATTTACTTACATGATTCATTACCTTGTAACTAGTGAATTCATTACCTTTGTACCTTGTTTAGCTATCAAAACTTTGGGGCCCAGTCTCTGGACTCTTTATATACCTCTGTAATCTGCAAATACCTTTGTAACTTGTCATGATTGTGACCAGATCCATCTGAGTTCATTACCTTTGTAACTTGCTCAGCTATCAAACTTTGAGGTCCAGTCCCTGGACCCATTATGTACCTCTGTAATCTTTTGACTACCGCCCACAGGATGGGTATGGGGTGCATAATAAAGATATCAAACTAAACTAAACTAAAATATGTTTTCCTTCACCATATTTTATAATAAAATTGGCCAATTCGCACCTACACATTCCAATAGCAATCATACATTTTTTTCTAAACAGGATACACTAGTGTTGAAAGTTTGATGTCGATCGGAAGACGCTTTTATTTTAAGTGATTGTACGGAAACCATAATTTAATACGGAAATTGAAAATTTGAAGCTATCACAACAGGCAGTCTAAAATTATGAGTCTATCCCATATACCAAGAATAGCACTGGTCTTAGGACTAACCCCTGTGGGACCCCGCTTGTCATAGACACCCGTTGTGATACCTCATCACGTACCATGACCCGTTGTTGCCTCCCTGTCAGGTATTTTCTGATCCATTGCAGTGCCCTTCCTGTTATACAAGCCTGATCCTATAGCTTCTGCACTAATCTCTTGTGAGGAACTGTGTCGAAGGCCTTCTTGCAGTCCAAGAAAATGCAATCAACCCACCCCTCTCTCTCGTGTCTTACTTTTGTTACTTTGTCATAGAACTCCAGAAGGTTTGCGACACAGGATTTGCCTTCCATGAATCCGTGCTCGTTGTCATTTATATAATCTTGTTCCATTCCAGGTGCTCCACCATTCTCCTTCTGATAATCTTCTCCATGACTTTGCACACTATACACGTCAGTGACACTGGTCTATAGTTTAGTGCCTCATTTCTCCGAACTATATTTGCCGTCTTCCATACCTCAGGTAGTTGCCCAGTTTGAAGGGATGTGTTGAAGATTGTGGTTAGTGGCACACACACCATCTCTGCTTCTTCTCTAAGGACCCACGGGGAGATGTTGTCCGGTCCCATCGCCTTTGAGGTATCAAGGTCACCGAGCAGCTTCTTCCCCTCCTCCTCAGTTGTGTGTATGTCATCCAACACTTGTTGGTATATTCCTTGTTGGTGTCCCGCTCTGTTCTGTCTTCCCAGAGTCCTTCCTGTCTCCACTGTAAATACCTCCATAAATCTCGTGTTGAGCTCCTCACATACCTATTGATCGTTTCTTGTGAGTTCCCCACCTTCTTTCCTCAGCCTGATCACCTGGTCTTCGACTGTTGTCTTCCTCCTAATGTTGCTATACAGCAGTTTCGGGTCAGACTTGACTTTCGATGCTATGTCGTTTTCGTACTGTCGCTGTGCATACTCGTTTCTGACTCTTCGACTAATCTCCTTGTTTTCCTGGGTCCTTTGCCTTCTGTACTTTTTCCATTATCTAGTGCACTTAGTCTTTGCCTCCTTGCCCTTTCGGGTAAACGAAGGTCTCGTTCTGGTCTTCCTATTATTTCTGTTGCCCTTGGGAACAAACCTTTCCTCTGCCTCCTTGCATTTTGTTGTCATGTATTCCATCATTTACTGACTTTCCTACCATTTTTCTGTCCCATTGAACCTTCTGCAGGAAGTCCCCCTTTTTATAGTTCGGCTTTTTCCATGCAACTCCTGTTACCATCTCCACTTATAATTCTACTATGTACTCAAAGCTCAGAACCACGTGGCTCCCAGGGGCCTCTCATATGTGATGTCCTCAATGTCTGAACTGCTCAAGGTGAACACGAGGTCCAGTCTTGCTGGTTCATCCTCCCCTCTCTCTCTGGTAGTGTCCCTGATATGTTGATGCATGAGGTTTTCCAGTACCACATTCATCATCTTGGCTCTCCATGTTTTGGGACCACCATGTGGCTCCAGGTTTTCCCAATCGATCTCCCTGTGGTTGAAATCGCCCATAACCAATAACTTTGCTCTGCTCGAGTGAGCTCTTCTTGCCACCTCAGCCAGTGTGTCCACCATTGCACTGTTGATCTCTTCATATTCCTCTATTGGCCTCCTGCAGTTCTGTGGTGGGTTATACATCACTGCAATGACTACCTTATGTTCCCCAGACTGAATTGTACCTACTATGTAATCCCTTTCACTAATCTCGTCCATGCCTTCGATTTCCTCAAATCTCCATCGGTTTCTTACTAGCAGTGCAACCCCTCCTCTCCCTCTGCTCCTTCTATCTTTCCTCAGGATCTGATTTCCCGGTGGGAAGATTGCGTCTGTTATTGTCTCAGTGAGTTTCGTTTCTGTGACTGCTAGGATATCTTGGGACTTCTCATTGATTCTTTCATTCCACTCCTCATATCTATTTCTTATTCCATCCGCGTTCATGTACCAAACCTTTCAACTTCTTTTCTAAAACTGTGGTCCTTGGAGAATATTGGGGTTGAGGGAGTGGGAGCCATTGTGGGGGCCTATGGGGGTTGGGGTGGGGGTGGGGTTTGTGATAGGGGTGGGGGCAGGGTGTCCATAGCGGGTTGCTGTAGGGGTGGGGTTTGTGATATGGGGGAGACAGAAGGAACAGTGTGTGGGTATTGGTTTAGATTGTTTAGTTGCCTTGGGGTTGTCGTGGTTGGAGTCCTTCTATGGGTGTTTCTGGAGGGTGTATTTGCCCTTCCACCTGGGTCTCGGTTCTTCTGCTCGTCTTTGTCATTTCCTCTCGTTCCTCCTTTCATCTTTGTTCCCTCTCTTTCAGTATCATCCTTTCCTCTTGTGTTCTGTCTCGATCGAGGTACACTCTGGTTTGTCCCTCAGTCATGCTTTCTCCTGCAGGATCATGGTTCGAGCTGATTCTGCCTTGAAAATTACTTTGAGAGGCCGTTCTCTTTCCCTTCAAACCACCCAATTCTCCGAAAATTTGTCACCTGGGTCATGTCGCCTTCACCTATTGCTTTTATGATACCTTCAATCGCTTTTTTCTCCTCCTGTTTTCTTTTATAATAGGTTTCCCCTTTGACTTCCTGGAGCCCTTAGACAAAAATTGACCTCTCCCTTTCGTCCTCCCACTGTGTCTCCCTTTGCATCCTCTGAGATGTTTTAGTTCCTTTCATTGAAGCATTCCTTCCTTCAATCCCTTCCCTGGCTGAAGCCCCTATGCTCAGTGGTCTGTCTTTCCTGCTCATGTGTTCCTGGTCACTGCAGTTGTCTGTTAGAGTCTCTGCATATAGCATAGCTACTTCATTGTCTTTTGACCTCTCATTTGTTCTTAGTGTGCGCCTCTTCTTTGCCTGGGTCCAACGTGGGTCTGATAGGACCTTTGCATACAGTATAGCTTCTGCTCCCTACAGTCCCCTTGTTTGTGACTGATGTAGAAGTTCCTGATGTCATGTCTGAACTGTTATTTTTCTCGTTAAGCTGTTTCAGGTTTTTCAGTTCCTCTTCTCTAAGCACTGTATCTTAGCTTCTGCTGCTCTGGCTTGTAGCTCCTACTTCCTGCTCTCTGCAGCTATCCTCTCCTCCATTTTCTTGCCAAGCTCTTCTAGCTTCCTTCCCTACTCTTCCTCCCTTGTTGTGAGCTGCGCCTCCCAATCTTCCCTCCCAGGTTCATCCACCAGACCCCTGGTTCTCGGCCCTGCTCATGGGTAACCCATTTTACCACAGAACGCTTATGTAGTTTCAAAGTGAGTGGGTACTCACCTATTTGTACTCACCTATTTGTGGTTGCAGGGGTCGATTCATAGCTCCTGGCCCCACCTCTTCACTGATTGCTACTAGGTCCTCTCTCTCCCTGCTCCATGAGCTTTATCAAACCTCGTCTTAAAACTATGTATGGTTCCTGCCTCCACTACGTCACTTTCTAGGCTATTCCACTTCCTGACAACTCTATGACTGAAGAAATACTTCCTAACATCCCTTTGACTCATCTGAGTCTTCAACTAGGCCTGTATACCTTGTACATGTACTTGTAGAAATAAAGCTATTATTATTATTATTATTATTATTATTATTATTATTATTATTATTATTATTATTATTATTATTATTATTATTATTATTATTATTATATGAACTTTTACATATACACCATAGCACAAGCTCTCGCTTCACGCACGGAGGGCCCGGGTTCAATTCCCGGCAGGGCGGAAACATTTCGAAGTGCTTCCTTACACACACACACACACAGTGGGCGCCTGTGACGAGCGGCGTACCGCAGGGGTCAGTCCTAGGACCAGTGTTATTCTTGGTATATGTAAATGACATGACGGATGGGATAGACTCAGAAGTGTCTCTGTTCGCAGATGATGTGAAATTAATGAGGAGAATCACATTGGAGGAGGACCAAGCAGGACTTCAAAGAGACATGGACAAGCTTGACATCTGGTCTAGCAACTGGCTTCTCGAATTCAATCCCACCAAATGCAAAGTCATGAAGATCGGAGAAGGGCAAAGAAGACCGCTGACAGAGTACAGGCTAGGCGGACAAAGGCTACAAACCTCGGCAAAGGAGAAAGACCTTGGGGTGAGTATAACGCCAAGCACGTCTCCGGAGGCACACATCAACCAGATAACTGCGGCAGCATATGGGCGACTGGCAAACCTAAGATTAGCGTTCCGTTACCTTAACAAGGAATCGTTCAAGACACTGTACACCGTGTACGTCAGGCCAATACTAGAATATGCAGCACCAGTCTGGAACCCACACCTGGTCAAGCACGTATAGAAACTAGAGAAAGTGCAAAGGTTTGCGACAAGGTTAGTTCCACAACTCAGGGGTCTGTCCTATGAAGAAAGGTTGAGGAAATAGGACTAACAACACTGGAGGAAAGAAGGGTCAGAGGAGACATGATAACGACATACAAAATACTGCGGGGAATCGACAAGGTAGACAGTGACAGGATGTTCCAGAGGGGAACACAGAAACAAGGGACACAACTGGAAGCTGAAGACTCAGATGAGTCAAAGGGATGTTAGGAAGCATTTCTTCAGCCACAGAGTAGTCAGGAAGTGGAATAGTCTAGAGAAAGATATAGTGGAGGCAGGAACCATACATAGTTTTAAGACGAGGTATGATAAAGCTCATGGAGCAGGGAGAGCAGAGACCCAGTAGCGGACAGCGAAGAAGCGGGGCCAGGAGCTGAGTCTCGACCCCTGCAAGCACAATTAGGTGATTAGGTGAGTACACACACACACACATACACACACACAAACCCGATGGCACGGTGGCTAGCGCTCTTGCTTCACGCACGGAGAGCCCGGGTTCAATTCCAGGCGGGGCCGAAACATTTCAAAGTGTTTCGTTACACACACACACATACAACAGGCCTAGTGTCTAATCGACATGTGCCTAGGACAAAATGGTAACTAACACACACACACACACACACACACACACACACACACGTCCCGATGGCATGGTGGCTAGCGCTCTTGCTTCACGCACGGAGGGCCCGGGTTCAATTCCCGGCGGGGCCGAAACATTTCGAAGTGTTTCGTTACACACACACACACATACATACCACAGGCCTAGTGTCTAATCGACATGTGCCTAGGACAAAATGGTAACTAACTGGTGACTGGCAACACTTCCAGGAGATGATCAAGCAGTGGTGGGAAGACAACAACCTGCCCAAAGATTTGGACGGCGCAGCCCAAAACCTCACTTTGGCCCTCCATCGGGCAGCTGAAGTCGCCATCTCGAGGATCAGTCTACAAAGTTCTCAGAGATATTGTCTAAAGTTTTAAGGCAGCGACGGGTCAGAGGAGACCCAGAGTGCCAGCGCACCCGGTCCCAGGGATAGAGCCAGAGCGGTTAGCCAAATTCTTCGCTTCCAGGGCAGCGTCTGCCGTCTGCCTCAGGATATTGGGAGATTCAGGCATTCTCGAGTTATCACAAAATCCCCCCAAAAAAAAAAAAAAAAATAAAGTTTATTAATTTTGTTATTAAACTAGCCAATTTTCCCCTACATAAGCTAAACATACAAAGTAGTCTCTTCATAAGATGCATCAGCCATTAAAGAATAAAGCCGTTCAGAACATGTACATTAAAATTAATTAACAGGAAAAATTGCATATCATTTTAATAATAAAAGTAGCCAATTCGTACCTATACATTATAATAACAGAGGGAACCTTCACATGCCAAGATTTTTTGTTCTTATTCAGGTTATGGAGGATAGTCTTGGAGAAAAAAAATAGTTCTAAGTAAGTTTTATTCAGGTATACACAAATACAGTTACATAGATTATCATACACATCAGCAGAGAACCTAGGATAACCCAAAAAAAGTCAAAGTGACTTATTTCCATTGGTGTCCTTTAACGGTACCTCTTCGGAGACATCTGATTAACTTACAATGGTCATTAACTGGTAAACACAATGATAATAATAATAAAAATGTGAAATTTTTACAGTAAACATAATAAGAGTAAACCAAACGAAAATTAAGGTGTAGACGATACAGACATTTTGCTGTAAATGAAATGCACAGTATCCTAGTGACTTTATTTTGTCCCTAACAGTATTTTATTACATGTAAATTACAACCCCCCGTTTTAATGCAGAAAAAAATTCCCTGTATTCTTCTTTTATTATTATTATTATTATTAAAAAGAACGGAACCAAATTGGGGTTTAAAGCAATGGGAGATTCAAATTAATGAACTTTTCCTAGTGCTCATAATGATCTAATTTCTGAATATTTCACATTTAGAAAATATCACAGCAAAATGTTTTGCAACAACCTTAACGAGAAGGGGTCGTACAGCGCCTGGGGAATGGGAAGGAGTCAGGTTCGATCCACGAAAGGGTAAAGGGTAAGTCCCCTTCCTGGACCACTAAACCCTCACCAGCATTAAGGGTTCTTTCCCCACGCCACCGGGGAGGAAATCTATAAAAATAATAATAATAATAATAATAATAATAATAATAATAATAATAATAATAATAATAATTTAAAAATAATAATAATAATAATAATAATAATAATTAATAATAATATCTTTATTTACTACAAGTAAAGTACAAAGGTAAAAGTCCTAGGTGACATCAATAACATACTACTAAAACCACAGGTCTTGGGGATCTTGATCATTTCTGTACCAGGGAAAAATTACTGGGAACGGATAGGCCTACACAAGACAATAAAAGGGGTTTGGTCAACTAGAAACTACGTAAAAAAAAACCTGGTAAATATGCTACACAATTGTGCTGGTCAGTGATAACAAGTTGCACGGACGTAAATGATGCCCGGGGAAAAAATTTAAAACAATGTTCCCGCCATCCGTAATATTGCACCAGTTAAAAAAGGTTAGGGGTTAAACGAAGAACTGAACCCTGGATGACTACTGAGATATTAGATTTAAAATTCAGAGACCAGTTGATAAAAAATTTAAGGCAAACAAAGGGGTTTGCAGCACTAAATGAATTCCAAAGGGTGAGGGAAAAGGTGCAGGAAGGGTTAAAAAAAGGGGCAAGGCAAATCACTATTGCTCAAAAATCGAAAGTCAAGAAAACCTAAAAACTCTGTCAACAACTAAAACGGGTTTGGGGGAT